>CM060708.1:220530543-221093043 GCA_030686995.1 Artemisia argyi
ATTCTAGATCTATTGGGAGTGTGAATTGGTGAAGTTTGCATGATATGTGTGTGAGGAAAGGTTAAGGAGGAGGATGATTTGCAAGGAATGCTTGCAATGATGAGGCCTTATATAGGCAAAGGTGGTGTGGTTTAAATTAAAGTTGATGAAGATGTCTTAGGATGGTCTAATGGAATCTTAAGGTGCATGTAGGGTTGCAATACATTGCAGATTTTTGGGATAGGGATGTAAGAACCTAGAGGAATCAGCAAAAATTCGTCTAGCAGGGGACGGTACCACTAAATGATCCACGGTACCACTAAATTTAGTGGTGTCGTGCCCTATTTAGAGGTGCCGTGACCTGCTAATTGCGAATTTTCCTGCAAAACCTAGTTTTTGGGCATCTAAAAAGGTGTTCTAGGTGGACTACTTACAGGAAATTTTAGTGCCTCAAATTACTAAAGATTATTTTTGATGAGGCAAAAAATGAACCGTTTTAGGGGGTCATTTTAGCCCGGATTCGAATTTATTTAATCAAATATTGACCTAAATCATTCCTTTGTCATTTTAGGTACTTTTTGAGTGAATTCTGGAAAAGGAAGCATTTTGGACGTTTTTGGAGCATAAAAGTGAAGAAAACGGCAAAGTCTTAATTTTCCTTGCTAGGAACAGTACCTGACGGCGTCAAGAGTCTTCATGTGACGGCGTCAAGAGTAAAACAAGAGTTGGAAGTGGTGACGGTCCAGAGAAAACGTGACGGCGTCACGTATGGCCGTCAAGGTTCAAGATATGGTGACGGCCCAGAGTAATATTACACATGACGGCATCAAATCTGGATCTAGGCAATCCGATCTCATTATGGGCGGCGAGTTGACGGCGTCAGAAATTCCTTCTTAACGTTGTCACCCTGTAAAATCTATATATAGTTTTGCAATTTTCATTCATTAAAGAGGAACAAGTAGGGTGTAACTTTGGAGAAACCCTGGCACAAATTTTACTATTCTTTCAAGGGTTTTTACCCTTTGAAACCTTTCATGTCAATTTGAGATAAGTACTCTTTCAATTCAATCAATATGTCTATGTGTTGTTTGAATATATTTTACGCTTGTATTGAATTTAACATGCTAGGCTAGATCTCTTGTGTGTTTGCTTAGATGTAGTGAAACCTAGATGTTAATTACGGGTTGATTGTTTGTTTATAGTTGTTACGGATGAATGATTTCGATGTTAAGCTTAAGAAAACTGGCAGACTTCCATAGGTGACATGCTTGAACGTCTTAAGAAACATGAACCAGTGCGTACTAGGTTATTATGGTTGTATTTAATGCATGAGCGAATTCTAATGATCCCATGTTAGGAGCTTCTAGCAGGCTCAACATAGGAGTGAAGTAGGAGCTTATAGAGTTGGGGAAGTACGTACGCCACCCCACGACTGGTATTAAGGAATATAACCCGTCATCCATGCAATTGTAACAAACTATCAACCTGTAAAAGATATCTAGGGATTAATGAAACCTAAGTAAACACAATTCTCCCCATTATTGTTCACACCACTAGTTTAATTAGCTTTATTTTCATTTCTGTTATTTTATTTTGATTGCATCTTAGTTATTGGGTTAGTTGACTAGCAACTAATTCCGCCCACTCTTCCAAAAATCGAGATTTTAATTGCTTTTATAAAAATATAAAAATACAAAAAGAATCATCCCTCACCTCTAGATCTAGTTTTTAGGCTTCTAATCCTCGCGACACTATTCCTGAGTTGAACGATCAATCCCCCGGTACTTGTCACTATACTATACTACAACGATCAGGTACACTGCCTGGTGGGGGTTGTAAGCTTCTCGAGATCCCTCGAGAGGTAAAGCCTGGTGCGATTCCCACGTATCAAGTTTTTGGCGCCGTTGCCGGGGAATAGTTATTGTCTAGGTTAGGATTTATTTTTATTATGTCAACTTGCTAGATTCCTTTCTAGTAAAATTTTATTTTTATTTTTTTAGGTTTTCTTTAGTCTATCTTATTTCTCCGTGTCTTTGTTCGTAACCTTTACCATCCGACATCATGGAAGGTGGTAACATCTTTGAACCCATCAACCCACCACAACAAAACCACCCGCAAAATCCACCACTAGCAAACCAACCTCTTAGGCCCCGAACCCTAGGAGAGTATTCCCGTCCTAGCCACCAAGGCTATCCAAACACCATTGAGCTCACTCAAGGAGCCAATGTGTCCCCCTTGCGATCCGACACCATCCGGTTGGTGCAAAGCGGATGTGCATTCCATGGACTTCGTTCCGAAGATCCTAACCAACATCTCAAGGATTTCCTTAAAATCGTAGATTCTATAGACCTTGATGTTACAACTAGGGAGTCGACCCAATTACGCCTATTCCAATTCTCTCTACGTGATCAAGCTAGTCAATGGCTTGAACGTCTACCCGCGGGATCCATCACCTTATGGGATGATCTCACCACTCGTTTCCTTGCTCAATCTTTCCCACCGGGGAGAACTACCAAGCTTATAAATGATATCTTGATGTTCCAACAACATCAAGATGAAACCTTCTATGAAGCATGGACTCGATACAAGGACTTACTCTAAAAAGTCCCTCATCATGGCATTGAACCATGGCTCCAAATTCAAATCTTTTACGATAAAGTTAATTATCAAACGAGAAGGGCCATAGATTACGCAGCCAATGGCAGACTAAACAAACTTAGCATCAATAAATGCTGGGAAGTTCTTGAGGGGTTAGCACAATACGGAGAAGAAGGATGGGAGGACCCGATGTTTTCAAGAGAAGGAAGTCTTGATTACATAAACGCTACCCAAGAACAGTTATTGGGAAATATCGAGAAGCAGGTTAAGGAATTGATGAGAGCTGAAATGCCTGCAGTTGAAACCGCAAAGAGTCCTGGTATACGTGTGAATGCGATTAGCAAATACAATTTTCCTTAACGTTCACGACAAGAGGAGTTCGAAGGGATAATGATAACCTTCATGGATAATCAAGAAAAACAGATTCGGCACTTTGAAGCTCGCATGGAAAGCACTCGTAATGCTTTTATGGACTTAGCAGATGAATTCATATCGAGAATTAAGGAGAAGATTAGGGAAAAATCCACACAAAAAAAATCGAAAAAATCTTTGAACTCCCAACCCCTTTGGTGTGTGACGAAGAGGATAATAAATCCTTTTCAAGCGCTTCACCCTCAATTGCCCCTTACTTTTATGAGCATCCTCGGGAGGAAAAGAACTTGCAATTTCATAACATCTTCGTTGGAAGCTTGTAAACCACGCTCCCCAATTTGAACAAGAGACGTTCCTTTGGTTTTAAACCTGGTATGAAGAGGTTGCACCTCGAAAACATCGCAGCTTTGGAAACTCCTATGGAACGGCTCCTTCCCGTACCCACCGTTTACCAATATGAAGATCACAACCTAAATTGAACTCTGCCCAGCCCTTTTAATAACCACACCTCACTTCGTGACAGTAACGAATTGTTTGACCCTGGTGGACTTTACTAACGGGATGGCTACTCATAGTTCTTACTTTTGATTAGCTATCTACATTAGTGCAGGGACTGAATTTGAAATTGCCACTAAGTGCTCATAAAACGGGCATCTGACGGCGTTAGATTTTACTCTTGACGTCGTCACCTCACATTCTCAGCAATAATAACCTCCTTTCCATCACTTTCAACTCATACCCCACAAACTATACCCAAGTGCTGCTCCACCTCCGATTCTCCAAGATCCAATCCGACATCTTCCGTGACAAATTTCCACGTGGTAAGTAACTTTTCTTCATCCTTGTTCGTTCAATTATCCTTAGAACCTACCAATTTTGAAAACCCCTATCATCCGAAACCCTATCATTGACCCATCTTTAGAAATCATAATGCCCTTTCTTAGGTGTTTTTTAATCATGAGTTTAGCATTAGGTAGTAGTGGTTGATTTGAATCATGAGTCAATTGCGGAAAAATCTTTCATACCACAGATTTTTTGATCTCCCACCCATGTTTTCTGCAAAAAGGGTGTTTGGGTCATGGATTTAGAGTTTGAAAATTGATTTTTCCCTCATAATTACATGGATGGACTTCTGTTGGGTCTGACGGCGTCAGGTTTATCTCCTGACGGCGTCAGATGTGTCTGACAGCATGACTTCGTAAAACTCTCATTCTAACCATTTCCGTTCCATTCCATCTTTTTCAAGGAAAATGAGCAAGCGATCCCGACAACACTGAGGGAGTTCATCAAGATCCCAACGTGTGAACTATGGTGACTTGGTCCATAGTTGGAGTGAGTTTGATAATGATGCTTCTACAACCAAGTACGCGGAACTACTCTATCACCATATCGATGCAGGGGCAGTGATCGATTGGGAATTTTTAAGGTCCCAAGGTCTTGAGGGTAACTTCCTTGGGAGGATCCAAACTGATGCATTTACGGGACCTCAATGGGAAAGGCTGTTTAGGATGAGAGAAACGGTTTACAGTGAGTTGGTAAGGGAGTTCTTTGCTACTTTTCGCTTTGATTTGGCTGAGGCTAGGACAGATATGGGAGGTACCACCATTTACTTTAGGCTGGGGGGGGGAGAGCTTAAATCGTGCTTTGTTACTGAGTTTGGTTGGAGATTAGGCTTATATACTCAGGAGGAGGCTGTTCAGGGAGGTTTTATGCAGAGGTTGTTGAATGGGGAGACGATGAGGAACGAATTGAGGTGTTCCATGTTTTGGCCGAGTATTGGGAATGGGGTATATACCTCAACCACTGGGGCGGCCTCAATCAGGGACCCTATGATTAGGTTAGCCCACAGATGCATCACCTACAGTTTGTCGGGACGTCATGACACTACTCACCGTGTCACTGCTTCAGACCTTTTCTACCTGTACACCATGTTTTCAGCGTATGTATACTGTAACATCCCATTCTGGGTAGCGAGTTATTTGAAGACTAGTGTGGGGGAGAGGGACACCAACAAGGTGTATGGGGGGATGTTTGTGACCCGTTTTGCTCGTTCCTATGGGATCCTTGTTCCTGAGGTTATGGGGTACCTGAGCGACTGTAGGGCATGTAGGGTAGTGAGGGCCAAGTCCCTCAAGCAGATGAGTATTGTGATGGAGCTGGGGGATGGGTCTTTTACTTGGTATGTTGTGGGAGGACCGGAGGGTGTTAACGATGATGAGGATGATGATGAGGGTGTTCCCCAGCAGCCGCATTACGGGGATTATGAGGTTGGGTCTGCGGATTATTACCGACACATGGGTCGGGGAGATTGGCAGGCGCATCAGGGGGCTTGGATGGGTCAGGTGGACGCATGGCGAACCACCACTGACCAGAGCTTTGACTGGATGTATGATCACACCATCCGCCAGATGCAGCATCTTTCTACCCGTGATCACATTGAGCCCCAGCTACAGATCGTCCCATTCCCTGGTCGTGAGATGGACTACCCTCCCTACGGGTACACCGGGCACCTCCCCCTGGCTATGACTACCGCTATGGTCCCCCTCCCAGTGATTTGTCATGATATTTATGATTTTTGAACAGTTTATTCATGGTTGTGTGATTTGAAACAATTTGTCTTGTAATAATTTAGGGTATGGCCTCTGGCCCTGGATAATTTTTATTTTTATTTTCATGTAGGATGTTAATTGTTTAAGTTTTCAGTTTTAAGTTGTGTGATTTTTAAATGTTTGATTTTTATTTGCTTTCGTATGCATGCTTTATTTTTATTGTTGGTAGATAATGTTTCAAAATAAAATTGTGGAAATGCTTTATTTTGTCGTTTAACTTCGTCTTAACTTCATACAAAAGTATTTCGCAAAAGATAAGTGTAAGGGGAAACCCCAAATATGTTTTTAAGAAACGAAATTGATCATGATTCTCCACAATATTAAATGGCCATGTGTATTAGTATTTGCTAGAGTTAAATGCTTGTATCGAGTCATAATGATGTTTTGCAGGATTTTCCAAGAAGTAGGACATAAGTTTTTCCAAAAATTTTTCAGAAACTTAACGTAAAGATTTCTGCAGGCCACTTCTGACGGCGTCATGAGTTAACTCCTGACTGCGTCATGTGTAAAATTCTGGAAATTTTGCTAGTTTTGTTTTTCTAACGGAGTCTTAAAGTTTTTGTTGATTATTTAGTTTTATAAACTCCAGGAAATCTGCAAACATTCATTCCACAAGCATTATATCTTACATTGCTTTATAGGATTTGTTAGTATATATAGATTGCCGCCAATTTTACGCGAGGTTGCCTTGTTGTTTTCTCAGGTTTAACAGGTTATGTATGACAAGAAAATGATTTATATTTATGGACGGGAAGCTTTGATTGTTCATTTTCTTGGAGGAAGATCTAACCTTGTTACTGCATTGTCCACACCGAACGAATCAGGGGAGTATTTGCTTTCATTCTTTTACCTGTTTTACTTTTACATTCTTTAATTGAATATTGGGGACAATATTCATCCTAAGTGTAAGGAGAGGGTAAATGACGATACCTTATAGGATACAATTACACTTGAGTTTGTTTGTTTGATGGTAGGTGTGTAATAAAACTAAGAGAAATACTTGTTAGTGTAATTTTAGCTCCAAATTTAAAATTTTTTACAACATTTAGGAGTGAAACTTTAGCCTTAGCAAGCGTCTCATAGATAGAAGATTGTATGACTAGCACAAAACCGTACTATTCAGAAAAATTTTCCACCCAAATATGTGAGGTTCGCCTTTAGATTTGATAGGAAAAGCATTCATTATTACTGCTTATGAGTGTACCGGTAGCATTTAAATTCTAGAACTTGCGTTAGTGATGCATCCCGAGACCGCTAGTGAGACTACATTTGTGTAGTAGGATTTACTACATGGTAAGAGGCATTAGGATCAACTTTGTGTTAAACCCGTATTATAATTACTTGACCATTTGAGTCATATTACTTGGCTAGTAAAGTCAATTAATTTTTCCCACACCTTAGTGTTGTACTCATTTTTAGTACACGAAGCCCCTAGTATACTCCTCCGAGCCTATCTTTTCGTTTCTAACTTTAAGCATCTTACTTAAAGAAAGAATTTGTTACAACTCACTTAAATGTACACCCAAATCGCCTTAGCCTTCCGTGTATGCACTCATCTTTAGTGCATTATTGTTATTTGTTTAAACCCTTAGTTAATTATCTAATTGATTACATGGTTGCTAAGTCGAGTCATATCCTTGTACATATTGTTTTGGGACGATTGGGACTCATGGATAAAGTACTTATTTTATGGAGTAATGGGGAAGAACATCATATTATTACCCCCATTAATGCGTTAATCTTAAAAATACTCCAAGTGTTTTTATTATCTTGATTCGAGTCATTAGATTAGTTTATTGTAAAGTATGTAAAAACTCAAGTGTAAGGAGAATGTTCATTCCCTATGATGTATTATTTTGGATGATAGGGCAAGAGTGTATGAAGAAAAAAAAATCAAAAAAATTAAGAAAAAGAAAAAAAAATAGAAAAAAGGAAAAGAGAAAAAAAAAACATACGGACTACCACCCCAAGTGTTTTTATTATCTTGATTCGAGTCATTTTTGTTATTTTTGATTTATTAGCTTAAGTCGAGTCTAGTCTTGGCTTAGCAACGCCATATTGTACATGTAATTAACCAATATGATTAACTCGCCAACAGTAAAGATTGCCTTTATCCAACAAAACCGTGTATTCCATATCCCTACACCTAACGTTATAACCCTTTGAAAGACCTCTTTGATAGTTTATCCTAGGTGCTTACGCCAAGTGGTTGAGGTTTGATCCTTTCCCAAGCCTATGGTAATCTATTTTGCTATGACACGTAGTGAGAGATGTTTTCCATTTCCATATTGTGATATATACTTTATTACACCCGATAGATGTGAGTATCTAAACACTATTTGTGAGGTGCTAGTGTATGACCTCCGTGCTTGTCTTTGGTCTTTAGTGGAACGATTATTTGTTTTAATTACTTTTATATTAATGTTAAATGACCCCTAACTTGTATTTTGATTAGAATAAAAGCGCATTTGCTTGAGGACAAGCAAATCTCAAGTGTAAGGGTATTTGATGAGGCGAAAAATGAACCGTTTTTAGGGGGTCATTTTAGCCCGGATTCGAATTTATTTGATCAAATATTACCCTAAATCGTTTCTTTTGTCATTTTAGGTACTTTTGGAGTGAATTCTGGAAAAGGAAGCATTTTGGATGTTTTTGGAGCATAAAAGTGAAGGAAACGGCAAAGTCTTAATTTTCCTTGCTGGGAACAGTACCTGACGGCGTCAAGAGTCTTCATGTGACGGCGTCAAGAGTAAAACAAGAGTTGGAAGTGGTGACGGTACAGAGAAAACGTGACGGTGTCACGTATGGCTGTCAAGGTTCAAGATATGGTGACGGCCCAGAGTAATATTACACATGACGGCGTCAAATCTGGATCTAGGCAATCCGATCTCATTATGGGCGGCGAGTTGACGGCGTCAGAAATTCCTTCTTGACGTCGTCACCCTGTAAAATCTATATATAGTTTTGCAATTTTCATTCATTAAAGAGGAACAAGTAGGGTGTAACTTTGGAGAAACCCTAGCACGAATTTTACTGTTCTTTCAAGGGTTTTTACCCTTTGAAACCTTTCATGTCAATTTGAGATAAGTACTCTTTCAATTCAATCAATATGTCTATGTGTTGTTTGAATATATCTTACGCTTGTCTTGAATTTAACATGCTAGGCTAGATCTCTTGTGTGTTTGCTTAGATGTAGTGAGACCTAGATGTTAATTATGGGTTGATTGTTTGTTTATAGTTGTTACGAATGAATGATTTCGATGTTAGGCTTAAGAAAACTGGCAGACTTCCATAGGTGACATGCTTGAACGTCTTAAGAAACATGAACCAATACGTACTAGGTTAATATGGTTGTATTTAATGCATGAGCGAATTCTAATGATCCCATGTTAGGAGCTTCTAGCAGGCTCGACATAGGAGTGAAGTAGGAGCTTATAGAGTTGGGGAAGTACGTACGCCACCCCACGACTGGTATTAAGGAATATAACCCGTCATCCATGCAATTGTAACAAACTATCAACCTGTAAAATATATCTAGGGAGTAATGAAACATAAGTAAACACAATTCTCCCCATTATTGTTCACACCACTAGTTTAATTAGCTTTATTTTCATTTCTGTTATTTTATTTTGATTGCATCT
The DNA here is from genome assembly GCA_030686995.1 of Artemisia argyi. Classification (NCBI taxonomy): domain Eukaryota; kingdom Viridiplantae; phylum Streptophyta; class Magnoliopsida; order Asterales; family Asteraceae; genus Artemisia; species Artemisia argyi. Next base: position 220,539,743 of record CM060708.1, read on the forward strand.
TAGTTATTGGGTTAGTTGACTAGCAACTAATTACGCCCACTCTTCAAAAAACCGAGATTTTAATTGCTTTTATAAAAATATAAAAATAGAAAAAGAATCATCCCTCACCTCTAGATCTAGTTTTTAGGCTTTCTAATCCTAGCGACACTATTCCTGAGTTGAACGATCAATCCCCCGGTACTTGTCACTATACTATACTACAACGATCAGGTACACTGCCTGGTGGGGGTTGTAAGCTTCTCGAGATCCCTCAAGAGGTAAAGCCTGGTGCGATTCCCACGTATCAATTTTGCAAAAAATGACTCACACAAAGCTAGCTCTAGCATCTAAAGGTTGTAATGCAAATATCTAAAACTAGTTATAAGCATTCAATCAGAGAGGACAAAAGATCTAGCATCCAGGAAGGCATATAAATCATTTAACTAAGTAAATGAACTAAGTCATGCATACTAGATAAGAGAGTGAATCATTCAGAGTAATATAAATATGAGATGATTCAAACATGCTCTAATAGCTATAATTAGTTATTCCTATTACTCCATTGACCTGAGCATCCCTGCCACTTTTTGCACTTACTCATCATCGCTTGATGAGACATCATAGTATGTGATGGAATCATTACTATGATCGAGTTGATTTGATGAACACTTCCAGTAAAGAGAGACGTATGTGTTTTGGGTTAAGAGAGCCATGATGGGTTCGACAAGTAAGTATTGATCATTATGGGGTTGAGGAGATGAGTTCATGACGAATCCAAAAAGACGAGTCAACAACTTGCCATAGGGTATCGCCTTATCTAGACGAGCCTTAACATTTACAGTTCTTTTTGCTACAAAGTAGGCAAGATTGTAGTGTTGCTCAGTAACGAGACAGTACAACATGTGAGCACAACACGCCGGAAGATGCTCACGGTTGTGAGGGAGACAGAAGACATTTTCACGAAGTACTTCTACCCATCTTCGGAGACGCGGATGAATTTCATTAACACATATCTTAAGTGGGTCAAGATCTAGAAGTGTGACTCAAGGAATTCAACATGACCATTTTCAAGAAGAGTACCGTGGATTTTTTTAGGGAGACGAATATGTTCAATGATTTCATTTGGTATAGGTATGTTGGTATGATAAGGACCATACTCTTCTTGATGATTTATGAGTGACTTAAGAGACATACCTTCGGTGTAGGCACATTGCCCATGATTGGGAAGACCAAGAATTTGAGCAAATTGATCTAGAGTGAGAGTGAAAGTTTGATTTTGAATTGAGAATTGAAGAGACAAGTTTGATTGTCATTATATATGAGTTTAACTTGTCGATAGAATTCGAGAACAAAGCGAGGACAAATTGACTCATTGATGTGAAATAGGTAATTGAATCCAATTTCACGAAACATGGAAGTGATGTGATCATGATCAAGAAAGAAAGATTCGACAATTCGACCTCATGAAAGAAACGAGACTCAAGGTTGCAATTTTGATGTGAGAGGAAGGAATGTTTAGTTAAAGAGATAGTGTAGGAATTTACTCATCCGTAAGTTCATGATCATAATCAAACATATGAAACATCTTGTTACCTATAATGAAACCAAAGTTAAAAGAATATAAATTTTTTTGAAGATATAAATCTAGTGTGTGCTGATGCGTGGGATTGCGCCTACGCAAAAGGTTTTACTTCTCAAGGGATCTTGAGAAGCTTGCAATCCCCACTAGGCAGTGTACCTGACCGATGTAGTATAGTGTAGTGGCAAGTACCGGGGGATTGATCGTTCTCTCGGGGAATAGTGTCGTTAGGATCAAAACTTAATTAAACTAGGTCTAGAGGTGAGGGATGATTCTTTTTGTATTTTTATAGTTTTTTAGAAAGCAAGTAAAAATCTTGGGTTTTGGAAGAGTGAGCGGAATTAGTTGCTAGTCAACTAACCCAATTAACTACTAATGCAATAAAAATAAAATAACAAGAAAGTAAACGTGGAGAAAAACAATAATAAGAGAAACGTGTTTACTTATATTTCACTACTCCATAGCTATCTTTTACTAGTTTATTAGTTTGTTACAATTGCGTGGATGACGGGTTATATTCCTTAATACCATTCGTAGGACCGTGTACGATTTTCCCTAACTCTATAAGCTTCTACCTCTTCCTATGTCGATCCGACTACTAGCTCCTAACATGGCCTCCTTAGTAGTTACTTATGCATTAAATACAACCAATTAATCGTAGTACACAGACGTTCAAGCATGTTACCAGTTGGAAGTCTGCCAGTTTTCTTAAGCCTAACATCGAAATCCTTCATCCATTACAATTAATAAAAAACAACCTACCAATAATCAATAGCTAGGTTTCATTACATATAAGCAAACACAAAGAAAACCTAGCATAGCATGTTAAAGTAAAGACAAGCATAAAATAGAATAAAAAAACACATAGACATATTGAATGATTATTGGAAGACTTATCTTTATTAGAACATGGATGATAAAAGGGTGAAAAACCCTGTAAAATTCGACCTAGGGTTTCCCACAAGTTCTCCCAAAAGTCTCTCTAAAATTCTCCTCTTAATACATGAAAATTAGAAAACTATATATAGATTTTATGGGCTGACAGCGTCACGTGTAAATTCTGACGACGTCAACTCGCCGCCAAAGAAATTATCGTATTTCCTAGATCCAGATTTGACGCCGGCATGTATTATTCTTCTCATGGCGTCAAGAGTAAATTACACGTGACGACCTTGGTGACGCCGTCACGTGTTAAAGTCTAAAAACATTCTGGCGCGTCTCGTTATATCTTTTTATCCACCTCTTTGCCATAACGTGACGCCGTCACATGTGATACGTGACGCCGTCAAGCACTGTTTTCAGCTTGATTTTGAGACTTTGCCGTTTTCTTCACTTTTCGCTCAAAAAACGTTCAAAATGCTTCATTTTTCAGATTTCTTCTCCAAAGTACCTAAAATGACAAAAGGAACGATTTAGGGCAATATTTGATCAAATAATCTCGACTTAGGGCTTAAATGACCCCCTAAAAGCGGTACACTTTTCATCTCATCAAATACCCTTACACTTGAGATTTGCTTGTCCTCAAGCAAATGCGCTTTTATTCTAATCAAAATACAAGCTAGGGTCATTTAACACTAATATAAAAGTAATTACAACAAATAATTGTTCCACTTCAACCAAAATAAGCACATAAATTATACACTAGCACCTCACAAATAGTGTTTAGATACTCATATCTCTCAGGTGTAATAAAAGTATATATCACAATATGAAAATGGAAAATATCTCTCACTACCTGTCATAAAACATAGATTACCATAGGCTTGGGAAAGGATCAAAACTCCACCACTTGGCGTAAGCACCTAGGATAAACTATCAAAGAAGTCTTTTAAAAGGGTTATAACGTGAGGTGTAGGGGTATGATAAACACGGTTTTGTTGAATAAAGGCAATCTTTACTGGTGGCGAGTTAATCATCTTGGTCAATTACATGTACAATGTGGCGTTGCTAAGTCAAGACTCGACTCGACATAAGCTAATCAAAACCATAAAAAACATAAAATAAACATAAAAGGAAACGGGATGGTAGTCCGTATGTTTTTTTTCTTTTTCTTTTTTTTATATATATATTTTTTCTTTTTCTTGATTTTTATTTTATTTATTTTATTTTATTTTATTTTTTTTGCATACATTGTTGCCCTACCATCCAAACTAATACATTATATGGGATTTGCATTCCCCTTAAACTTGAACTTTTACATACTTTACAATCAACTATTCTAATGACTTGAATTAAGACTATCAAAACACTTGGAGTACTTTTTAAATATTAACGCACATATGGTGGTAATAATTGATGTTCTTCCCCAATACTCCATAACACTAGTACTTTACCCATGAGTCACAATTGTCCCAAACAATATATACAAGATATGACTCGACTTAGAAACTATTTAATCAATTAGATAATTAACTAAGAGTTTAAACACATAACAATAATGCACTAAAGATGAGTGCATACAAGGAAGCTAAGGCGATTTGGGTGTACATTTGGGGTTGATTGTAAACAAATTTTTCCTTTAAGTAAAATGCTTAAAGTTATAAACGAAAAGTAGGCTCGGAGGGGTGTACTAGGGGTATCGTGTACTAAAAATGAGTATAACGCAAAGGTGTGGGTAAAATTTATTGACTTTAGTAATCAAGTAATCATGAGTTCATTGGTCAAGTAATTATGATACGGGTTTAAACACAAGGGAGATCCTAATGCCTCTTATCATGCAGTAAATCCTACTACACGGATGTAGTCTCACTAGCGGTCTCGGGATGCATCACTAACGCAAGTTTTAGAATCTAAGTACTACCGGTACACTCATAAGCATCTTTTCCTAACAAATCTAGGGGCGAACCTCACATATTTGGGGTGAAAATTTTTGAGTGGTACGGTTTTTTGTGCTAGTCATACAACTCCTATCCATGAGACGCTCATTAAGGCTAAAGCTTCACTCCTAAATGTTGTAAAAAAATTTAAATTTAGCGCTAAAATTGCCTTAACAAGTATTTCTCTTAGTTTTATTACACATCTACTATCGAACAAACAAACTCAAGTGCAATTGCATTCTCTAAAGTATAATCATTTACCCTCCCCTTACACTTAGGTTGAACATTGTCCCCAATGTTCAATAAATATGATTTAAAAGTAATGAATGTAAAAGAATGAAGCAAATACTCCCCTGATTCGTTCGGTGTGGATAATGTGGTAACAAGGTTAGATCCTCATTCAAGAAAATGAACGTTGAAAGCTTCCTTCCAGAAATATAAATCATCTTCTTGTCCAGTATAACTTGTTAAACCTGAGAAAACAATCATGGCAAACCTCGTGTAAAATCGGTGGGAATCTATATATATAATAAAATCTAAGAAAAGAAAAGAAATATATAATGCTTATGGAATGAATGTTTGCAGATTTCTTGGAGTTTATAAAACTAAAGAATTAACAAAAACTTTAAGACTCCGGTAGAAAAACAAAACTCGCAAAATTTTTCAGAATTTTACACCTGACGCCGTCAGAGTGCTCTGACAGAAATCTTATGTTAAGTTTCCGAAAAATTTCTGGAAAATCTCACGCCTTAATTCCTGGAATTATTGCAAAACATCATTATGACTCGATACAAGCATTTGACTCAAACAAATACTAATATGCATGTTTATTTAATATTGTTGTGGTTCATTTCCAAATCCGTTTTTAGAAACAAATTTAGATTTCCCTTACAATTATCTTTTGCAAAATACCTTTATATAAATTTAAGACGAAGTTAAACAACAAGGTAAAGAATTTTCACAATTTACTTTGAAACATGAGCCGCAAACAATAAAAATAAAACATGCATACGGAAACAAATAAAATCAAACAAACAAACAATTAAACAAATAAAACTTGGGTTGGCTCCCAAGAAGCGCTTTTCTTTATTAACGAGTCTTGTAGCTAGACTCAAGGTCACGTCCTACCGTGTTAGGCTTATGATCACATACCCAAGTGTGAGCCATCTAATTGTTGCCTCATCTTTCTTATAGTCATCATTTAGCTTTAAACATCCGCGATAATATCTTTTATTCTTTTCATGAAGATATTTAAGCCCTTTCCTTTTATCATTGTTACTTAGCATATCAAGAGGTGGAAATTTAATACATTTCTCAATAGAAAAATCCTTGAATCTAGGGTGTGCACGTGGCATTTGGTAAACAAAATCTTCATCCCCGTCTGAGAATGTAATTAACCCTTCCATAAGCTTCTCATCTAATTTGGTTAACCTTTTGAAGGGCTTCCCAAACACAACTTGGGTTAAGTTACTATCAACAAACTCTCCTAGATTCTCCATAACCATGAATTCAACTAAATAGACGAAGCTTCCTACAAACACATGCAACGTCTTTGCCCTAGCAACAATATTATCTCCTTTGTACTCTAACTCATTTACCATAATTTTATTGTATTCAGTACGCGAGATTAGTTCATTGGTAATGATGAGTTAAGGTAAGCATCAAAGCTCCTAAATCCAATATTACAAGGAAATTGCGTATTAAATGAGTTGTCATTCTCAATCATTGTCCTAGGGTCGACATACCTAAGAGGGTTCATCTCATCTTCCATCCTACACTCATTAATTACATCACCATTATCTAGGTCCTCATCGAAGTCCGAATAGTAAAAAGGACTAGCCCTATGGTCATTATCATGGTCAGACTCCTCCATCTCAGAATTATTGCCAAAGTGGCGGTCAGGCGAGAGGTTATGTGGGTTCTCATTTTCCACTAAAGGGATTGGGACAGGTGGTTGGAAATTCTTATGACGAAAATCACGAATAACAGGAATCAAACGATCAATGCTATTATTATCCATCGAGATAGTTTACGAACAAATGAGACAAAGAAATAAGATAGACTAAAGAAAACCTATAAAAATAAAATAAAAATTTTTCTAGAAAGGAATCTAGCAAGTAGACCTAATAAAAAGAAATTTCAACCTAAACAATAACTATTCCCCGGCAACAGCGTTAAAAACTTGATACGTGAGATTGCGCCAACGCAAAAGGTTTTACTTCTCAAGGGGTCTTGAGAAGCTTGCAATCCCCACCAGGAAGTGTACCTGACCGATGTAGTATAGTGTAGTGGCAAGTACCGGGGGATTGATCATTCTCTCGGGGAATAGTGTCGTTAGAATCCAAATGTAATTAAACTAGGTCTAGAGGTGAGGGATGATTCTTTTTGTATTTTTATAGTTTTTTAGAAAGCAAATAAAAATCTAGGGTTTTGGAAGAGTGAGCGGAATTAGTTGCTAGTCAACTAACCCAATTAACTACTAATGCAATAAAAATAAAATAACAAGAAAGTAAATGCAGAGAAAAACAGTAATAAGAGAAACGTGTTTACTTAGATTTCACTACTCCCTAGCTATCTTTTACTAGTTGATTAGTTTGTTACAATTGCGTAGATGACGGGTTATATTCCTTAATACCATTCGTAGGGCCGCGTACGATCTTCCCTAACTCTATAAGCTTCTACCTCTTCCTATGTCGAGCCGACTACTAGCTCCTAACATGGCCTCCTTAGTAGTTACTTATGCATTAAATACAACCAATTAATTGTAGTACACATCCGATCATGTTTCTTAAGACGTTCAAGCATGTTACCAATTGGAAGTCTGCCAGTTTTTTTAAGCCTAACATCGAAATCATTCATCCATTACAATTGATAACAAACAACCTACCAATAATCAATAGCTAGGTTTCATTGCATCTAAGCAAACACAAAGAAAACCTAGCCTAACATGTTAAAGTAAAGACAAGCATAAGATAGAATCAAAAAACACATAGACATATTGAATGATTATTGGAAGACTTATCTTTATTAGAACATGGATGATAAAAGGGTGAAAAACCCTGTAAAATTTGACCTGGGGTTTCCCCACAAGTTCTCCCAAAAGTCTATCTCAAATTCTCCTCTTAATACATGAAAATTAGAAAACTATATATAGATTTTATGGGCTGACGGCGTCACATGTAAATTTTGACGCTGTCAACTCGCCGCCAAAGAAATTCTCGTATTGCGTAGATCCAGATTTGACACCGTCATGTATTATTCTTCTCATGGCCGTCAAGAGTAAATTACACGTGACGGCCTTGGTGACGCCGTCACGTGTTAAAGTCCAAAAACATACTGGCGCGTCTCGTTATATCTTTTTATCCACCTCTTTGCCATAACGTGACGCCGTCACATGTGATAAGTGACGCCGTCAAGCACTATTTTCAGCTTGATTTGGAGACTTTGCCGTTTTCTTCACTTTTCGCTCAAAAAACGTCCAAAATGCTTCATTTTCCATATTTCTTCTCCAAAGGACCTAAAATGACAAAAGGAACGATTTATGGCAATATTTAATCAAATAATCTCGACTTAGGGCTTAAATGACCCCCTAAAAGCGGTACACTTTTCATCTCATCATGTGCCTATATGCAAACTATGTGGAGGTGCAGCAATATTGACTCTGAAATTAACCTAATAAGATTACCCAAATACTCCTAATTTCAATTTAGCTCAAACGAATATGTCGATAAGTACATATTAGTTATGTAATTCGGCCAACACCCGTGAGATCATGTATACATAAAACCGTTTTTAGTTTGTATCAACAATGCACGAAAGGCTTTTCATGATCCTAGTTTTTGTGGTATTTTTAAAGATAATGAAATTGGGGTATATAAAATAAATTGGCGCTATGATTTTCAAAGCTTAAAGATTTTTGGGAGTCAAGGACTTCATAATTTACGTTATGATTATCCTAAATATGATTCCTCTAAAATGCAAGAACTTCCATCGTCATTTTAAGAAAAAGATGTCAGGTTTTTGTTTGTGATGTTACAAAGTAATCTCCCTCTTCAATGGATTCAACATCTTCAGTAATATATTTTTCTTCTCCATATAGTTGGAATTGATCAATAAATTTTGGATCGATATCATGAACATTGGCATGGAGCATCTCAGTTAGATCATATATGGCCTCTGAGTGTGATGAGTTGGTTACAAGGAAACAACTAGTATTCAGATCCACAAATATGGCTCTAGAAAAGTTATTTGGGATTAGATCATGGACTTCTTCTGCCAGTGGTAACGCTAGTGCTTGGTTACCATTGTTAAACAAACCACGTCTATTTCTCACTTCATACCACTCAAAGGAGTAGTTGCACACTCCAACCAATTCTGGGGAGCAACTCAACGACCTGGAAATCTGGATAACAGTGTATCCTAGCTGACGTAACTTTAGAGCTGCTTGAAAGAAATCCGCGTCCCCAACACGATCACAATATAGGCTTGTGGGGGACATTCCTGAGCAAATTGAAATAATTCCAAAATCATAAGTCGGTCTACAGAATCCTTTCCTCCTGGGGAATCTATTAAAGGGAACCTAGATCCTTAAAACCGAGTCGTTTTCCTTTAGTAATACCTAAACCCCATGTGTTGGCGTAAGTTTTGAGTTTCATAGGAGTACCACGTGGTAGAATATCCCTGAAAACATGTTGTGCATTTAACCCTGCTCGGTAGGGATCTGGTGATGTATAATTTTCAGCGTCCCATGCAAGTAAGATTTCTGGAGTGTGAACCATCTGCCAAAAAACAAATAACTGTACATAAGTCACGTTGCATTGTTGGAAACATTATCCTAATATGTCTCGTGAATGGTTCAGAAACTTAACATGTAATTCGAGAGCAGAACACACTCAAATTTTCCAAATTAATTCCAGAGCAGAAAACATAAGTCATGTTGCATTGTTGGAAACATTATCCTAATATGTCTCGTGACTTGTTACCAAATGAATAATGAAATCCCGTAGTCACGCTCTTCAAGTCACTAATATGCCAGTTCGGTACAAAATGAAGAAGTGATATATACGTCTATTTACATACTGTGGTAAACTAACCACATCCAACAAATTTTTACATAAATCATAATGACACATTTGACATTAAAAAGGAAACATATTATTTTCAACTAAAACGAAAAAGTAAAAATGTGTTTAAGTAGCAACAATCAACACTTCTATATATTCTTAGTAAGTAAACATGATGATCACTTAAAAATACCCAACATATGTCATAAGTGAATAATCTTAGATAAATTCAACAGATCTTCAGAATGCACTTACTTTTCACCTTACATATTTTGACATATACAATTATTTTGTTAAATGAGTCTTGCAGATAGAGAACTAAGAGCAAAATCAATTACTGCACATAAAGATGTCATAACAAACAGTAACAATAAGAGAAAATCCTTGACATGGACTTATTTTAACTCATTAGTCCACAAAAGATGATAAAACAAAAGCGAAATTCCCAAATTCGTCAAGAATGTCCTAGATGTTACACATCACAGCCGCTTGACCCAATTACAATGACAAAAGTCCAACGACTTTTTAAATTGTTCGAGCAAAAGTACAATTTCATTTAAAAAAACAGTCATATTTTTGCCATGTATCACGTTGTGACGAATAATTGTGATGCTTTGTTGCTCGACATTTTAAAGGGGTGTTTTTTAAGTTTATATGTAGCTTACGAGCTTATTTGTATTTTGGCTTATATTTCATAAAAGCCCTAATTTTCCGGCTTATTTTGAGGCTTGTGGGCTTATATAAGTATATTAATGATATGATAAAGTTATATATGCCCATAAGTTTCAAAATAAGCCAAAAATTTGAGGCTAATTAAATTTAAGCCGAAATCAAATAAGCTTGTAAACCCACATATAAGCTTAAACAAACACCCACTAAGCTTATTTGATTTCGGCTTATATTTCATAAGCCTAAAATTTTCGGCTTATTTTTTAATACTATGAGGCTTATATAAGCTTGTCATAATAATAAGCTTATATAAGCCCACAAGTTTCAAAATCAAGCTTGAAAATTTAAGCTTATCAACTTAAACAAATGCCCTTGAAAAAAAAAAAGAAAAAAAGAAAAAAAACTTTATTTGTAGTTTTCTTGATTCTGACCAATGGATCAAAAGTTGACCAAAAGTAAAAAGAACAACTATTAACAAGAAATAAACTTAAAAACATGCACATCTTTATCTTCTAAAAAACAAGAAAATATTTGTATGGATTTGTATCAGTAACTCATCACTCTACAAAAGACGAAAGAAACAAAAAATGTCCTTGCGTTTTATAAAAGCAGAAAAACCCACAAATAAATCAACTTAAAAACATCTTTTTTTCCCCTTAAATATACATATTTCTTCATATAAAAAATAATAAAAACTTGCATGTTTTTCAACAAAAAATGAACGTAAAGTCTTTTCCTATAAAATAAACACGAAAACTTACATGCTTTAAAAAAAACATAAAAACATATTCAACCTAAAACAAACACTGAAAACAAAAACATGCTTTTTTAAACAAAAAAACATATACACATTATTTCTCAAGACATTTCCACAAAATCTTATACAAACAAACACATAAATCATGAGCCAAAATAGTAACACACAACATATATAACAACAACGTAGACATGCATTCATTTGAAAAATAACAACATAAAGAGAGAGTATAAAAAATAATATACCTTAAATTGATATGTATTTGTTTGAGAGCATAAAAGTTGTAACCCTAAAAAGAGAGAGAGAATGTGGTGATTGATGAGTGAGAAAGTAGCAGGAAGGAAATGGGATGACAAGCTTTATACAGTGTTGTTGTATAATATATTGTGTTCATCGACACGTGTCCTTCGATGGTTGATTACATTTTTGCCCTTTTGCTTCGTGTGTCATGTGTGGGTTTTAGGGGTTCTTTTGTCTTTTCCGTTTTGTGTGGTAACTACGTTACTGTCTTTTTTTTTTTTTTTTTTTTTTTTTTTTTTTTTTTTTTGAAATCGTAAGTTTTTTCCAAAAAAAAAAGGGCTGTGAAATGCCTGGGTTTGCAGCGTAAAAATGATGTAATTTTGCTTCATAATATTAGTTTTTATGCAAAATTGAGTTTTTTTAATGTACACGCTTTAAAAAAATTTGTGTTACGAATACTTGTTTGGCATGTTCATTACTGTCCAAAAAATAAACTTAAATTTTTTCAAATACAATCGTTTGAATGAAATGCTACTTTTTTGTTCATTTGATTCCATATGTTATAGTTTTAAAACCCTTTTGTGCACCCAGCCCTTATAATATTGATTTCGATGTTGGTGTAAGGGTATATCCAACTAGAGGTGAAGGATCACAACCATGCCTGATGGATTGTGATGTAACACCCCCAATTTTGTGACACGCACCGGAATTCAAACTGGGTGTTACTAGATAGCACAACAGTTATAACAATAGAAAACGAACTCTAATTCAGTCGTTTTAAAATATTTATCATTCAAATTATATAAATATCAGAATTTACAAAATAAGGTCCCAAATGGTTCCATTTTTACAAATTACATTAAATGAGTTTTCGAATGATAATAAAATTTATAGCCCTCTTGAATATCTGTGCTCCTCCATGCCAGCCTCGTTCATTATGGACCTGAGATAAACATGCTAAAGTGTCAACACAAAGGTTGGTGAGTTCATAGAGTTTGTTGAATATTTGTGGAAACCTTGTAGAATTGATCGTGGCAAGTATATGTAAATACTAGTGTAGATATCTAGGATTCCAAGTGTATGACTATTGTACTAAAAACAATATCACATGTAGGTAGTGTTTTTGTTACTCTTAATTGGATCAAGTCCTGTTTGAATACGTTGTTGGACCAAGTCCTGTTTGAATTGTACGGCTGCCCATGCATATGGCTACATGGCCCCGCAATGAGTTCTTTACGGCTGCCCATGCATATGGCTACATGGTCCTGCAATGAGTTCTGTTTGTTATTGCACTATCATGATGAAAACCAAAATGTAAATATCGTACTAATGGAAATTGGCATAGTTGTTGCAATCATAGCCTAGTAGGTAATCCGTTGTTGTACCTAGTGTTCTCGTACTACCGTTCGGTCCGTCATAATTAAGAGGTCATGCGGTAAACGTTCGAGGAGCTAGGACACTTTAATTTGTAATCCAGCAAATCGTCGATTCGTTTACCCAAATGAAACCCCTCACATGAAGCTCCCTAGTGTTGCAGTATTTGATAGAAAATATTTGTTTTTGATGTTTAAAAGTTACATGTCCGAATAGTTGAATAAACTTAGGAAAGTTTATTTTGAATAAATATTGGTATCTTTAATAAGTTTACTAAGTCTAGTATGGATGGGATATTGCTTGTAAAGTCTCATGGTCAATCGATGGAGTAGATCCAAATTAGTTGATTATGTTACGATTAACACTTTAGTTCATGTTTTCGACTTAGAAGGCCATAAGGTCTTAGCCGTGGCTTTCCCGTGACTTTGGTCATGTCTACCATGGTCTTGAGACTCATCGTTGACCTTAGCCATGGCTGTGGTCTTAGCTTTAAGGTCATTAGACCACTTGGTTTTACTTAGCCATAACCAATACATGGTCATTTGGGTATTAAAAAGTGGCTGTTAAGAATTTGAAGAAAAATATCACTAATTATGCGTTTTCATGGTTCGAGCCTCTTTGATCCTGAACGAAAACTTTGTTCCGGACAACTTTCGTGTTTTAACTTTTTTGATGAATCGGACCAGAAGTGCCTCGTTTAACTAGGTCAGATTGCTAATCAGTAGCGTTTCGACAGTTTTGGTTTTTCCGGTTTGATAACTTCATTTTGCCGTATCTTTTGACTCGTGTACTCGTTTTCAGTGATTCAAATTGCTATGTTTTCCTTGTAAGGCCCTCTTTAACATTAGGTAATTTTCTAATATCATGTTTGTAGGACCTTAGATCTATCAACTTTAACACAAATATAAGCACTAGAAGAAGTAAAGATGGTGACTTGGTAAGATGTATGTGTTCTAATATGAAATAAAAGAGAGAATAAGATGAAGAGAGCTTTTATTAAAAACACACACACTTTCACACACAAGCACACACCTCAAATGAGCCTTTGAGGTGTTTAAATACTTCTTAACATGAGATGCCCTATGGGCTTTCTATGGGCTTGGGCTTGGGCTTGGACTTGGTTACATGATAAGATAACAAGGCTTATGAAACATAGCACATAACATATTAGCTTGCCAAGTCCAAAGCCCAATGACTAAACTATTACTAATCTTAACAAACGACACAGAGTTACAATATGAGAATGACCATCACTTCTATATAAATATTTTTAATGCTAACAATCTCCCCCTAAGGGGTGGTCATTCGAATGATGCTCCACGTGAGTGGGTCTTCCGTGTTCTTTGTCTTTAACTTTGTGTGTCGTTGTAGAATAGTCTTTAGTCTTTGTTCCTTCATGCTTTGTGATCTTTGATAACTGATTTTCATCGTTCTTTGTTCCTTTGTGATGTGGAGTTATCTGCCTTTCGTCACTTCTGCGTCTGTGGTGGTTGTTTGCCATTCCAACATGCTCATACATCTTTGGACTTTGATATTCATATGCACATAGTTCCCTTTCTTACACTTTGATCCTTAGTCTTTATACTTTGTTGATTCTTCTTTTTGGCGTAGAATCTTTCTTTGAACTTTGTGTTGTATAGATCTTTGAGGGAGCTTTCTTTAACTTCCAGATGTATGTATGAGCACATGGAATCTGTCGCCACGGAGATGAAGTGTCCCTGCATATAAACAGTTAGCACTAAAACATCCGGTACTTACAGATAAGAATTAGAGATCATCAATAGCATAGTGTGAAGACTCCTTCTAACCCTTACCAAGGCCGTTCCCATGTCAGATACTCTTGAGAGAGCTTACGAGACCTACTAAGTAGCTCAATGACTGGGTGAGTCGCTGGGGATCACTCCACGACTGTAGACCGTTTGAAACCACCGCGAACACTAAGCGTAACCCATAAAGAATTACCAAAGTGACCTGCTATCAGGGCTGCTTGATGTTGACCCTGGCAGGAATTTCCATTCAATCACTGAGAATCACAAAAGTGAATCCTCTCATAAATGTTCTGGCAGATTGCTAAGATCTGCGTAGGACTCTAAAGTTTACATCTGGCGTCCTTAATGATGAACAACCAGTGTAGAAATATCATGTGTTCCTATGAGATCTTTTGATGAATCTCGGGGCTCTAGACTCGATAAGTGCACATTTGGTTTCCTATGCGGAGATTAGGGAGAGGTCTCCTGCTTCAATATCAACCATCTCTAAGAGACAGGTCGATAGATTATGCCGGTTCCCTGTGAGAATGAAACAAGCTCTTTTAAGAGAACTTGAGTGGTTAAGAAGGTTTAGTGCAGTGCTTCACTGGGTCCATGATGTCTTTTTCTTCAATACCGGTGTCACCTTAGTAACAACCAGTAGCATATGAATTGTACCCGGTGTCTGCCCTAAGGTTGAACATTTGGAGGGCTATTTCTTTTCACCCTTTTTCATAACTTTTCTTTTTAATTCTTCAACCCCTTCTTTCTCCTTTCTCATTTTCTCCTTTTTTCAATCATACCTAAGGACTTCTAATTCTAATCTATTGGAATTGTCCTTGGGTAGATCCCTCCGGCTCTGGCGGATCATAGGATGGTTTTTCCTAACCTTAATCACCTTATAACTCCATAACTATCCTATAATTGCCATGAAACCATTTATGAAAATCTCTCAAAGTGTTTATGAAAAAAAACATACTTTGCTAACACTTCGAGAGTTTTGCATTTCATTTGAAGAACTCTCCCTTCACATGTGCTCATGTATATTTTAGGAAATTTGCGCATGCGGGAGGAGTTTGCACTTTTGAATTGATCTACTTTCAATGAACACAACCGATTCGAGACACGCTTACATCACTAGTTAGACTAGCTTGAAGTTATTACCCGGCCTGGTCAAGTCTACAGAAAGTTTCTCGAAACGGTACATTTCTACTAAGACAAATCCTTTTCGAGACACGCTTACGTGGCTAGTTAAAGAGTTCCATTGTCAGCTTTTAGGTGACAACTAGCTCTAGTAACTAACTTGATGTTATTACCCGTCGAGGATAAGTCTTTTCGATTACTAGCTTATGTTTTTTCGTCAATTCTTGGGTCATTTCTGAGTCGAGCTCTTTCGAGATTCAGTCACAAACTTTAAACATCTTTGATCACATTTTAATCATGTCTTCTCCCCCTCAAAAATAGCATAGCGTGATATTTTTTATATCAGCTGATTAAGAAAAGGCTTTGGGAGAGATAGACAGATTCTATTTTGCATGAATTTGGAACATTTTCCTTATTGTACTCCCCCTTAATGATAGCATATTTAAGCTTACTTAAGGGTTGTGAGGGAGTTATCTTGAGCACTCATTTGAAAGATTTTGAGAAATCTTTTGAACAATCTTGAAAAAGTGCTCAAGAATTTTGTTTGAAAACGAGTTTATGCTTGAAATCTTTTTCGTTTGTTTAGACTCGAACTTTTGGAAAAAGAGTTCGTCATTGAACGTACGAGTCCTTGATTTGAAAATAATCAGAAGTCATCATTGAAGTACGGGTTTCGTACTGAAGTATACGAAAGCCATTGTGAAGAAATTTTTTTGAGAAACGACATGTTTTAGAAAAACATTATAAAGAACTCTCGCTCAAGCATCTGTACATGTCCGTATCATTGTTGAATGACATTTCTAGATACGTACAGAATATCGATTATACAAGAGACATGTCGTGAGAAGAATATTTTTGGATTTTTTGATTTTATATTGTTTTTGGATTTTTTGAAATTTTATATTTTTGTATTTTGTTTTTCAAAAATATTTACGAAGAAAAGATTTGAAGAAAGAAAGAAAAATTAAGGTTTGACAAGTACGAGTGGAATTAGAAAAGGATTTCCACATGCGATGTTGGCGTAAAGTTCTTCTTTACCACATTGGGTGTATGAACCCTCAACACTTTCACAAGTACCTGCATCCACAGAAGAAGAATTCTCACAAATAACAGTGTTAGAAGTACATGTTTCCTCACATTGAGGGTGTTCACTATCAACGGTTGTAGTGATTTCTACTTCCTTATCCTGATGATTATCACTATTATTTGTCTTGGTGTAAGCATCGAAAATCTTCCCTGTTGGAGTCCATCTAAGACCAACTGTGTTAAAAACTTTTCCCGTGGGAGTCCACCTAAGGCAAGATCTAGGAGTTGTTTTCTTTTCAGATGCAGCGGAAGTCTCATTTTGAGAAAAACTACGTCCTGTAGAGATCCGCCTATTTGGTTTCTTAGCCTTTTGCTTCTCATCAACGGGTTTGTTTCTATTCGGTTTCTTAGTGGATTGTGCCTTAGCACGTGCATTTTCTTTCTTGATATATTGTGCAACACATGCATCATGATTAGCTGAAAAAACACATTTTTGACATGTAGGACAGACAAATTCAACATTTTTGTTTAAAATTGCAACCTTAACTTTGTCACTACAGTCATTTGGAAATTGTTTGTTGTTCGATGAGACTTTGGAATTCTTTTTGTTGCATTCTACATTCTTAGCATTTTGTTTTGTGCCACTACTCTTAGATGCAAGCCAATCCCTAGTATTTTGTAGATTGTTCCTAGGTAAAGGTTTACTACTACTAGCAGCGCTTTGGAATCTTGTAGAATTCATCACACTAGGTTTTGCGCCTAAAATTCCGTTTTTTCGAAGTTGTGCCTTTTTCCTAACTTCTTCTAGATGGTGATTTTGGACCATGTCATTTGAACCAACAGACTCGTTAATAGTTTTTGTAGTCACATTTGGTGTAATATTCCTAGAAGTGCTAGGTGCACTCACATTTGTGTTTCTTTCAACAACCAATTTTTGTTTATCAACAATCTTTTTAATTTCCTTTTGCTTGGGCAAGGGTTGTGGAGTGACTGGTTTTGTCAAATCCTTTTTCTCATCGACTTTTGGAGCAAACCGGGAAATAGACATTTTTGGTTTTTCAACCGTTTTTGAAACATTTGGTTTCTCTAAAGTCGATGGTTTTGCAAACTTAGTATCCACACCCTTCCCTTTTAAACTTACAAGCTGAGCTCTCAAAAGATCATTTTGCTCTTTCATGTCTTTGTAGGCATGCTCATACGACAATTTGTCATACTTGCATTCCTCTGATTTTCGATCAAGTTGTTTAAAACATGACACATTTTCTTTTTCAAGCTTTATAAGAGCATTTTCATATTTGGAAACAATTTCGGAGGTCTCAGCTCTCAGTCTTTCATCGTCTTGAACAGAGTGTGTTTGTAAAATGATGGACATAATGTCAGTGGTCATAACAGCTTCGAAGAGAGAATCATTTAGGTTTTCCAAAACATTCATGTTTTCACGAGTATCATTAGCTTCGTTTACCAGGGATTTGTGGTCCTTGACAAAGTCGGCCGTTTCTTTTAAGAAAGCTCGTTCAAAATGGATTACCCTCGCACTGATGTTATTCAGTGGGATAGTAATTTCGTTTTCAAAAACTTTTTTCTGCTCAATATGAAAATTGGAATGCCAGTTGTTAATATCGATTGTAGTTTTAGAAGCAACAATATTTTGAAGTTCTTGAATTCTCTTTTTAACGTTATCCAGAATGTTTCTAGCTTCACTTGTATTAAAAGTGTTGTTAGAAGACATTTGTTCCATTTTTGAAAGAGATTTGGAAACAATTACTTTCTTAGAAAACATTTTTGAGAATGGTCGTTTTATGGAAAACACAGAAGGTTCTTTTTATGGAACAAAAGTAATTCCCGAAAGTTTGTTCAATTTGTTGTAGTCAATGGGTTTCAAATCCTTTTGTTTCATTTTATTTATGCTCTCTTCGACATGTTCTATCGTTTGCACAGAATCCCGAACGACGGGAGGATCATGTTTGGTGTAAATCACATTACCATTATACAAAACATTCTGTTCTTGCTGAGCTTTCTTGAGATTACTGGGGGTGTTGTTACCAAGAGCCACTTTATGTTTCGTATGGTAAATCGGATTAGTTTGATTTGAAATCATTTTCATTGTTTGACTTGACTGACCCGATTTAACCACTAATTCTTCTAAATGAGCAATCATGTGTTCTGACTCTACGATTTCGGCCAAAAGTTTGTCTTCTTTCTTTGCAAAGTCCTTTTTCAACTCATCCCTTTCTTTTTCAAGATTGGTATAAGCTGTTTTTTGTTTAGAAAGTTGGTTTTGTAAATCAGAAATTTCCGCGTTTAAAAATTTTATCTTTTTGAAAGAATTAACATCAAGTGTATCAAACTTGAGTTGCAATTGTTTTTCCCTTGAAACGGAATTTTGATAACCAGTTTCTAATTCAGACAATCTTTTGTTATGAAATTCAAAAGCTTTAACGTTTTCTTTGTAACTCTCAAGCTCAGCGGTCAATTTAACATTCGCGGCCTTAACATCTCGATTGACCTTTTTCACATTCTCAATTTCAATACGACAATTATTCAATAATGATTCAAATAAAGCACGTGTTTCCTCATCATTCTCAGCATGCTGTGAAACGAAGCCTCCATTATGATTCACATCAGGAGTTGCGGAAGGAGTATTGCTACTACTTGGCGTGTCCAGGTATGTATCATAAGTGGGTGCTAGCTTCTCAGAATGCTGTTCCTCATGAGGAGACATATCAAATATATCATTATTGTGACATGTGTTGAAATTGGATACCTCAGATGGTGCATTGGTGTCATAAACAGGAAGTGTGTCAGAATCTGTGTCATACTTAGCTTCCTGAAGATTCGCCATGAATATGCAGTTCGCATCGATATCCTCTCTATCTTCCATGTCATCCATAAGAGCCATAAAATCATTCTCCTCTGCATTCAACTGAAACCCTGCCTCATTCTTTTGTGCCAACAGTAATGCTTTCTGCAAGTACGCTGTGTCTTTCTTGTTCGGCTTAGTAGGACAGTTCCTTGCCATATGACCTACACCCTGACAGTTGAAACACTTTACCGGATTAGCTTGATTCACATTTCCCAAATTTCCAACTACTGGAGCTGCAACATTTCTATTCTGATTACCCATTGCCTGATTACCAACATTCTGACCCCTCTGATTTCCAACAAACTGACCCAACTGATTCCCTGCATATTGACCATACTGATTTCCTGCATTCTGAATCCCTGTATTCAGCATATTCTGGTTCCCCATGTTAATTCCAGTAGCATATCATTGCTGATTCCCATAAACACCAACCATTTGGCCTCCGTTGCCCATATTGAAACTCGGTTGAGCAATCTGCTTATTGCGAGTGTTTGATGAAATCCTTTGGTTGTTGTTTGTTGGTGTAGAATAGCGTCCTTGGAATGCCTTTGACAGAAAAGCAAACGCTTGGGTCAATGTTGCAGTAGCTTCATCATTTTCAGTGAATTCTGGTTCTTGGAATTGTTGGTATTGCTGTTGTGGAATAACATGTTGTTGTTGATGTGGGTAGAACTGTTGTTGGTAGACCGGTGTTGGTTGTTGAATGTATGATGGTTGCATGTAGTTGTGAGTGGAAGATGATGATGGTTGTTGTGTGTTCACTGGTAGCGGTGTTGGTGTAGTAGCAATTAATGCAAGAGGATCATGATTCTTTGCCAATCTTTCTTTCCTTACTTCATTAGCCTCAGCTTGGTTTTGCTTCAAAAAGTCATAAAGTTGATCATAATTCACCTTATGTAAATCCTTTGTTTGATTGACAATTGTAACATAACGACCCCATTCTTCTGGAAGATTATTGATGAATTTGATGTTTGTTGCAATTGTTTGAGGTGTCAACTTGTTTCTGATTAACTCATTCATCAAAGTGCAAAACCTTGTGT
Source organism: Artemisia argyi (assembly GCA_030686995.1). NCBI lineage: Eukaryota > Viridiplantae > Streptophyta > Magnoliopsida > Asterales > Asteraceae > Artemisia > Artemisia argyi. Next base: position 220,560,040 of record CM060708.1, read on the forward strand.
AGTAAGATTCAATCTGTTCACCTTTAGTGGATGTAAAGTTCTCCCATTCAGTAAGAAGTTTGTTCTCAACGTCTTGTTGTCCAATCTCTGTTCCATGACAAATCCTTCTAACACGTTCCCACATAGCATAAGCAGTTTCACAGCTATCGACCGCAGCAAAGATCTCCCTTGGTAATCCAAGTTGGATTAAATGCATTGCCATATCATCTGCGGCGATCTGCTTCTTATCTTCCTCTGTGTAATCTGCTTCTGTTTGTTCACGCACAAATGGTTGAGTAGGAGGTGTTGCATTTGGATTACCTTCAATTTGAACTTGTCGTGGCTTGAATGGACCATTTGTGATGGAGTTGATCATTAATTTACCATCAGGCTTTGTTTTGATGTAACGAAGCATGCGGCTTGTCCATGGGAGATATCCACCTTTTTCAAGCATTGGAGGTCGGTTTTCTGCACCGGCTGCATGAATATCTTGCTGAGTAGCCATTGATGAAGTGTAGATTGATAAAGTTGATTCTTGGATCGTTCCAACGAAGTAGGAGTTGTGTTTAGTGTAAGTTGATGCAAGTTTTTATGGTGAAAAATTTGATCTGGAAACTTAAAACCTCAATAACTTCCGTTCGGAGTGGATTTGGGCCTCGAAGCTTGGCTTGAATGATCTTTAGATGATTCAACGTGTCCTTCTTCTCGGTCTCGCGGTCGTTTTGACAGCTGATTCGTCGAAAACGGAGTTACGGTTCAAAAGTTATGGCCGTTTGAAGTTTGGTTGTCAAAAAGTCAAAAACTTACGCGTAAACCCCTGTAAACAGTGATTTTTACGCTTAACTTCAAATCTTATGGTTAACTTCAAATCTTACGCGTAAGAAAAGTTATGCGTAAACTTTCAGGTTATGCGTAAAATCTAAGTTATGCGTAAACAATAATGTTTATGCGTAGACTTTGATTTTACGCGTAAACTTAGAGTTTATGCGTAAGAATTGTTACGCGTAAGGTTTTTTCAACCAAATTGATCTCTCAAACTTATCCAAGCTTGAAAGATATCCCGTGTCGAAATATTCCACAAACTTATCCAAGTCAGGAAAGTACTGAGTCACCGTAGCACGAAGAGAAGACCTGTGATAAAGCTTATGCGTAGAACTCTGAAACTTACGCGTAAGATATGATCTTATGCGTAAGAGCTGATCTTCTGCGTAGAAACTGATCTTAAGCGTAGGATCTTGTGCGTAGACTTCAACTTACGCGTAGAAAGTGACTTTACTCGTAGGTTTTAAGGCGTAGACTTCCAAGTAACGCGTAAAAACAGGGTTTTGACCGGAGTTACGCGTAAGAAAAGGGTTTTGACCTTAGTTACGCGTAGGAAAAGGGTTTTAGGCCAAAATTTATGCGTAAAAAGGACAGAAAGTACTGTTCACAGCTGTAGATTCGTACTATTCACCCAAGTTACGCGTAAAGTGACCAGAAAGCTTGAAAAATCCGATTTTTTCAACCAAAAACACTTTTTCCACTTGTTTCTTTTGATCAAATCTTTCCCAAAACACTTAAAATCACTAAAACTTCAATAAAGCTCAAAACTTTAACACCAAAACTTGTAAAAATCAAACCTTTTTAGAAGAAAAAGTACACAAATGAATAAAAAGTGTAACTTTTTAACAAAAAACTTGATAAAAACACTCCTAAATCATTGTTAGGCGATTGATACCACTTGTAGGACCTTAGATCTATCAACTTTAACACAAATATAAGCACTAGAAGAAGTAAAGATGGTGACTTGGTAAGATGTATGTGTTCTAATATGAAATAAAAGAGAGAATAAGATGAAGAGAGCTTTTATTAAAAACACACACTTTCACACACAAGCACACACCTCAAATGAGCCTTTGAGGTGTTTAAATACTTCTTAACATGAGATGCCCTATGGGCTTTCTATGGGCTTGGGCTTGGACTTGGTTACATGATAAGATAACAAGGCTTATGAAACATAGCACATAACATATTAGCTTGCCAAGTCCAAAGCCTAATGACTAAACTATTACTAATCTTAACAAACGACACAGAGTTACAATATGAGAATGACCATCACTTCTATATAAATATTTTTAATGCTAACAATGTTTATATCATATTGGTCGTTTTTCCTAACATAAGTGACTAGTTTTCTTGTTTACTTACAATAAGTTAACATATGGTTATCCTAACTTGTTTTAAAGATTTTTATACATCATGAACATAACATAAAGAACATATATAGCTTAAATGAAGTATAAGAAGGATGAAAATGATGTTTAGAAAGAGAGTGTGTTAGGGTTTTTCTACAACTTTTGGCTTTCTAAAGAAAGGAAGTTAAGAACAAGGATTAGGGCTTTGATTGAACTAGGATCTCTAGCTTCCAACTTCTTCAAGCTAATGACACCAACTTGTGACCACTTGAGAAGGCACTTGAAGTCTCTAGTAGAACACTTCTTGTGTGGATGGAAGATCACCAAAGGAATGAAAAAACTGGTACAAGGATCATGTGAAACTTTACAAGAGCTTCGATAATGATATAGACTTTGTAGCTTGAAATCAAAGATGAATATCTCTTGGAATATACATATGGCTGGATTTTTTGTGTTAAAATGAAGAGGAATGAGCTTATATTCATACTAGGATGAGGAGGTTAGGTTTATACTAATACATGGTTCAAAAGGTAACACATGAAACCTAGAAATTCTATACTTGTAAGTATTTTGACCACAAAACTTTCCAAGGATCATCACCAAGCCACCAATGCCATGGTATACACGTTCATATACAATGGGGAAGGACTATGTGGATGAATCTTAGCCTTATATAAGTTACGGAGTGAGTTTTGGTCCCGTTAATCGCTAACGGTAAGTCATTAAGTCACGAAACGTAAAACTGGGTATCGTAAAAAATACGAAACTTGAAAATGATTAAACTTGTCAATATACTCCATAATAAAATATAAAATGAGTGGTAAGTTCCATCGGGTTGCTTAAACCCTGTTAAAACTGGAAACCGTAAGCTGAAAATGCGTAATTCGCGTAAAACGCTGGACTGGAAAACGTAAAATTCCAAAATTTCTGAGAATGTTATGGAAGGTGAAAAACTTACATTTCTCTTGTTTGTGATTTTGTGGGGACATATCGGGATGCCTAAGTGACGTTTAAACCTTAAAGTAATTCTCGGACACGGTTTCGTGATTTTTGCAGAAATGATCCGACGAGTGTCAAACTCTCAGATTATTATTAAAATAATTTAACCTATGAGAATATAAAATAAAAATTTTGGGGATGAATAGTGACGATGAATAGTAACAATTAATAGTAAAATTTTCGGGAATAGAAATTAACCTGAAAATGTGAATTGTTACAGATTCTACCCCTTACGGAAATTCCGTCCCGGGATTTAATTCATGTTAGGTGTTGGAGTGGTTTTGTTGAAGAGGTGTGATTACTTGTGGTGAAGTGTTTATTGGATAACTAGCAATGTATTTTGATTCGTCATTTCAGAGTATGACGTAGGATGAAACTTGACTTTTTACGAGGTAAAGGTAGAGTAAGAGTTTGATTAATTGTGGTTTTCTATCGTATGAATTCTTATGAACTGTTTATACATACATGAAATTTGCTTTAAGGATATAAGTAAAAAGTTTGTTTTTCATAAAACATATAAGTGACTGCTCCCAGCATAACATGATCCCTCCCTAATTAGACATAGGTAGCTAGGCTATGCATAATTAAGGACCGATAATGTGATGTTCGGTTTAGTCAAGTAGTTTTATGATTCTATTAACATAAGAAAAGAAGAATGAGACGTCATAAAGACGTGTCCTAATGGTATGTGCTCTAAGGCGACATAGGTGTTTCGGAAATATAGAGTAGTTGTTTCTAACTCGTCTCTTGAAGACAGTTATTACGGAAATCAAGGAATTCGACAGGTCATAACGAGTTCTTATAAACGATTAAGGTTATGAAATAGACCGTTGTAGAACAATGTTTGAGAAATGGGAGAGACCATTGTGCAATTCACAATGTCTTGGAAGTAATTTAGACCATTTTGTAACTTCACAATGTCTAAGAAATAATAGAGACCATTATATCACATGTCACAACTCATAATTTCCGGTCATTTTTCAAACTTCGACAATCTACTATTTATCAGTTACTATTCACCAATTACTATTCATCGATCACTATTCATCATTTTACTATTCATCTTTTTTTAGGTCAAATTGATATTCCGAGAAACATTCAAAATTTCACTATTCACATGACACTATTCATTTCCAAGAGAAAACCACTATTCATGTGCATTACTCATTTCATCGTAAACTTAGTTTACGGGTATTCAAAATTCGCGTAACCGTATTGGTTCAAGAGCGAATTCATGCATTATCATTTGGGACATCTCATACAGACTAGAAGTAGTCTACGTATCATCATTATGTCACTTGCATACTATTCCACTCGTAGGATAATTAAATTAATACTTTTGGTATAATTAACTTTTACGTATATTTATTTCTAAATAAACGTTAACACGCGTCCAATAATGTGACTAACATGTCCGACACTCCCGACAATGATCCCAGTATATTTTTATATTCATTTTAATAATATAAAAATTATAATATTAATTTACCCGGTATTTTGGAAATTTATTTATTTCGTATCGTACGTCTATTATAATTACGACGGTTTTCTTAAAAACTAAACGATAATCATCCAAACACTCAATACTTGTACCCGACATATTTTCACAACTTTTATGACTTTATTATGTCCCGATTAACTTCATCATATTTTACTTCAACTCGTCACGATTTATTTTTAGTTAACTCGGTACCCGATAACACCTAAAATACAAAATATCTAACCAACTAATACTTACACATTAGATAAGCTCATTTAATTAGCTCACAAACATTTCTCCTTGTTTCCCTCCTTTTGTGCCGCCCCTCCCCCCCCCCCCCCTAGGATCAAGACCAAAGATATTTTGTTGACCATAAAGACTATCTACAAATATATAAACTTCATTCTCACTACATTCTTCATTTTAACACATCAAAAACTAGCAAAACCCTCTCTTTCTCTCCTCATCTCCACATAATCGGCCAAGGCAAAGAAACAAAGAAGAAACCATCAAATTTTGAAGTTCAAGTCTTAATCTAGTCTCATTTGTACTCCTAGTTAGGGTTTTGAAATAAAAACCCCAAGGATACTTAGGTATTTTTCTCCAAAACTCATCAAATCTTTCAAGTAAGTATGTTAAACTAATTTTCCTAATTTTATCAAGTTCATATTATGTTCATATGGTTTTTATACAAGATCTACATACATATGCTAGTTATACCACTTTATTTTACAAACTTTTAACTTTGAAAGCCTAGAAAGTGATTATAGTTAGATCCTTGTTAGATCCACTTGGTTTATGATGTTTAGGAACCCATGACACCCTAAGAAGGTGTATGGTAGGATTAGACTAGTTTTGTGGTGATTGAAAGTGGTTTGGTTGAAGTTGGAACAAGTTTGAAACTAGGAAAATGATTTTGGAAAATATATATTTACCTACTGTCACCATTTTTAAAACGTGGGAAATTCAGTAGGTGATGGGTAAATTTTGACCAAAGATTTAGAAAATACTTTTAAAAATGAAACTTTTGGTGAAAGAACGGATTAAAACGAGTTTATAACGAAGGAGATATGATTTTTGTAAATTAACGACGAAAACTATTTTTCTGAAAAACTGCATGCTGTTTGACAGTTTTTGACGGACAAATAAAGACGTTAGACGTAACCTAGAGGAGCCGAACTACCAAAAATATATTTGTATATACTAAAACGAATCCGTGGATATAAAGAACGAGTAAAATGAGCTTAAAACGACCAAGTTATATACGTTTTAAAATCGTCAAAACTATATATAAATATATATAGTCACTACTAGAAAATAATATAACTACGTACTAAATAATATATTTTTCTAGATTTCTTATTCAAGGAGTTTATTTTTAACTAACGAAGTACGTACGATTCAGGGTTTATTACGCGACTACTAGACACTATTTTAAGGTTTTCGAGACGAGGAATATAACACTAACATTTTTATACGATATATATTACGACCAGTTTTTATAACTCTATTTGGACTTATTTTTCCTAAGTATGGAAAGTATTTTATTTGACATTAACTAGTATTTCCAAGTCACGAGTGGTATAGGTATCATGTGCATGTGCATTCATTACATCACGGCATGATCTAAATTAGATCACGATTATTCATTTAGGTTGCGGCTATTGTTCGCACCTCATTGTCCCGATTACTTTACCATCGTTGTACCATCTTTGTGCTATCACTCCAGGTGAGTCTTCATAGCCCCGTTTAATTACTTATTTGATTTCAAATCCCACGGGGGAGAATACATTGCACAATTATTTTTGTACATGTCTAAGTATTAAATTCCATACATTGCTTAAGTTGTTAGTACTACCACTTCAAGTCCCCTTTATTATCATAGACCGTTAATTATATTGCCAAGCGAGAGCGAATGAATAGATCTATCGAGGGTGACTCCTCCATTCGTGTTTGGGTTGCTCCATAAGGAAAACGAATGCATTTCATGTCTAATATTTGAGTGACTGGTAACCACTCCTTTAGGGCCAATTTTAGTACGTCTAGCTTCGGGGCCATGAGCTTAAGAGACAATGTAGCTTTTTTGACATTTTGTCACCTTACTTTATACTTGTGGTTATTGTACATACGATTTACTTATAAACCTATGATTATTCACCAACTTTATGTTGACCGTTTTTCGCAATGTATTTCTCAGGTTATTAAGGTAGCTCATGTTGCATACATTTGGACCTTCATGGAGTCGCGGAGTCGACGCGTCTCACCTTATATTCTCTGCACTTATGAAACGTTTGATCTTGTTGAACTTATTTTATCTAAATTGGCAACATCTCTTGGGACCTAAGTTTTGTAAACTCTGAATATTTTAATGATCAAACGATGTATTTTTCCAAACGACACTTTAGGTCGTTCAATATGACGGTAACTGTGGTGCTATGACAGTCACCCTCAGGTATTCCATTCCGCTGTCATACAGGTAAATTGGGGGTGTGACATCACACAATGTCTGGGAATTAGGAAAGACCATTGTAATCAGTTACAATTTCTTTGAGAAAGTTTCGAAATCCTAAAATGCACGAGTAGATACATGATTGGGAAAATATGATTGTGCCATTATGCCTTAGAGTAAGCATACGCAGATTTGTTTAGTCCATTGTTTAGATAAAGTGATTGAAAGTATATCGAGTGTGTATACATTAATATACTAGTATTTTCATATAGCATAACATGTCTAAAAGTCACATAATCGTCTGGAGGATGGAAGGCACGAAGAGCGAAGGGCTATAAAACGTTTTTGTGGAAAAGCAGTTATAGTTTAGGTCTCAATTAGACCCGTTTCTCTATAACCATGTCTCTGATACCAATATGTAACACCCCCAATTTCGTGACACGCAACGTAATTCAAACTGGGTGTTACTCGACAGCACAACAGTCAGAAAACGAACTCTAATTCAGTCGTTTTAAAACATTTATCACTGGAATTATATTAATATCAGAGTTTACAAAATGAGGTCCCAGATGGTTCCATGTTTACAAATTACATTAAATGAGTTTTCGAATGATAATAAAATTTATAGCCCTCTTGGATATCTGTGCTCCTCCGTGCCAGCCTCGTTCATTATGGACCTGAGATAAACATGCTAAAGTGTCAACACAAAGGTTGGTGAGTTCATAGAGTTTGTTGAATATTTGTGGAAACCTTATAGAATTGATCGTGCCAAGTATATGTAAATACTAGGGAAAATTACACAGATAGGTAACGAACTTTGAAAAATTTTCAAAGTTAGGTAATGAACTTTTTAAAATACTAATATAACGTATGAAACTTTTTGTAACCGTTAAAGTTATGCAATAACTTGCACTTTTGTAACTTGTAACCGGGTAAACCGGTAAAATTGTAAAAAAACACAAATTGACCACACATACTAACTATTGACTCCCACTTTACCAAAACCCGTTTCCCCCCAATTCCACAAGAACCCTAATTCCCAAAAATGATTTACCCCCAAATCTCAATTCCATAAATCATCTTTGTCTAATCAATGTAATATTGAATATGACAAAACATAAACCTGACAAGAATCGTGTTTTCACAGTTAATTTATACCACGATGGCTATTTTACAATCAAACATTTCGATTATTTGGGAGGGGATATCAAGCAAATCACAGATGTTAGGTTTGAAGGTATGTCATTTGATCAACTATTTGATTTAATTAAGCATTTAGTCCATAACCCACTTAGGAGGCTGTATTATTGCAAAGTAGGCACACCATTAAGGTTAGGCATTAAACAAATTATTTGTTAGGGCAGTTGAAAAGGATAAAAATGTTTGTGGTTTTAGATTATTTGCATCATGGATGTCCACTGAGATGTCTTTCCAGATCAAGTCCCTAAAGCTTAAACACATATGCTCTAGGAATTACAACCTAGGTAGCTTGGTAACTTACAAATGGATAGCACACCATTATGCCAAGGAACTCATTGCAGATCCTTTTATTCCATTATTGAAGATGAAAGCAGACATTAGGGAAAGGTATCACTTAAATGTTAGTGTTGGTCAATGTCTTAGAGCAAAACAGAGGGCTTTATTTGATTATGAAGGTTGGTTGAAGGAACACTATGCTAGGATATGGGAGTATAGGAATGCTGTACTTGATACAAATCCAGGTAGCACATGTAGAGTTGATGATGAAGAGACCTCTTCAGGCAACATCTATTTTAGAAGGTTCTATGTATGTTTTAAAGGTGTCAGAGATGGTTGGTTTGCAGGGTGTAGAAAGGTATTAGGATTGGATGGGTGTTTCCTAAAACATACATGTAAAGGTGAGTTACTGGTTGCCATGGGTAGAGATGCAAATAACCAAATGTACCCAATAGCATGGGCAATTGTAAAGGTGGAAAATCATGAGAATTGGTGTTGGTTTTTGGGATTGTTATGTGAAGATCTGCAGTTGCATCAGGGGAATGGCATAACAATCATATCAAATTCTCATAAGGTAAATTTCCAGTCTTATTAATTAATGTAATTATCTACTTATAGAATGGCATAACAATCATAACAATCATGTATTGAATGTATCTAACAGGGTCTTCTAGATGTTGTTGGTGAATTTTTACCTCATGCTGAACACAGAAAGTGCACAAGGCATGTTTTTGCAAACTTTAAGAGGAAATTCAGTGGAGTTGAACTACAAGCACTATTTTGGCAAGCTACTTCAACCACTCTAGAGAACAAGTTCTATACCAAAATGGATGAAATTAAGCAACTGTCACCAGAGGCATATGATTACTTGCTTCAGAGGGATCCTAACAGTTGGAGCAGGGCTTTTTTTTTAGTTTAGAAACCAAGTGTGCAAGTTTTGAGAATGGGATTTGTGAGAGTTTCAACAGGGCAATATTGGAACAGAGAACAAAACCATTGATCACAATGCTTGAAGACATAAGACTGTATGTCATGCAGAGGTTGGTTTCCATGAATAGAGTGGCAAGGAAGTGGGAAGATATTGTGACACCTTCAGTGAGGAAAAGACTTAACTTCATGATGGATTTTCAAAAAAGGTATTACTTGTAAAACCATAAACCTACATATTGATTACAAACTAACTATATGTTAAATTGAACAGGTATTGGGATGTTATTCCTAATGGATTTCAAGAATTAGAAGTAAGAAGTGGTAATGAAGCTTTTGGAGTTAACATAACTACCAGAAAGTGCATGTGTAGAATGTGGGAGCTATCTGGGATACCTTGTATCCATGCTGTGGCAGCATATGCACATCTTGGTAGAAATCCTGAAGAAGGAGTACATGAGTGGTATAGCCAAGAAAGGTGGTTTCAAGCTTATCAATTCTCAATTAGGCCTGTCTATGGTAGTACAATGTGGAAGAGAACCAGAGATCCAATACTACTACCACCTTTGATAAGAAGAATGCCAGGTAGGCCAAAAAAGAAAAAGGTTCATTGCACCATCAGAGAACAATAGTCAAGTTTGAAGAATGGGTAGAATTATGACATGCAGTAATTGTCAAGAAAAAGGTCATAACAAAGCAAGTTGTAAAAAAGAACCAGTCCCAAAACCACCTAAGCCCACTAGGCAATCTAAGCCCACAAGTGTTCCTGATTATACAACATATGCTTCATCAAGAGGTGGTGGCAGAGGATCAAGGGGGCGCAGAAGAGGTGGAAGGGGTCAAAGAGCTTCTGGAAGAGGGCAAAGAGGTGGTGGAAGTAGTCAAGAGGGCAAAGAGGTATGTGTTATCTATCATACAGTAAAGGTTTTACTTTTTTATTTAGAAATTCATTTATTACTTATCATGCAGTTTATGGATGAGGATGAAATAAGAAGGAATTTACAACATGACTACATGGAGGAGTTACTAGTTCAAGAGGAAGAAAGAGTGGCTGCAGAAGAAAAGATGACAGAAGAACAATTTGATGAAGAAGCTATGAGGTTAACTCTTGAAGCTGAAGAAAAGTGAAAAGCAGCAGATTTGCAAAGGGAACAAGATAACAAAAAAGAAAAAGTATATTGGGACATTCAGAAGGGATTACACAGTTCATGCTACAATGATGATGAAGAATCCTATGAACAAGAAACTTACAACAGAGATGTGGCTTCTGTTAATGCAGTTCTGGACACTCAAGAATCTGTTGCAGGACCTCAAAAGAAGGATATTGCAGTTGAATCAGTCAAGGGCAAAGCTATTGCCATAGGTAAACCAAACAAGAGAGGTACCAAAAGACAAGCTGTTGATCTTCCTTTTAGGATTTACCACAAAAATAGGGGTAGATCTGAGAGGATTTTTGACAACAAGATGAAGAAAGCATGTTTTGGTTCTGATGGTGAAGGGTCAACACCAGAATCAGCTTTGTCTGTTGAAGAACCTTGAAAACTGTTTATTATTTGCATTATCATGTTTGTAATATTTTGTACTTTTGTGGAGGATGTATTAAACTATGCACACCTAGCACAACTTTTGTTAAAGTGTGCCCCCAAAACTATGTGTTTGTCCCCCAACCATTACAATATGATTAATGCAAATGTTATTTACTTTGTTACTTGCATGTTGTTTTATGAAAATACAATGAATACAGTCAATTGGGTTGTGTATTCAACATGAGAATCTTACTATTCTCCTTGTGAACATGCAATGTAAAAACTGACCACATACTAACTGCCATATTGTTCCACCTTTTACCATCCCCCTAAAATTGACCACAAACTCACTGCAAAAGGCTTTACAACATCTGTATTTAAGTGTATACTACCTGCAAAGCATACATAAACAAACCAACTATATAGCTGCAATAATGTCTTCCAATAAGAAGAAAGGTATACCATGTTGCAATTTAAGCTGTTTTTTTTATGTGGAATACCAGTAAACACTATGAATTTTTTTCCTTCGTTGGCTTATTGTGTGCAGAGATCATAAACATTCCAAGTGACAGCTCTGACTCAGTGTTTGCCTTCTCAAATGACTGTTCTGATGCTACCAATGTTGCACAGCAAGATTCATGGGAGGGTTACTTCCCAAAGTATGTCATAAATGCAGAAGATTGCTTTCCACATGTTTCAAAGAAAATGGGAAGTAGCAGCAACCATACACCCAAAGAAGAAGCAAAGACAGAATTTAAAGCAAGGCTTAAGGTACTAGGATTGCCATGTAGCAAAAAAATTGGAGAATATGGTGTTAAACCTTTTGTTGTCAAAGACCCCAAGGATCAAAGAGGAAAGGCCAAAAACAAAATGGGTTAAGGCCTTTTTAATGTAATACCCTGCATATGGTTGCAACCATTGTATGTATGTTAGTGGTTTAAGTGCATAATTAAAACCACCCTTAAATAAGACAATTGTAACCATAATCTCTATCAATCAAAATTAACTAGAATTTGTAACAAATATGTAGGGAAAGCCATAATATTATTGCATATAACCATCATGACAGCTTACATTTGATTGTGTTAACAAGGGTTTAGCTAGTACTAAATAGAACCCTTAAACAACAAAACAACACAATCCTAATGACAACTATTAGAGCATACTACTTAAGGACAATGACCATAGCTACAACAACTAAAAATACAACCATGAATGCATACTTCCAACCAGTGGCTGTTTTTAGCTTTGTGCAATTCACCTTCAAGTTGTTCAATCATCCTTTGCCTTGTTGCTTCTGTTTGAACTTCACGCCTTTCGTTTGGATTGAGTTTATTGTACATCTCAAAAAGATGCATTCGGTACCATTCACACTCCTCTTCAGGGTCATACCAATCAAAATCTTCACACCTCTTTGTGCCAGGTCTCTATAAGGAAATAAAGAGGTTTTACTAATCACATTACTACACTTTAAAAATAAACAAGTGTTGTAAGCTTACCCATCGATTTTGACAACATATAAACCTACGAGCTGGATTGTCTTTGGTCCATGAAGTAACAACCATCAAAGGCCTCCCACATTTGCAGTTGGCATACCATAAATAAGACGAGGAAGACATGATTTTGATTTGGAATTGGTTTAGATTTGATTTGTGTGAATAAATCGATATTACCGTTATGATTTTGATTTGGAATTAGGGTTTTCTGGAAAAAAAACGGGTATGAAAAGGGGAAAGGGGGGATATATGTGGTTATTAGGGGCCACATGTGGGACCCACTTGTGTTAAACGGTCATATTGCATAACTTTAACGGTTACAACAAGTTTCATATGTTATATTAATATTTTACAAAGTTCATTACCTAACTTTGAAAATTTTTCAAAGTTCGTTACCTATCTGTGTAATTTTCCCTAAATACTAATGTAGATATCTAGGATTCCAAGTGTATGACTATTGTACTAAAAACAATATCACATGTAGGTAGTGTTTTTGTTACTCTTAATTGGATCAAGTCCTGTTTGAATACGTTGTTGGACCAAGTCCTGTTTGAATTGTACGGCTGCCCATGCATATGGCTACATGGCCCCGTAATGAGTTTTGTACGGCTGCCCATGAATATGACTACATGGCCCCACAATGAGTTATGTACGGCTGCCCATGCATATGGCTACATGGCCCCGTAATGAGTTGCCCATGCATATGGCTACATGGCCCTGTAATGAGTTCTGTACGGCTGCCATGCATATGGCTACATGGCCTCGTAATGAGTTCAGTACGGCTGCCCATGCATATTGCTACATGGCTCCGCAATGAGTTCTGTACGGCTGCCCATGCATATGGCTACATGGCCCCGCAATGAGTTCTATTTGTTATTGCACTATCTTTATGAAAACCAAAATGTAAATATCGTACTAATGGAAATTGGAATAGTTGTTGCAATCACAGCCTAGTAGGTAATCTGTTGTTGTACCTAGTGTTCTCAAATGTTTGTCGCGTTTGTTTGCTCTAACTGAGTCAACTTAATGGATACATTAATCCCAATAGATCTAACCATAGTATTCGTGCTCACTATGCATAGTGCTTAATGGTCCATGATATAGAAACTCTAAGTATAACAATAATGCAATTTAGCATGAATAAACATTTAGTTCAGATACAACCTATAGTTTGCGAATTATCGAGATTAAAATTAAAAGTAGTTGAGCATGTATCTCCCCCAAAGTATTTATAAAACAAGTATAAAAATGGGGCTGTGACTCACCGTGAGTTAGATGGTGTTTTAGTGCTTTAATGAGTTCGATGGATAAGCCGGGAAACCTCTAACTGCAACCTACAATAGAACGTTGCGACTTAGGTTTTGATTAATGTCTAAGAATACAAAGATGAGCCTATACATGTCTTGTATATTGTTCATGATGTAGTACTTAGTATATAGTGTAAGTCGTTGTATAAAAATGGTTTATGAAACATGTATAGTTGGTATATCTCGTACTACTGTTCGGTCCGTCATAATTCAGAGGTCATGCAATAAACGTTCGAGGAGCTAGGACACTTTAATTCGTAAATCCAGCAACTTGTCGATCCGTTTACCCAAATGAAACCCCTCACATGAAGCTCCCTAGTGTTGTAGTATTTGATAGAAAATATTTGTTTTGATCTTTAAAAGTTACATGTCCGAATAGTTGAATAAACTTAGGAAAGTTTATTTTGAATGAAGATTGTTATCTTTAATGAGTTTACTAAGTCTAGTATGGATGGAATATTACTTGCAAAGTCTCATGGTCAATCGATGGAGTAGATCCAAATTAGTTGATTATGTTACGATTAACACTTTAGTTCATGTTTTCGACTTAGAAGGCCATAAGGTCTTAGCTGTGGCTTTGCCGTGACTTTGGTCATGTCTACCATGGTCATGAGACTCATCCTTGGCCTTAGCCATGGTTGTGGTCTCAGCTTTAAGTTCATTAGACCACTTGGTTTTACTTAGCCATAACCAATACATGGTCATTTGGGTATTAAAAAGGGGCTATTAAGAATTTGAAGAAAAGTATCACTCGTTGTGCGTTTTCAGGGTTCGAGCTTCTTTACACTTGAACGAAAACGTTGTTCCGGACAACTTTCGTGTTTTAACTTTTTGATGAATCAGACCAGAAGTGCCTCGTTTAACTATGTCAGATTGCTAATCAGTAGCGTTTCGACAGTTTTGGTTTTTCCGGTTTGATAACTTCATTTTGCCGTATCTTTTGACTCGTGTACTCGTTTTTAGTGATTCAAATTGCTATTTTTTCCTTGTAAGGCCCTCTTTAACAGTAGGTAATTTTCTAATATCATGTTTATATCATATTGGTCGTTTTTCCTAACATAAGTGACTAGTTTTCTTGTTTACTTACAATAAGTTAACATATGGTTATCCTAACTTGTTTTAAAGATTTTTATACTTCATGAACATAAAATAAAGACCATATATAGCATAAATGAAGTATAAGAAGCATGAAAATGATGTTTAAAAAGAGAGTGTGTTAGGGTTTCTTACAACTTTTGGCTTTCTAAAGAAAGGAAGTTAAGAACAAGGATTAGGGCTTTGATTGAACTAGGACATATCGGTAATTACATTTCTCTTGTTTGTGATTTTGTGGGGACATATCGGGATGCCTAAGTGACGTTTAAACCTTAAAGTAATTCTCGGACACGGTTTCGTGATTTTTGCAGAAATGATCCGAAGAGTGTCAAACTCTCAGATTATCATTAAAATAATTTAACCTATGAGAATATGAAATAAAAATTTCGTGGATGAATAGTGACGATGAATAGTAGCCATGAATTGTAAAATGAACAGTAAAATTTTCGGGATAGAAATTAACCTGAAAATATGAATTGTTACATGTGATGGAAGAGATCAGCACACGTGAAAAAAAAAAGAAGTAGTGGTGATGCGTGGAATTGCACCCTCGCTAAAGGTTTTACCTCTTAAGGGATCTTGGGAAGCTTGCAGTCCCCACCAGGTAGTGTACTTGTTTGTTGTAGTATAGTATAGTGACAAGTACCGGGGGATTGATCGTTCAACTCAAGATTAGTGTTCGCTAAGATTAAAAAGTCTACTAAACTAGGTCTAAAGGTGAGGGATGATTCTTTTTGTATTTTTATATTTTAAAGAAAGCAAGTAAAATCTCGGGTATTGAAGGAGTGGGCGGAATTAATTGCTAGTCAACTAACCCAATTAATTAAAGATGCAATAAAAAAAAAAAAAAAAAAAAAAAAAAAACTTAAACTAATGTGTGTGGTGGAAACAATAATAAGAGAAAATGTGTTTACTTAGATTTCATTACTCCCTAGATATCTTTTATCGGTTGATTAGCTTGTTACAATTGCATGGATGACGGGTTATATTCCTTAATACCAGTCGTAGGGCCGTGTATGAAATTCCCTAACTATATAAGCTCCTACTCCACTTATGTGTTGAGCCGACTAAAAGCTCCTAACATGGGATCACTAGAATTCGCTTATGCATTAAATACAACCATTAAATCGTAGTACACCTCCGATCATGTTTCTTAAGACGTTCAAGCAAGTTACCAATTGGAAGTCTGCCAGTTTTCTTAAGCCTAACATCGAATACAATCATCCACAACAACTATAAACAAACCATCAACCAATAATCAATATCTAGGTTTCATTACATCTAAGCAAACACAAGAAAAACCTAGCCTAGCATGTTAAAAAGAAGACAAGCATAAGATAGAATCAAACAACACATAGACATATTGATGGTTATTGGAAAATTTATCTTCAGTTGAACATGGATGGAACAAGGGTTGAAACCCTTATTATTACAGAAAATTTGTCTAGGGTTTTCACAAAGAAGCTCTCCAAAAGTTCCACAATTAATGAATGAAAATTATAAAACTATATATAGATTTTACACCTTGACGGCGTCACGTTATAGCTTGTGACTCCGTCAACTCGCCGCCAAGATAAAATTCGTATTGCCTAGATCTACTTCTGGCGCCGTCATTTTACTTTGGGCCGTCACATGTATTTTGACCCTGACGGCCTTGGTGACGCCGTCAGGCCAAATTGCCTTGAAATTGTTCTGGGCCGTCATGTGTATTTTCCACATCCACCTCTTTTGCCAAGCTTGACGCCTTCACTTGTATGGTTTTGACGCCGTCAGGTACTGTTCCAGCAAGGATTTTGAGACTTTGTCGTTTTCTTCACTTAATCGCTCCAAAAACGTCCAAAATGCTTTCTTTTCCAAATTTATTCTCAAAAGTACCTAAAATGACAAAAGGAACGATTTAGGGTAATAATTGATCAAATAATCATGAATTCGGGCTTAAATGACCCCCCAAAAGCTGTACACTTTTCACCTTATCAGGTGGTCATACTTTCTTTACACCCATTTAACTATACACATAAAAATGTACATATTATTCTTGAACTCACACATAACATACTTGAACACACACATACACGCACATAAGTTTTATTTGTATTGATGGTCTCTAGCTTTGTTTTGCCTGCTTCAGGAACAAACATCTTATGTAACAAGTGTCATACGTGATCAACAACAACCACCACATCTAGTCTTTCAACTAGTTTAGTGTCACAAAAACATTTGAATTGTGTAGAATTGTTAAATGTTATTGGATCTCCGGTGTAGTAATTGGCGTCATGAAAAAGTTGTTATCACATTAGCACAATGCTGAGATAATCACTGGACTTTTTTTTTGCTATAGTGGTAACATTGAAAACTGGACTTGCTAAAAACACATTACATGCATACACATAACTCAAAGTTGCCCATAAAATCTGGTTGCCCGGTATGTTTAACTTTGGTATTAATTATCGAGGGAAAACGCTAGGAATGACGCATTGTACCCCGTTTCTCTTAGCAAGTTATGTAGACGCTCAACTTTTAATTTTCTTATTAAATTCAAAAACTTTCTTAAACTTTCCATTGTAGGCATATTACAGGAGTCTTGGACATGGCACAAATTAACCATTGATCCATTAAGTGAGGGAAATTTAGTCAAACAGATATATCTTAAACTTTCTTGAGAAATGTTTTATTTGGGAAATTCATTTCAAAATTCCCCAACAGTTATATTTTACCCAAACCAGCTCCAAACTCCCCAAAATAAAATTTCACCACTAAAGACAAAATCTGGAGCGTGTTTGTCTACCACGGTACCACTAAGTTTAGTGGTACTGTGTGACAATTAGTGGTGTCGTCCTCTTAAAACGGTCAAATTTTCAGATTCTATAAATACCACTTCATTTCCCAGATTTTGGCTATCTTTTCACACACATAACTTTCTGGTTTCCATCCTCCTTTTCTCTTTACACTTCTTAGATCATTAGTTAGTTTTCTTTTGTTTAAAGAGTGATTCTTTCATCCAACCAAGAATCATCTACATACCTCTACTAGTCAAGAGAAGAACACAAAGTATCAAGAAGATACAAAGTGTTGGTGTCATAGAGTAGTGCACTTGCATTACTAGTTGTCTACTTGATTGTATCTCGATATACATAAAGTGTTTTAGTATTTCTTAGTTATTGTGTTGATCATTGTGATCTTGTTGAGATCTTGAGGATCTCTTGAGTGTTGAGTGATTAAGTATTGATCAATTGGATCAAGAGTAGATTGTGAGGATTGTGTGGATCTTGTGAGGATCGTGTTGATCATGTGATAAGTTAGGATCGTGTGGATTGTGGAAGATTGGTACTAGCTAAGATTAGTACTCGACATCTAGCTTAGTGTCGAAAAATAACGTATGTGACGTTGTACGGTTTTCTCCGCCTGAAGGGAGTCTTGTTGATATAGTGCTAGAACTCTCGAGTCGGATACTCGAGGAGTGGAGTAGGGCGAAGAAGAGCTTCGTGACCGAACCACTATAAATCTCGTTGTCTTGGTTTGATCTTTCCATCTCTTCTCTTTACTTACTTATTACATATTTGTGTTAGTATAGTGTTAAGCTCATATTTGTGTTGATTGATTTCATCTACAATTGAATCAAAGGTTTTCAAAAGGAAATTTTTATAACTAAACAAAAAAAGTCGGTAAACTATTCAACCCCCCTTCTAGTTTCCCACACGTACCTTTTCTATTTTGATAGTAGAACGAAAATGAGTTTTGGTATCCTATATATTGTGCCAAAGAAGTTACCCATGCGCCAATTTATCTTGAATGTAGATTTTTGATGTTTGATTCTTTATAGATGTTACACAGCCGACCATCTTAATATACCACCATCACAACCGAAGGTCATGTGCCACATTTTTAATTATTTGCTGACAAAAGAAAACGTCGATCGCATGTTAGTTCGAAACCCAAGATGATCAACATGTTTTTTGAATATAAACTTTTCAAAATCCGAAAGCTTTACCAACTCTTCCCGTGTTTTCCAGAATATAAGTTTTTCAACATGTTTTCAAAAAAGTAGCAATCTTGGGACTTGGCAATTATGTCCCGTTGTACCTTTACAAACCATGATCTATTCCCAAGTATTTGAGATATATATACATTATAAGCAATGGCTAAAATATAAACACAGAGAGCAAGATCCTAACAAACCTTATTTTATCATTTTAAAGACAGAGTGAAAGTGCCTCATAAACCAAATCCTTTTGACATCACTCATGTTCTTTTCAACAACTATTAACTACAACATCTTTCTATCTTTTGGATAGAGTGAAATCTACCATATGGCTTAGTTGAGTGTCTTACCCTAAACAATTCACCAAGCATCCAGTCAAGATCTTTTCTTGTATACCTAATGTACTTGTGAGGATTCTTCCCATTCTCGACAAGTGCCCTTTGGCAGAACCAAAAAAGATTATATCCGGATCAAGCCAATTTAGCATTCTGTATTTTGTGATTGCCCAATTCATGTAGGTCATGAATATCAGCTATTGATTGCAAAGTAGGAGGGTCGAGTAGATTGAGTCACCTGTCAATTAGGTAGATTATAGATAGGTCAAAATGGGTTATACTGGGTTAGGTTGAAGATTATATTATATATTGAAGCTTAATATTTGCTTGTAACTTAAAACATTATACAACACCTATGCCAAGCACATGGTTAAAATGGTTATTTCGGCTTAAAAGAATTATCGAATGTTCATCTTTAACCTAGATCTTAGCGACATAAAGGCTATAAACTAAACTGTATAGTTCCTTGATCTTTTTAAACGTGGTTACAAAATCATAAATCAAGTTATTAGGCCAAAGTTCGTTGAAATTTTTTGCACCAATCTTTTTAAATAATGCTCCATTTCTAATTAAATGCTTTAGAACGTTTTAATGCATGTTTAAATGCACTTTGAGGTTTGAGCGACTTAACACAATACAATCCTCAATGATGCCCTAAATTGATGAATAAGTGATATTACCTGAAAGCATTAACTTCAAATCTAACAATCCTTGCATAGTCTGTTTGGATTTCCTTGTGATATTTCACTTTGAATTTCAAATGATTGTTGATAAAATACTTTTCTTCCTTAGTCTACACATAACCACAAGTTAGGGAAAACATTAGAATAAAGAGACAGCTGATAACAGGTGAATTTATTATAGTTACTGAAATTTGTTTCTTTACACACTCCTGCATTCTGAACTTCATGTCCAACAAAATATCCATGCTGATATATAACCTGTGATTCCCTTACCAAGCTTGTGATGGGAACAACCAATGGTAGGTTGTCTTAGATCCTGTCAATAAATACAAAGTCAAACCCAAAGTGCAAAATTGAAACTCCAAACACCCTTGTATAATGTCTCAATACAAACTTAAGATGTTATGCAACTTACATGTTAACTCTATACTCATCATCGATCTTCTCCTTGAATTCTTTGGCTTAGTTAGGTACAATGCGGCATACAACATTGCACATCTGTCTGACTCCTCCCAAACCAACCTAACTGATTGACCAGGAATGGTCAACAGGTCAAGCCTGAGTGGGGGTAGTGATCAATTTATGATCCGGTGTAAGCACAGTGTGTTCCCGGGTCGTTATGTCCCGATGAGATTGAAAATGTATTTTAGAAAACGTTCGAGGGATTCAGTGATTGGGAAAGTAACCAGATAATGATTAGGATTTGATTACACTAATGGAAATGATTAAGATTAAGTTGAATTAACAGTATTAACAATTACAAGAATTCAGATGCGTAATTAAACCAAAAACGTAAATCAAATTCAAAACAAAACGTAACTGCGTACACAAAAAGTGGGATTTAAGCAAAAATAAACTAGAGGGGGTAAAAATAACCTTTTTACAAACTTTATATTAAAAGGAAATTTTATAAAAAAGGAAAATTATTATTATTTTTTGATTATTTTATTATTTAATATTAATTAAAAACTATTTAGTAATTAATTTAAACTAATTTAAATTAAGAAAAATACTAAAATGACTTAGAAAATTATGAATTTTTTTATAAAACTAATTAACCATCACAGGAATCCTATAACATTATAAAAAGTTTATAAAAATTATAAAAAAGCTAATTTAATAATTATTTACTTATTTATTAATTAAAACCTATTTAAACTAATTTAATTATATAAAAAAAAAACTAAATGAATAGTAAAAATTATAATTTTTTTTTCTAAAAATACTTTATGATTTATAAAACCTAGGAAAAATATAAAAAGTCCTAGTGAATAAAATTAAGCAACAATGATTTTTATTTTTGATTTTTTTAATTAAAACTAAATAAAGTAAAATTAATTATTATAAATACTAAATCTAATCAGAAAATTATGAAAATTTTTACACAACTATTTTAATATGTCAGAAAATTAGGAAAAATATAAAATTGGAAATTGCTTTTTGAAAAAGTAAAAAAATAAGCCAAATGACTTAAATAGAAGTTATCACTTATTTTATTTTTGGGTTTTCTTGATTTTTTTTATCAAACTATTTAAACACTGAAAATGAGTGACTTTTGTGAATACAACTTTTTTGTAGCTTAAAAATAAGCTGTGTGCAAGCTATTGAGCTTAACAGATGGCTTATTAAGGGTTTTGATCGTTTTTTGAGTGAAATAAGCTACTAACAAGCTAGCAAGGACAAAATAAGCTATAACCAAATGAGATGCACACAAAATAAGCTAAAACAACTGAATAAGCTCACTGAATAAGCCAGGAAGCTCAAATAAGCACACTCCAAAACCTAAGGTTTACACAGGCCAAAAGGCCAATATGCAAGTCTTTGTGGGGCCCACAGGAGTGATCAGGGGTCCAAACTAAAACTAGATCTAAAAGGCTGGCTAGGAGGGCTTTTCAATAAGCCAAGATTCAGGCCTTAAGGTTCACTAAAAAGCTAGATGCGGGCTTGTGAATTTGGGTCTGTCACATTGAGTGACTCAGTGTGATGAGTTGGTCAGGACAACTAAAGGGAAAAAATAAGCTGAGGGCAAGGGCTCTTAAAGCCAAAATAAGCCCTGAACTAATGACATGGCTTATTAAGCTTCTCAATAAGCCAGGGCTCAAAGGGTGGGACCTACCAACAAAGACTATGGATGCTTAAGAACTTAGGTCTGTGGACCTGGTGCAGGGTACTATGTTGCCAAAACAGGTAACTTCAAGATTACTTATTAATAAGCAAATCAATTCCAAACCTCAATTTTCTTTTGAAACAGGTAAACAAGCAGCAAGAGACCCTAAAAACACAAATTTTATTTATTTCTAACCTCTAATGAACCTAGTGCATGATCTAGAAAATGTATCCAATTTGACAGATACAAACTTTTGACTTTTTGAGATTTTAACACGAAGTTGACTTTGATGAATTTCTAATTATCCTAACTGACTTAAGATGTTATAATAAGCAAGTTTACCACTGAATTAGGCTACTATAACTACTTATGAACTATGTTGATGATATTTAAAACTAGGAAATCCAACAGTGAAACTGATAAGGGATTTAAAAAAGAGTTTTGACTTTTTTCTATTATGAAACTGGATTTTATGGTTTATATGACCTAACAAGACCTAGTATGACAAGTCTTAACCAAGAACAACAACAATATCTTAATGAGACACAGAGATGGACCTTGAACCAAACACTCCTTAATAAACATGAATTTGAGATTTTCAATGCAAACCACTGATTTAAACTAAGACACTGATCTAGGGTTATCTAAATAGTTGTACTAACTGATTTTATGCTAAAATTATCCATAAACACCCATCAATACACTATTATGCAAAATATGAAATTTTGATAGTGGAAAGTGACAAATAGAGCAACTAAGTATTATACTGAACAAGTATAAAATATTAAGTGATATAACAACTGACATACACCAAATAAGCCAAGAAACACAGAAATAAACACTTATTAAGCTGATGAACAGTAAAAAGCCATGAGATGGGATTTTGCTTACAACTGATTTCCAAGCAAAGAACAAAGGACCAAGGACCAAACCACTATCCTAACACCTCCCCTGAGGTTCTAAAACCAAAGGCAATCCAAAATTAACCTTGCTCCTTGCATCATTCTCCTTCTTCTTTGATTTTTGAATTATGAACTATTTTTTTAGTATTTTTGAGTTTTTTTGTGAAACTGAGTTTTATGTTTTCAGAACTTATGAAAGCTTCATAATAAGCTAAACTAACTTGAATAAACCAGTAAACAAGAATTTTCCACAACTTTGGAGTGATTTAAAGATTTCAAGTAAAAATTGCCAAATCTGATTTTAACTAAGGAACATTGAAATTGATATTAAACAAAGAGTTTAGTACACTAGAAATATTGATTACAACATTTTAGAGCTAAAAATTACAACTGAGGAATGAAATTACACTAAAACGCCATTAGAGCTATATTAATTAACTAACTGCTTTGCTCTGCTTCTTCTTCTTCTATTTATAGGGCTCCATTAGGGTTAGGAGAGTCCTCTGAGCAAATCCCACCTCTTTCCTGAGCCGTTGGATGGGTTTGACGCAATCTTGGCCTTCCATTCATTTTGGCGGGAAAACCTGTTGGGGTCAATTGGCTCTGATAACTTGCAAGAGGGGGGGGGGGTGCATTAATTGTGGCTTGTTTTGTTAGGTGATATAATGGATTGGGCGGTGGAACAAGTGGAGGAGGGGGTGGTGGAAGTGACATGGTTGCAGGCAAGTTGGGGAGGGATGGTGGAGTTTGACTTGTTTGACCGGGGGGAATTTTACACGTAAAATGGGATTGGGCTTTTAGGGGAGTGGGCTTAGGTTTTGGTTGATCAGGTTTGTGTTTGGACTTGGGTTTGTTTTGTGGGAAATGATAAAAAGGGGTCCGTTTGGTTTTTACTAGTGAAAAGCACAAGGACCATTAGTATAGTTTCTGAAAATAAAGGGACCAAATCTGCCAATTTTCCAAAGTTTATCCAAGGGACCATAATTGCCAAGTTTCTTTTACCAAAGGACCATAAATGTTAAATTTCCAATTTTGATCCTTCAGGGACTAAATCTGCCAAAACTCCAAAGTTCAGGGACTAAACTTGTAATTTATTCAATCTATTCACTTAGGGACCAATCATGACAATCTTTGAATTCTTAAGGACCTGTGTTGACTTTTCACCCAAATCCAGTGCTCAGGGGCCATTTATGTTAATTTTCCAAACTTGAGGGACCATTTCTGCCAATTTTGCAAACTTTTGCTCTAAGGACTATGTTTTGACAATCTGAGCTCAAAAGTGGTAATTTGCTTCCCCGGCTCTGGCTTTTGACACGCTTTCCAAACTCGTGCTCGTTTTTGTCCTTTTTGGCCTGATTTTTGCCAATTTATGAAATATTCATTCCTGCACGATCACAAACACAAAAACACAATATCTTTGGCAATTATGGTTAGTTTGTGTCTGTTTTGGTCTTAATTCGGCCAGAAAAAGGTGTGTGAATAAGCACACACCAAATCCCCCCACACTAAGTTATTGTCGTGTCCTCACGCAATGGGATCAAGTCACGCCCTACGAGATAAATAATGTTCATAACCCTTTTTACTAACATTGAAAAAGTAGCAAAATGTTCAAAAGAGAGTACAAAATCATTTATTCTTGAGAACGCTCCGTTTTCAGCTTTATTTCCTACACTACTATTTATGTACTATTTACACTTATTGTGTGACGGGATGTTTTACTTTCATCATTTTTAAATAACGTTTAGGGTCATAGAGTAGCAAACACAGCTCAGAGAAAAGTGTCTGATGAGGCGAAAAATGAACCGTTTTTAGGGGGTCATTTTAGCCCGGATTCGAATTTATTTGATCAAATATTGCCCTAAATCGTTCCTTTTGTCATTTTAGGTACTTTTGGAGTGAATTCTGGAAAAGGAAGCATTTTGACGTTTTTGGAGCATAAAAGTGAAGAAAATGACAAAGTCTTAATTTTCCTTGCTGGGAACAGTACCTGACGGCGTCAAGAGTCTTCATGTGACGGCGTCAAGAGTAAAACAAGAGTTGGAAGTGGAGACAGTCCTGAGAAAATGTGACGGCGTCACGTATGGCCGTCATGGTTCAAGATATGGTGACGGCCCAGAGTAATATTACACATGACGGCGTCAAATCTGGATCTAGGCAATCCGATCTCATTATGGGCGGCGAGTTGACGGCGTCAGAAATTCCTTCTTGACGCCGTCACCCTGTAAAATCTATATATAGTTTTGCAATTTTTATTCATTAGAGAGGAACAAGTAGGGTGTAACTTTGGAGAAACCCTAGCACGAATATTACTGCTTTTTCAAGGGTTTTTACCCTTTGAAACCTTTCATGTCAATTTGAGAGAAGTACTCTTTCAATTAAATCAATATGTCTATGTGTTGCTTGAATATGTCTTATGCTTGTCTTGAATTTAACATGCTAGGCTAGATCTCTTGTGTGTTTGCTTAGATGTAATGAAACCTAGATGTTGATTATGGGTTGATTGTTTGTTTATAGTTGTTACGGATGATTGTATTCGATGTTAGGCTTAAGAAAACTGGCAGACTTCCATAGGTGACATGCTTGAACGTCTTAAGAAACATGAACCAATGCGTATTAGGTTATTATGGTTGTATTTAATGCATGAGCGAATTTTAATGATCCCATGTTAGGAGCTTCTAGCAGGCTCGACATAGGAGTGAAGTAGGAGTTTATAGAGATGGGGAAGTATGTACGCCACCCCACGACTGGTATTAAGGAATATAACCCGTCATCCATGCAATTGTAACAAACTATCAACCTGTAAAAGATATCTAGGGAGTAATGAAACCTGAGTAAACACAATTCTCCCTATTATTGTTCACACCACTAGTTTAATTAGCTTTATTTTCATTTCTGTTATTTTATTTTGATTGCGTCTTAGTTATTGGGTTAGTTGACTAGCAACTAATTCCGCCCACTCTTCAAAAAACCGAGATTTTTAATTGCTTTTATAAAAATATAAAAATATAAAAATACAAAAAGAATCATCCCTCACCTCTAGACCTAGTTTTCAGGTTTTCTAATCCTGGCGACACTATTCCTGAGTTGAACGATCAATCCCTCGGTACTTGTCACTATACTATACTACAACGATCAGGTACACTGCCTGATGGGGGTTGCAAGCTTCTCGAGATCCCTTGAAAGGTAAAGCCTGGTGCGATTCCCACGTATCAAGTTTTTGGCGCCGCAGCCCGGGGAATAGTTATTGTCTAGGTTAGGATTTCTTTTTATTAGGTCTACTTGCTAGATTCCTTTCTAGTAAGATTTTATTTTTATTTTTAGGTTCTCTTTAGTCTATCTTATTTCTTCGTATCTTTGTTCGTAATCTTTACCATCCGACATCATGGAAGGTGGTAACATCTTTGAACCCATCAACCCACCACTAGCGAACCAACCTCTTAGGCCCCGAACCCTAGGAGAGTATTCCCGTCCTAGCCACCAAGGCTATCGAAACACTATTGAGCTCACCCAAGGAGCCAATGTGTCCCCCTTGCGATCCGACACCATCCGGTTGGTGCAAAGCGGATGTGCATTCCATGGACTTCGTTCCGAAGATCCTAATCAACATCTCAAGGATTTCCTTAAAATCGTAGATTCTATAGACCTTGATGTTACAACTAGAGAGTCGACCCGATTACGCCTATTCCAATTCTCTCTACGTGATCAAGCTAGTTAATGGCTTGAACGTCTACCCGCGGGATCCATCACCTCATGGGATGATCTCACCACTCGTTTCCTTGCTCAATTTTTCCCACCGGGGAGAACTACCAAGCTTAGAAATGATATCTTGATGTTCCAACAACGTCAAGGTGAAACTCTATATGAAGCATGGACTCGTTTCAAGGACTTACTCCAAAAAGTCTCTCATCATGGCATAGATCTTTGGCTCCAAGTCCAAATCTTCTATGACCATATTGATCTCTCCACTAGGCGAACCATTGACCAATCGGCCGGTGGTAAGCTACGTGATCTAAGTGTGGAATAATCATGGGAACTCATAGAAGATCTTGCTTTCTATGACAACAAAAGTTGGAATGATCCCCGTGATTTGAATAAAACGGTCAAGGCAATATCTTTGCCTTCGAACAATTCTAGCACTCCCGACCGTAGGATCATGGAACTTGAGGACCAAGTCAAGTTTCTCATGAAATCTTACGAAGCTCCTAAGCCTTCAAGCCAAGTGAACAAAATCACTTCTTCGTGTAAATTGTGTAATGGCCCTCATGAAACTCATAACTGCATGGAGATTCCAAAACATGCTTTTAAGGAATTCACATCGTCACACGTTGATCGAGGTCCTCGAAACTTTGATGAGGCATATGAGGCATGGAAGGATAAACCTAATTTCAGAGGATACCAAACTCGGAGCATATCCTTCAATGATTCCCCTCCACTCGAATGGTCCGAGCATTTTCCATCACAAAGCACTCCTAGGCAAAGCTATGAAGATGCCTTGCGAAATTTCATTCTCTCTCAAGAATTACAGCTCTCTACGCTCGAGACCAAATTTAGACAACAGTAAGTGATGCGTAGGGATTGCACCAGGCTTTACCTCTCAAGGGATCTCGAGAAGCATACAACCCCCACCAGGCAGTGTACCTGATCGATGTAGTATAGTATAATGATAAGTACCGGGGGATTGATCGTTCAGCTAGGAATAGTGTCGCTAGGATTAGAAAACCTAAAGACTAGGTCTAGAGATGAGGGATAATTCTTTTTGTATTTTTATATTTTTATAAAAGCAACTAAAAATCTCGATTTTGAAGGAGTTGGGCAGAATTAGTTGCTAGTCAACTAACCCAATACTAAGATGAAATCAAAATAAAATACTAAAAATGACAATAAACTAAAATAAGATACTGGTGTGAGCAATATATGGGAGAATTGTGTTTACTTAGGTTTCACTACTCCCTAGATATCTTTTACAGGTTAATTACTTGTTACAGTTGCGTGGATGACGGATTATATTCCTTAATACCATTCATGGGGTGGCGTACTTACTTCCCCAATCCTATAAGCGTACTTCACTCCTATGTCGAGCCGGCTAAGAAGCTCCTAACATGGGATCATTAGAATTTGCTCATGCATTAAATACAACCAATAAAACCTAGTACACATCGGTTCATGTTTCCTAAGACGTTCAAGCATGTTACACAATGGAGATCTGCCAGTTTTCTTAAGCCAAACATTGAAATCATTCATCCATTACAACTATAAACAAGTAATCAACATATAATTAACATCTAGGTTTTATTACATCTAAGCAAACACATGAAAGATCTAGCCTAGCATGTTGAAATCAAGACAAGCATAAGATATATTCAAACAACACATAGATATATTGAATGAAATGAAAGAGGACTTATCTTAATTGAACATGAAAGGTTTCAAGGGAAACCCTTGAAAATACTGTAAAAAACGACCTAGGGTTTCTCAAGTTCGGCCCTAGTATTCTCCACACAAGTTCCTCTTTTATGAATGAAAAATAGAAGAGTATATATAGATTTTGTGAGGTGACGGCGTCAAGAACAAATGTCTGACGCCGTCATCTCGCCGCCAAATAAATTCTCGGACTGCCTAGATCTGGGTTTGACGCCATCACGTGTACTCCTTATGCATGCCGTCACAATATTAACTCTTGACGCCCTTCTCTTGACGCCTTCAGGTTTTCACTGGGTCATCATGGATTTTACTCCTGACGCCGTCAGAATTTTCCACTTGACGCCGTCAGGTACTGTTCTCAGCATGGAAAATTAAGTCTTTGCCGTTTTCTTCACTTTTATGCTCCAAAATCGTCCAAAATGCTTCCTTTTCCAGAATTCACTCCCAAAGTACCTAAAATCACAAAAGGAACTGATGAGTGCTCAAACACTCATCATTTTTGGTCAAATCTGAACTGCAAAACATACAAAAACACTCAGAAACGCATCAAAATACTGAAAATATTCCAAAATTGTGTTTTATATGTTTCCGATGCAAAATGAGTAAAAACAAATGAAAAACGAACAAAGTTTGCATAATTGGCAGTTTCAGTCCCCCGACTTTCAAAACTTATCAAAATTAGTCCCTGAGCATTTATTTTGAAAGAAAAATCAACAAAGGTCCTTTGGAAATCATAAGTGTCATAAATAGTCCTTTGATGATTAGTTTCACAATTTTACAAATTTGGTCCCCGTACTTTGAAAATTGGCAAAATTAGTACCCCGGGATATTCAAATTTTGGAAAATCTCTTTTATGATACTTATATTGATGAAATGTGGCAAGATTGGTCCCTTGGAATATTTTAGAAGATTGGCAGAATTAGTCCCTTATTCTCAGCAAAATGCAACTTGGGTCCTTGTATTATGTTCACAAACCAAACAAGCCCTTTGCAATTACTACGCAATCCAAACACATCCACCCAATCCAGTCCAAATTATTACCCAGGCCCAAAGAAACAAAAGCCCAACCCGAAACCCTTTTTATTAATAAAACCTGAGGGTCAAACCCTCAGTCAACGCCCCACACTCCCCTTCTCCTTCATCCTTTTTGCCCGCCAAGAAACAAACACAACCCCTGCCATCTTCCAACAATCTTGTCCCCCCTCCTCTCCTGCAAGCCACCCTACTTCACCACCTCCCAAAGTCAACCCCACTTGTATATCCACCTCCCCCCTCCATGTCATCAATCCAAGTCCCCTTTTTCAATCCAACGGCTCAGATTCATGGGAATGGCCTCCAAGTTTTGTACCCATGGCTGAGATTAGAGTAAAACAAGCGCAACATGGTTCAAGACTCTCTTTCTCTCTCACAGAAAAAGCACAAACACAAGGAGACAAAGAAATTGTAAAGACCTTTTATTTATTTCAAGTAGTATAAATAGTTTATGATTTGTAGCCTTGAAGGGCAATAGGTTTTTAGTGTAGTATTTAGTTTTAGTAAAGTCTCTTGTATCCTCTTTTCTTCAAATACAATGAAAGTTTAATTTTAAGTCATTGTAGTGTTTATCAAACTGCTTATCTATTACTGCTTATTATTAGTTTATGCTACTTATTTAGTCCCATGTTTTGCTTATTACATGTTTGCCTGTTACTCCATTAGTTTAAGTTTGCTTGTACTAGCCTAGGTTTTAAGCAGTTTCACCATAGGGAGTGTTTGGGTTAAGGCTATCTGTATCTGACTTTTCTTTATTTCATTATGCCAACTTGAATTAACTCTATGGGGATCATATTAGTAGTTTTCAAGTTACTTTGTGCATTTTTAAGTAGTAGCTCAAGTGTTGAATGGATTCCTAAAACTTCATAATTTGTAATTTAGTTTAAGCTGCCTTATTTGTTCATGAGGATCTAGGAGTCTTGGTTGTTTTTTTTATTAGCTCAGCATGGTTCTAATGTGTTGGATTAGATAGTCAATATCTGGTTGAGGTACTTTTAAGGTCAAAAACTCATTCAATAACCCATTTTACACCACTGCTGCAAATAGTCAACCATCCCTACCCACCTCTTTGCAAAAGCTTGTATAAACCCCAAACCAGCTCAACATAAGCTTATACTTGGTCCATTTGTTCTATTGCTGGCAGTTTTTAAGTATATTGGCTTTTAATTGCTTCTGCTTGTTGTCTTGAAGCTTATTTTAAGCTTATAGTTTGCCCCATCAGGCCTGCAACATGTATTCCCTACTTTGAACCCCTGTTGTATCAGCAACCCCATTTTGATCTAGTTTTTAGTCTAGTATAAATAGGATTTAGGTTATAATATTGGTTCACTTCAAGTCACTATTAGGTTAGAAATAGTATTTGTTACCTGTTAGTTTACTTTTATAAGTCAAATTCCACCCAATTGACCCATTGTGTTTACTGCTGCAACAATTAGATAGAATCCCAACAGCCCTTCACTCACGCATTTTTCATTTGCTCATTCCTTGACATTAGGACCTAAAAATTGTTGTGATTAATCCCTGATAGCTAGTTTATTAGAATATATTTTTAGTTTATTTTTGGAATCTTTTCTCAAGCTTGTGCATGCCTGCTTTATGCCCCGTTAAACCTGTTCTTATCTGTCCCTTTTTATCTAGTATTCAGCTTAGGTAGATAGGATTTAGTGAGTGATTTTCTGCTTATTAGTAGTTCATAATGTAGATTTAGTTAGTTTAAGCTTGTTTTAGCTTTTTGAGACCATTTAGATTGTCACTCTTGGCCTGCTATTGCCCTGCACCAGGTGGCTGTTTGTATAAGTCTTTTTTTTACGAGCCTGTAATATGTTCATTTGTAGACCTTAGACCGAGTTTTTTTTTGTGATTTTAAAAATCTTATTGTTCAGTATTTCTATGCATGTGCTTTTGGTCCCGAGTATTGCTTATTCGTATGCTTATTTTATGCCTCCAAATCACCACCAGTGAACCCTCTATACTGATTCATCAGTATGGAAGGGTAACTTCATGAGCTCTTTTAGAGCTTATTAGTTAACCTCTGCTCCTGATTTTTGGCATTTTGAAAAGCTCTTCCATAAAGCTTGAAGGTTTCAAGCTTATTTTTGGTTTAAGAGCTTTTGCCCCTGGCTTATTCAAGCTTTAAAGTTCCCTGCAAGTCTGCTAGTTACACAAGGTATATTGGAAGTGCTTGTTAGCTTATTTAAGCTTATTCAGTGTACCCTTTCCATTGTTTCTGCTTATTCCAAATTCCTTTTACTTATTTTATCTTATTTGATCCTTTGGTAAGTAGCTTGTAGTTTCTCAAAGCTTATAATTGGAACTTTAGCTTAATAAGTCCACTGTCAAGCTAATAAGCTTGCACAGTGCTTATTTAAGCTTTTCAAACAAGTTGTCTTTATTAAAGTTCTATCAAATCAGTATATAAATAGGTTTATAAAATAAAATTAAAGAAAAAACCAAATTTAAGTTTAGTGATAGCTTCTATTTAATAGAATTTATTTTTTTAATTTTTCTTTCAGCTTATTATTAAGCAATTTCACATTTTTATATTTTTCTTAAATTTCTTTTATATTAAATTATTTTTAGGAATTTTTCCAGATTTTTATCTTTCCATTTAGTATTTATTATAATTAATATTAGTTTTATTAGTAATTAATTAATATTAGATAATTAAATAGTATAAATAGTTTTTATTAAGTACTTCTATGTTTTTATATTTTTCCTAGGTTTTAAATGTCATAAAATATTTTTAGAAAAAGTTTTAGAATTTTTACTATTCATTTGCTATTTTTCTTTAATTTAATTAGTTTAATTAGTATTTAAATCTTAATTAATTAATAATAAATAGAGAAAAAGTAGGAAAATATATTTTTAGTTTTAAAATTACTTTTAAATTATTTTAGAATTAAATTTTTATTTTTCTAGCTTAAATTCATAATTAGTGTATTTTAAATATTATTAATTAGTTATTAAATAGTAATTGATTAAATAGTGTAAAAATTGTTTTTCTTTTTCTAAAAATTTTCTTTTATCATTAGGATTGTAAAAATATAATTTTCATGTTCATAGGTATTTTATTTTTACAAAACTCGCGTTTTATTTCGTACGTCTACGTAGAATTAAATCATACGAACGCGTTTTTAGACTTAGCTCACGTTTTTAGTATATCTGATCATCAGTAATTGTTTATATAGTGTTTCTAAGTTATTTTCATTCCTAATATCTTAGTGTAATCATTCACAACCCCTTTTTGTCCAAATTCACCCGATCACAAACCCGTTTTTATACCATCACACCTCGTCGGGACATAACGACCCGGGGAAACCCTATACTTCCACGGAGCATTGACTCTAGACTGTTTGACCTCATTGACCATCCTTTGGTCAATTTAGGTTGACCGTTTGGAGCCAATCAGGAACGATTTAGGGCAATATTTGATTAAATAAATTCAATTCCGGGTTTAAATGACTCCCTAAAAAAGGTTCATTTTTCGCCTCATCAGCAAGCCGATATGAATGACAAGATTTGTAATTTGTTAACTGCTATTAAAGAGCACGCTGTTAATAAACCGATTCAGGCTGAAGAGGTCAAAACTGTTACCGTCATGAATCAGCCAACCTCTCATGTGAAAATAAAAAGTCCTAGTAAACTCTTTAAACATCTGTCACCAAAGGTAAAGGACGTGAGGGACCCTGTTAACCCCTAGGACCAATCCATTTTGTGAATACTATCACCACAATATCTGCCCCTACACCTGACCAGAGCCAACAACCAACTGGAAATAAGGGTCATGAAGTTAAGGATGAAACCTCAAGGTTAGACCACGAATTGGCTAAAAGCCCTGCCAACTCATTCGAGGACTCCGTCACTCAAGAGTCAGGCAAATTGGATGAAGTGAAAGAGAGATCAAAAGGACATACGAAGAATCCAGCAATTTTAGGTAAATCTATTATAGAGGAACCCGAGAAAAATTTGGTGGATATGACTATGGGGAGTAGTGATAGGATTAAGGGAAGCGACTCTGAAGTTTTCAAGATTTCCTGCACTACTAAGAAGAAGCTCATAACCGATACTCACATAGATCCTAACCTCCCTATCAACATAATCCCCTTATCCATTTACAACGAAGCCTTCCCTGAACGTACCTCGTATGAAAGAATCAATAACGCCGGGGTAATAAAAAATTTATCAGTTATGATTGGAGAATTCATCTATAACATCGACCTCACCGTGGTCGATGACATAGACCCTATCACTAATCTAACATTAACCAACCTTGTTCTCGGGAAACCATTTGTCAATGAATCGGGAGTAATCCTTGATGAGAAGGATGGTAGTGCCTTATTCACCAATGGCGTCAGGAAGGTGATTTTTCGGAAGGGTAATGAGGAGGTGTACGAGTACCGTTCGTCACTAGAAGGGAATGTATATGGATCAAAGGGTGGGAGATCGGGGAGGATAAAGCGGCATGATCCGAATAACCTCAAAATCCCTTGTATGATTGGTCACAAGTATTTCGATAATGTCTACATTAACGTGTTCCTACCTAAGAATTTTATGTCCTTATTCCACTATAACAATATCTGCAGATGGGGAATGATTTATAAAGGAGAAAATGTTGTTGGTAGAGATCATGAAATCCAGGTATTCGTAGGAAATATGGCATTCACAGTGGACTTTACGATCATGGACAACATTGAGGACTATGTCGACCCAAGGTTGTCACAAATTGTTTTCGGAGCGCCCTTTTGCGAAATCACTAACTTAATGGTTGACGACCGGAACGGAATCATGACCTTCGCTGATGGAATTAGGAGGGTGTCATACCAAACGCCATACAAGAGGAAGGACCTAAAAGGAATTGATTGTGACGGGCTTGACAAGCTAGGTTCTCAACTTATCTTATGTGATGAAGATGTTCGGAGAGGCTGTAAGAACACTTCTGATTTATCATGTGGATTCTTTAAGGATGTTAGTAAACTTGGATCCAAGTATCGGGAAGATATCTTTGAGTTTGAAAACCCAAAATACCTGCACTATGAAAGCGATACCGAGATAGGAGATGATCTAGACAATGAGACCAACGATGAGGTCACGTAATTGCCCATGACCGTGAGTCTAGCTACAAGACTCGTAAATAAAGAAAAGCCGCTTCTTGGGAGGCAACCCATGTTTTGTGTGATTTTTATTTGTTTGATGTTATTTGCTTCCGTATGCATGCTTTGTTTTTATTGTTGGTAGATCATGTTTCCAAATAAAATGCTTTATTTTGTCGTTTAACTTCGTCTTAACTTCATACAAAGGTATTTCGCAAAAGATAAGTGTAAGGGGAAACCCCAAATATGTTTTTACGAAACGAAATTGATCATGATTCTCCACAATATTAAATGGACATGTATATTAGTATTTGTTAGAGTCAAATGCTTGTATCTAGTCATAATGATGTTTTGCAGGATTTTCCAGGAAGTAGGACATAAGTTTTTCCAGAAATTTTTCGGAAACTTAACGTAAAGATTTCTGCAGGTCACTTCTGACTGCGTCAGGAATTAACTCCTGACGGCGTCATGTGTAAAATTCTGGAAATTTTGCTAGTTTTGTTTTTCTAACGGAGTCTTAAAGTTCTTGTTATTTCTTTAGTTTTATAAACTCCAGGAAATCTGCAAACATTCATTCCACACGCATTATATCTTAATTTGTTTTCTAGGATTTGTTAGTATATATAGATTGCCGCCGATTTTATGCGAGGTTACCTAGTTTGTTTTCTCAGGTTGAACAGGTTATATATGACAAGAAGATGATTTATATTTCTGGAAGGGAAGCTTTGATTGTTCATTTTCTTGGAGGAGGATCTAACCTTGTTACCACACTATCCACACCGAACGAATCAGGGGAGTATTTGATTTCATTTTTTTACCTGTTTCACTTTTACATTCTTTAATTGAACATTGGGGACAATGTTCATCCTAAGTGTAAGGGGAGGGTAAATGATGATACCTTATATGATACACTTGCACTTGAGTTTGTTTGTTTGATGGTAGGTGTGTAATAAAACTATAAGAAATACTTGTTAGTGTAATTTTAGCGCCAAATTTAAATTTTTTTACAACATTTAGGAGTGAAACTTTAGCCTTAGCAAGCGTCTCATGGATAGGAGTTGTATGACTAGCACAAAACCGTACTATTAAAAAAAAAATTCCACCCAAATATGTGAGGTTCGCCTTTAGATTTGATAGGAAAAACATTCATTATTAGTGCTTATGAGTGTACCGGTAGCATTTAGATTCTAGAACTTGCGTTAGTGATGCATCCCGAGACCGCTAGTGAGACTACATTCGTGTAGTAGGATTTACTACATGATAAGAGGCATTAGGATCACCCTTGTGTTAAACCCGTATCATAATTACTTGACCATTTAAGTCATATTACTTGGCTAGTAAAGTCAATTAATTTTTCCCACACCTTAGCGTTGTACTCATTTTTAGTACACGAAACCCCTAGTACACCCCTCTGAGCCTATCTTTTCGTTTCTAACTTTAAGCATCTTACTTAAAGGAAGAATTTGTTACAACCCACTTAAATGTACACCCAAATCGCCTTAGCCTTCCGTGTATGCACTCATCTTTAGTGCATTATTATTATTTGTTTAAACCCTTAGTTAATTATCTAATTGATTACATGGTTGCTAAGTCGAGTCATATCCTTGTACATATTGTTTTGTGACGATTGGGAATCATGGGTAAAGTACTTATATTATGGAGTAATGGGGAAGAACATCATATTATTACCCCCATATGTGCATTAATCTTAAAAAAATACTCCAAGTGTTTTGATTATCTTGATTCGAGTCATTAGATTAGTTTATTGTAAAGTATGTAAAAATTCAAGTGTAAGGGGAATGTACATTCCCTATGATGTATTATTTTGGATGGTAGGGTAAGAATGTATGAAAAAAAATCGAAAAAAAAGAAAAAGAAAAAAAGAAAAAAGAGAAAAAACATACAGACTACCATCCCGTTTCATTCTATGTTTGTTTTATATTTTTGTTATTTTTGATTTATTAGCTTAAGTCGAATCTAGTCTTGGCTTAGTAACGCCATATTGTACATGTAATTAACCAAGATGATTAACTCGCCACCAGTAAAGATTGCCTTTATCTAACAAAACCGTGTATTCCATATCCCTACACCTAACGTTATAACACTTTGAAAGACCTCTTTGATAGTTTATCCTAGGTGCTTATGCCAAGTGGTGGAGGTTTGATCCTTTCCCAAGTCTATGGTAATCTATTTTGCTATGACAGGTAGTGAGAGATTTTCCCATTTCCATATTGTGGTATATACTTTATTACACCCGAGAGATGTGAGTATCTAAACACTATTTGTGAGGTGCTAGTGTATGACCTCCGTGCTTGTCTTTGGTATTTAGTGGAACGATTATTTGTTGTAATTACTTTTATATTAGTGTTAAATGACCCATAACTTGTATTTTGATTAGAATAAAAGCGCATTTGCTTGAGGACAAGCAAATCTCAAGTGTAAGGGTATATGATGAAGCGAAAAATGAACCGTTTGTAGGGGGTCATTTATGCCCGAATTTGAATTTATTTGATCAAATATTGCCCTAAATCGTTCCTTTTGTCATTTTAGGTACTTTTGGAGTGAATTCTGGAAAAGGAAGCATTTTGGACGTTTTTGGAGCATAAAAGTGAAGGAAACGGCAAAGTCTTAATTTTCCTTGCTGGGAACAGTACCTGACGGCGTCAAGAGTAAAACAAGAGTTGGAAGTGGTGACGATCCAGAGAAAACGTGACGGCGTCACGTATGGCCGTCATGGTTCAAGATATGGTGACGGCTCAGAGTAATATTACACATGACGGCGTCAAATATGGATCTAGGCAATCCGATCTCATTATGGGCGGCGAGTTGACGGCGTCGGAAATTCCTTCTTGACGCCGTCACCCTGTAAAATATATATATAGTTTTGCAATTTTCATTCATTAGAGAGGAACAAGTAGGGTGTAACTTTGGAGAAACCCTAGCACGAATATTACTGCTTTTTCAAGGGTTTTTACCCTTTGAAACCTTTCTTGTCAATTTGAGATAAGTACTCTTTCAATTCAATCAATATGTCTATGTGTTGCTTGAATATGTCTTACGCTTGTCTTGAATTTAACATGCTAGGCTAGATCTCTTGTGTGTTTGCTTAAATGTAGTGAAACCTAGATGTTGATTATGGGTTGATTGTTTGTTTATAGTTGTTACGGATGATTGTATTAGATGTTAGGCTTAAGAAAACTGGCAGACTTCCATAGGTGACATGCTTGAACGTCTTAAGAAACATGAACCAATGCGTACTAGGTTATTATGGTTGTATTTAATGCATGAGCAAATTCTAATGATCCCATGTTAGGAGCTTCTTAGCCGGCTCGACATAGGAGTGAAGTAGGAGCTTATAGAGTTGGGGAAGTACGTACGCCACCCCACGACTGGTATTAAGGAATATAACCCGTCATCCATGCAATTGTAACAAACTATCAACCTGTAAAAGATATCTAGGGAGTAATGAAACCTGAGTAAACACAATTCTCCCTATTATTGTTCACTCTACTAGTTTAATTAGCTTTATTTTCATTTCTGTTATTTTATTTTGATTGCATCTTAGTTATTGGGTTAGTTGACTAGCAACTAATTCCGCCCACTCTTCCAAAAACCGAGATTTTTAATTGCTTTTATAAAAATATAAAAATACAAAAAGAATCATCGCTCACCTCTAGACCTAATTTTTAGGTTTTCTAATCCTAGCGACACTATTCCTGAGTTGAACGATCAATCCCCCGGTACTTGTCACTATACTATACTACAACGATCAGGTACACTGCCTGGTGGGGGTTGTAAGCTTCTCGAGATCCCTTGAGAGGTAAATCCTGGTGCGATTCCCACGTATCAGTGTCCATACGGATAAAATTTATCGTTCATGATTTTTCGCAAGTTCCCAAGCTAAGCGTAAAAACGAAATCATAGCCTAAAATGTCATTAGATGCTAATACTACTCATAAATGCTAATTGTAAATCCTGCTCCCAAGTCTTATTGTATCTATACTTTTTTAAAGAAATGATTGCTCATTTTCGTTCCGATAAATTTAAAGTCTGATAGATTTAGGTGGATTTAAAAATCGTTTAAATTTTAACTCAAAAGGCTCACGCATTCACACCACATTTATTATATTTTTCACTTTTCATCATTTTTTTTCATATATAACTTGTACCTCAAACATACGGAGCTTCACGGTGAATCTCCCAGACCTAAGCGCCTTTCAGAACAAAGGATGCAAGGATCCGCTTGTCGAACCGCAGTTATTTTTTGTACTTATGACTTTATTACTTTGCCTCAAGCATACGGAGCTTCACGGTGAAACTCCCAGACCTAAGCGCCTTTCAGAACAAAGGATGCAAGGATTCGCTTGTCGAACCGCAACTATTTTTGGCATTTATTACATATTGACGGTGTTATTTATGAACCTCATGTGGCATACAACAAAACGGGGAGTTCCAAGACCTAAACGCCTTTCAGAAAAAAGGATCCAAGGCCCATTTAATGCTTATGCCATCACGTAAAGTGAGCGGAAATTTAGACAACTTTTGAAAACGCGTAATTCTAATTATTTTATTTTTGGGTTTTCAATCTTGCGGGAGCAAGGACTACAAGTAACCGTTATGAGCTCTAAAGAAATCCAACTATTCCACGTTTAGCATCTAATTACACTAATGACTTTACTATCATTCCTAGTTCTCCGCAAATTTAAAATCTCAAATAATGAGATCCGCGGATGCTTAGCCAAAAAAGTTAAGGGAACAAGCTAGGGCTCAACACGCCCCGTCAGGTCAAAATTTCTATTTCTACTCTACCCAACGGAAAGTCAGAACAAACTGTCAAAACTTATTATATTTTTGCAAAAATTTTCAAATTTTTTCATTTTTTGGAC
The DNA here is from genome assembly GCA_030686995.1 of Artemisia argyi. NCBI lineage: Eukaryota > Viridiplantae > Streptophyta > Magnoliopsida > Asterales > Asteraceae > Artemisia > Artemisia argyi. Next base: position 220,599,383 of record CM060708.1, read on the forward strand.
TTTTTGATGAATTTTTTTTCAATTTTTTGGATTTCTCGAGAAAAACGGAGTTGCATGAGTAAACGGCACATGAAAGGTGCAAGTCAAATAGAAGATACCCCCTAGACTAAAGTTAAACATTGTTCTCAATGTTTCAAGGGGAAGGGTCATCCTACGTTGTATCTAAGGCCGTTTATTAATTATGCCAAAAGATAATGTTAGTAAATAAGAATATCAGAATTCTTGAACAATGAAGCTTGAAGGAAGTAAGGACAAAAACACGAGCACGAGAGCCTTAATGCTTCGGGGACAATTACCTGTACAAATACAACAACAACCACAAACAAAAGATGCAGAAGAGGTTGCCCACTTCTCGTCACTTTATTAGAAAGAAAAGAGAAGTCAGAAACATGGGTGAAAACCCATGTGATTGCTAATGTTTTTGTTCACCGAGTCACTAGCTTGACTCGATCCCCGAATTCATTGGTTCCTAGGGAAAGTTTGGAGATCTGGGACAACCATGGGTGGTATGTCCCCTCCAAAGTAGTGCTTCAACCGATGACCATTCACTTTAAAGTTGGGACCGTCGGGTTGAGATAACTCAACGGTTCCATAAGTAAACACTTTGGTGATAGTGAAAGGCCCAAACCAACGGGTTTTGAGTTTGCCCGAGAAAATCTTCAATCTTGAATTGAAAAGAAGGACTCGATCACCAACGTTGAAAACGCGGTTCTTAATCTTTGAGTCACGAATCTTCTTAGTCTTTTCTTTGTAGATCAAAGAATTCTCGTAAGCCTGACCACGAAGTTCATTTAATTCGTTTAGTTGAACCTTGCGGTGATCACCCACTGTCTGGAGGTCGAAGTTGGCATGTTTCAAGGCCCAGTAAGCTTTGTGCTCAAGCTCGATCGGTAGATGACACGCCTTTCCATATACCAGCTTGTATGGAGTGCACCCGATGGGTGTTTTGTAAGTTGTACGGAAGGCCCATAGTGCATCATCCAGTTTGTCCGACCAAGAGGCACGGTTTTCACCTATGGTCCTCTCTAAAATTCTTTTAATACCACGATTTGAAACTTCCACCTGCCCACTTGTTTGGGGGTGATACGCAGTGGAAAGACGGTGAGTTACACCGTACTTCTGCACTACTCTTGCAAATTGGTCATTGCAAAAGTGTGTACCACGATCACTAATTATGGCACGTGGAGTTACGAACCTAGCAAAAAGAGATTTCAAGAATTTTACAACAACTCGTGTGTCGTTGGTGGGTAAAGCTTTCGCCTCAACCCATTTGGACAAGTAATTGATTCGTCGTGAAAACCAATTATATAATATATAGTATAGTATCGAAGCGATCCGCGTAAAATACGGATCACCCGAGTCGTTTCCCAACGAAGGCGAATAGAATCGAGAATATCGATTCGTGAAACCGTGAATTGAAAAGTGAGAAAGTGAAAATAGCAATCAAATTATTCAAGTAATCACAAACAACTATGAAATATACAAAGAGTACAAGCTAATAATGCACCAAAGTGAAAAACGCGAAAACGGAAATGCAACCGTAAAATTTAAAACGTAACGTTTAATGAAAAATGATCCTACAAACTTGAAAATATTTTCTAAAAATCTTAAACTAATAAAAAGAATTTTAAGAAAAAGAAAAATATTTTTTTGACTTTTTATTTATTTTCTATGAATTAAAATTGATTTTTGGAATTTAAATTGAATTAAAAATAAGGAAAAATGGAAAAATAAATTGGAAAAATGAAAATTAAATTCTAAAAATTCTAAAATATTATAAAAGAATTTCTAAAAATATTTTTGTATTTTTCACAGCTTTTTCTGATTTTTTTATTATTTTTGTTTATTAAAAGGATTTAAAAATGATTAATAATAAAGGAAAATTAAGAAAAATAGTAAATCAACTAGGAAAAATCCGAAAAAATTATGGAAAATCTAAAATATTATTCTAATACTAGGAAAAATAAGAAAGTTTAAATAAGCCCACTAATAAGCAGTTTGGACACAATAAGCAGTTTGAATAAGCACTTAGAATAAGCACTTCTACATAAAATCGCACCAAAAGCTTAGAGAATGTGTAATGGACCTAAACAAACTTAATGAAGCTCAAAAATCTCAAATAAGCCTTGCCCGTAAGCCAGAAAGCTCAGCCGCGTGTCCTATGTTACTAAAGCAAAAAGTGTTTAAACCTTCAACTTGCAGGCACAAATAAGCAGTCTTAATAAGCTCAAGATGGTAAACCAAACTCAAATCCTAAAAGTTGGAACAACTAGCTTCCTAAAAAGCCAAAATGCAGGAAATGAGCTCAAGTACATAAGCTGATAATGGGCTACCAAGATGATTGGTTGAGACAGTTATGGGTGGTGCAGGGCACATTTCAGGTCATGATCAAGTTCAATGAGGCTATTTCCGCTTAACTATTTACCAATCAAATCTATTTCAAACTATTAAAAATCAGTTTGCACAACAAGTTCAGCAGCCAAACAAATTAGAAATCCAACTTTTCAATAATTTCCAATGATTAATAAACTCTAAAAATGATCTAATGTTTAAGCCTATTTTACTCGTTCAGAAATAATAGTGCAGCTAACAAGTGATGCAAATGAATAGAGTAGACTAAAACCATTAATGCAACGATACTACTAATGAATTAAAGACTAATCATGAACCTATTATAACAACGAATGAGAACTCAATCTAAGTTATCCTATATGATTAACTATGAGCAGCTTTGTGATATCTAAATTAAACTACATATGCAAATTCTATATAGCAACTAGTTACTGATGCAAATCATTGGAATGCTACTTCTAACCACAGATAAAGGCTAATGCAAATTCAAAACAAGTCCTAAATCAAGTTACAACTACTATACTCCACTATTCCAAACACTAGTTAATAAGCAAACTGTTTTTTTTTTTTTTTTTTTTTTTTAAGTTTCAATTCTAATAACTTGATTTAACCTATTTAAGCTAAGATGAAGCATAACAGAAGTAAATCTAGCAATAATGAGCAATAAAAGACAGATAAGCTAAGGAAAGTAACAAGTATTAAGCTAAAACAATAATAAGCAATTCGATATAATTAGTAAAAACTAAAACTGAGAATGAGAAATACTTACCACTTGACTTTGGATTATTTTGGACTTTGAACCTACAATCTATATAAGCTCAAACAGGCTATTAATTAGCTTGACTGAGCTTATAAGTGATAATGAGAGCTTATGACTACAACTTTGACTAAAATTGACTTTCAACTATTTTTGAGAAAAAAACAGTTTAAAACAGCTACCAGCTCACAATAAGCTTATAAAGCTTATATGAGCTAATTAGATCAGTATATGAAAGATTCAGAGAGATTTAAACGAGCAAAATATGAAAGCTTAAAATAGAATTTTGACAAGTAAAAGTAAAACTAAAAATTGCATTAATACTGAAATTCGAATTACAATGCTTTAGAAATAGATGAGCTGATAATAAGCTACCCTAAAGCAACTCCTAAATTACACTAATTAATCCCTACTCCTAATCCTAGAGCTAACTATCTAACAGCCTCAAATGGTGAGTGAGGAGAGATATATATAGGCTGAGCCCAGGGGTGCGTCAGAAGGTCCTAGAAGTAGCATCTCCATAGAATATCCTCCAATTGATCCCATTTACTAATCCAATCCAATCATAGCCATTCAATCACATCTGATGATGTGTTCCAAACAATCTCAGCCATTTATCAATCCAGCTTGGCAATCCGAGCCACTACTATCCTTGCCACGTGAGAAGATGCTTAGTACCAAGCTTGGGTGAAAGGGTATGTATGGGATTTTAAGTGGGGAAGAAGGAGGATGAACAGGCAAAACGGGGGTATAAAAGGGATTATAATATTATTATTTAAAGGTTATTGACCGGGTTTAGATTGTGTTTGACTTCGGGTAAAATGGTGAAATGGGTTACGGGTATAACTAAAAAGGGTGGGGTATTTGTTGGGCTAAGAATACTTTAGGCTTGGGGTCATTTGATTTTGGAATTGGATTGATTTGGTTATAAAGGTTAATGGGATTAAAAGTCTAGGCTAAGATGACAAGGACCATTGATGTAAAATTGCAAACTTCAAGGACCAATTTTGACATATTATGATATTTGAGGGTCTTTGATGATAAAATCTTCCCCGACTCCGGCTTTTGAACGCTCTTTCCACAAACCCGTGCTCGTGTTTGCCGTTTTCTCATGTTTTCTGTCCATTTCTACAATTTTCGTACCCGCACATGTAAAAACACAAAAACATCGTATATTTGGCATTTATGGCTTGGTTTTTGGTCTTTTTGGTCCGGTTTTTGGTCAAATAAAGGTGTGTAAATTAACACACACCAGTAATCAACGGCCACGAGTATATATTTATTCCCTCGTGAAGACGGGAATGGACACATAAAATCAATGCCCCAGATGTCAAAGATTTCACAGACTTGGATGGCGTTTTGAGGCATCTCATCCTTCTTAGAAATATTCCCGTGACGTTGACAAGCATCACAGGTTTTGACCAGATCATGAGCATCTTTGTAGATTGTGGGCCAGTAGAAGCCGAAATCAAACACCTTTTTGGCGGTGTAGTTTGGGCTATGATGTCCCCTCGTGGGTCCATCATGACAAGCTTTAAGAATATCCATGGCTTCTTGGCCATGAACACACCGCCGGATGACTTGATCCGCATAGATTTTGAACAAATAGGGTCGTCCCAGAAGTAGTGGTTCACATCTTTGAAGAACTTTTTCTTCTGTTGGGATGACATCCCTTTCACAATGAAGTTACCCGCATGGTAGTTTGCAAAGTCTGCAAACCATGGGGTAGTAGAGTCACCACGAGAAGAGATCAAATTGAGTGTTTCGAGGGGAAAGGTTTCATTTATTTCCTTTTTCTCGAGGACATCTTGGTGAGGGTTCTTTAATTGGGACAAATGATCAGCCGCTAGGTTCTCAGCTCCTTTTTTTTATCACGTATGATGATATCAAATTCTTGTAGGAGGAGAACCCATCGGAGCAATCTCGGCTTTGCATCTTGTTTAGCAAAGAGATATTTCAGAGCCGAGTGATCCATATACACTATGCATTTAGTCAAGATTAAGTACGGCCGAAACTTCTCAAAAGGGATCTTTGATGTTGGTCGACTTATAATTTTGATAACCAATTAGGGGTTTGCTAAAAAAAAGGATCTTTGGTGTTGGTGAAAGTGAATCCGGTTTTAGTGGGATTAAGTTATTGATCCAAGTTTGATTTTTCTCAAGTTTAATTTTGTTGATATCGTGATGATGAATTTCTTGAAGGTTTGATTGAAGAACGAATTTTGTTTACACAATTTGGTTTGGGGATTTTTTATTAGGGTTTTTTGTTTGAAGACGTTTTTGGTGCTTTTTTTTTTATTTTTATTTATTTATTTTTTATTATTTTTTTTAGATACTGGACTGGCGTGTTTTGGGAGGGTTTGTTGAGCAGTTAATGCTTTGAGGGGAAAATGAATAAGGGCCATCCGATCAAATGAATATACAGGTGTCGAATTTTAAAGTATTTTAGGGCAGAGATGGCTTTTCAAAACCATGCTTTATATAGATAGTAGATTTAAGGTTAGAAATGGAATATTTAAGAACTAAGGGTGATAAAATGTCATTTTTGAAATATATAAGTCAAAAATGTAATTATACTAAAGTTAAAGGACTAAAGTTGTAATTTTCATAAACTTGTATCAAAATTGTCATTTTGGTAACTAAAAGGTTAAAAGGTGAATATTTGGAAACTAATGATGATAACTTGTCACATTTTGATTCTTCGAGCCTTAAATGTCATTTTGTCAAAGTACAGGGACTAAAAGTGTAAATATCCAATGTTAATGTTTAAAATGTAAATTTCTTGTAACTTGAAGGGTTATTCAGTAACTTTAATGAAAGAAAAACCAAAAATCAAAAATTAAAAACTTAAACAAAAATCCTAATATAGCTCCCCGGCAACAGCGCAAAAAACTTGATACAGGTTTTACTAACAAGGTTTTAATATTTATAAAGCCTCGATTACCCTAGGTGTACCTATTTGCACTAACTGACAATGAATCCGATCGTGTGTAGATTAGTAACTGGTAAAACCGAGGTTGTCCCAAGAGCTATGTGGTGTTGATCCTACTTAAGTCTATGTCACGTTTTAAGCTGGTTTTTTGAAATGATTTGATTAAACTAAATAAAACATAAATGAAATAAAATAGAAAATAATTAGAAGTTGTGAGCAGTGGAGAGAAAGTGTACTAGCCTAGCTAGCCATCATAAATTACTTATGATTATGCCCCCTAACGCTTCAAGTGTGGCGGACATATATCACTAGGTTCATTTGGTCTAGTTCTGTAGCCTATCTCCCTAGAATCCTGCCGGGAACCAAAGGCACTACCCTCTGTAAGTAAGCCGACGTACGGTAGACTAGTTTGAGGCACTAAGTACCACTACATGCTAGATTTATCCATGTATGGCCTGGCCTCTCGGATCTTAGACCATACTCTACTTACTTAAGTTTATCCAACCCGAAAAGTTGTCCTTTGGTCGATTTGCACACAAAGGAACTAGGTTCCTTTGGTCGATTTCCCTAGCGTACCAAGTATAATCGGTTCTTCAAAACTACGATGGTTAACTAAGCATGCACACTAGAAGCATTGTGAAAAGTATGAAAACATAATCAAAACAATAAAGGAATGATAACTAGGCTAGCACCAAAGGTGCTTAGTCGATCATATTAATAATAACACTCATATCAATGTTTAAAGTAGACATGAATTCGAAATATAAATTAAACAATAAAAAGCTAAAACTTATGGTGATGTAGGTGTGATTTCTCCCTTGAAATGCTTCGTATGCTATTGTAGAATGCCTCTCTAACTACCCCTTTCGTTCTCTGACTTGTGTGGTGATAAAAGTTGTGTAAAATGCAGAGTTTGGGGCTGGTATTTATAGGCCCGACATAGCTACGACGTAACCCAAATAGTTGGTTGCGCCGTAACTAGTGTTATCGTGAAACGATCTTATCCATTAACATTGGCTACGACGTAGTTGTGATGTTGGTTACACCGTAGCTCCTTAGGGTTTTCACTTACGCCGTAATCTTGAGGTGTAGTTACGCGTAATCTTGACAAAGTCTTGGATCACGTTATGTTCCTTAACTACGCCGTAACTCCATGAGTGGTTACGGCGTAGCGTTCATAGCTCACGAATTCTTCTAAGTCTTCGAATGATTACGGCGTAACCTCATAAGTTGGTTACACCGTAACTCTTGTTAAGCGTTGAATAGTCAATATATTTGAATTCCTATCTACGACGTAATTGAGAGTGTGAGTTACGCCGTAGCTCTCTTCAGCATACTAAGATATGTATCTTTTGCACGTCCTTTTCAATTTCGCATTTCTTTAGCTCCTATGCTCGTTTGTAACCTGTAAATGAAATATGAAGGAATGAGAGTATATATCCTTATAAGTAATACAAATAACGAGCATATTAGGGAAAAATTGACACTTAAATATCAGGATTATTTGATGCTATCATGTTTCTATAAGCTATTTATTTGCTTCTGCGCTCATAAGCATCCACTATTACATAAGTTGTTTAGGCGTGTTTATTTAAGTTATTTCCTACTTTCTTTTTTCTTAGTGCAGTTTTTAACCTTTTAATTAAGGTTATACATTTAGCGTATTAAATTTTTACATCATGTTTGTACTACATTTTTATGTTTAATAATAAAAGTTTTAGCTAGCCGGCCAACGACCGGGCCTCAGGCTAGCCTCTACTATATAACACATTCATCTTCTATCATTTTTCTTACTTTGTGGTTGTATGAATTTGTTGAAACCACGTGACCCATTTAAAGTTGATGTTATTGTTGAAAAAACTTACAACAAAGATGAGGCTAAGGTAAATTGTAGTATTTTTTATTTTTTACTTTGCTTTTGTTTTTAACTATTGTATTATTTTTTATTTTTTATCTCATTCTCAATTTCATCCCATTCCCGATGCAAATCCCAATCGTTGTTGAATTATCGAATTTATAATATTTTTTAATTGAATTTTGATTATTTTACGATGTATGCATAAATGTTACATGAAACATATAAGTAGTATATCGCAATTATAACTATTTACCATTATAAAATCTCATCGATATGAGTGGATACTATTATGTTAAAATCTAAACTACAATTGTCACAAGAAAAAACTTACGATTAGAAGGAATGGACCAAAGGACCCATGTTGGTGGGACATATACTAATTAGGGTTGATTTGATATCACCTATCGATTAATTAGAATTTAGTTATTGCCATATACATGTAACACATCATTTAAAAAAATGATTAAAAGGAATGAGATGGTGCAACCACCAAAACAAAAACCATCAACTTCAATTAACAGAATTCTAGTGAAGTGGAAGCCAAGAAATGTGCATTGTTTTAACATTATATCCCCTTATAAATGTTCTACATTTCTATTAATTCATCAAACACCCTTTGTAGTGCGTGTATTATATTCGTTGCATGCATGTTGTTTTAGGGTCTTAATTTTCATAAAAATTTTTGTTTCGAGAAGGTGGAGATGGAGGAAGGATTGGTGGTGAGGGGGAGGGTGGAAATTGATAGCCGACAGCCTTTCAAGTCGGTAAAAGAAGCTGTTATGTTGTTTGGAGAAAAAGTTCTAGCCAACGAGGTTTATGGACAAAGGCTCAAGGAGGTTATATTCTGTCTAAACTAGATAAGTTGTTTATATTTGTTTTTGTACTTACAATTGTGCAAAATGGTTTTGTCATGCATTCGATTAAGTTGTGACCAGAACTATATATTGTCATGCAACATGATTTTGTCATGCAAAGTTCATTATATTCTCATTATATTAATTTCAATGCTTCAACCATCTTTTGATTACCGATTTTATGTTATGACATAAGGTGATGCACGAAAAATGGTTGATAGTACAATATATTGTTTGTTTGTTTTGTATGAAGCAACTATATTTTTGACTATATATATGTGGTATATGGGATCGATATAATATATTAACATACATACTCTTATTGAAAGACGGGAGCCCTAGATAAGGAAATCAAGCAACACGTAACGAAAGTTTCACATGAAGATGAGAAAACTGGAGAAAATTCTAAACACGAGCGAAAAATAATGGCTTACTACCTTAAGTCGCTCACACAACAACTTGAAGAGACAAAGTCGGAACTCAACCAACTAAAGTCGGCAAGAGGACCCAATTCAAGTGATTACTCACCCATTTACCCCGAGGTAGAAGAGATCAAATGCATTGAAAACCCGAAACCAACTCCAATGAAGCCACCGGTTGAAGAAAAGAACGAACCAAACGATGACAATATGTTTGAACTAAAACAAGCTGATTTAGTTAAGCTTCAAAGTCTTCCTCCAACCAAAGTAGTTGTTGAAGTACCAAAAATGCAAGAGAAGAGTGCTTCATCCTTCAAGAACAAGAAAGCAAAAAAGAAAACTCTAATTCCATTACTTAGTGGGATTTTCTCAAAAAGTAAAGGGTAATCAAGAGATAATTATTCCTTCAAGTGAGGCTTCAAGTCTAATATTGTCACCTAAACCCAAGTTTTGTATTTGAACTTGGAATATCAGTATTGCTTGGTTCGTATTCTTTTATGTCATGTAATGTTAAGTTTTTATGGGCATCTTATTAAAATGTTATGGACAATTATAAAATGAACATCCGAAATGAGAAGTAGACTCTACTACAATGCTTTCAAAATAACAGACTAGTTTAATACACAATGACTAAATGGATGAATAATTATCACATTTGTTTGATCACGTAGGTGTCCATATTCCAGTAAGTTAGTTAATAGTTATCTTTAAGATTTTGTTTATAATTAAGCTGTATAGTGTAAACTAGTATCTACATTTCTTGAAGCGTAAAAACTAATGGTTAAACTATAAGGAAGCACTTCAAGTATTGTACTTTACTCATAATATTGATTGAACAAAGTTAATAACTTGTAATTTTGAGAATGTTCACGCCTAAAAATGAGTTTGTACAAGACATCAGGATCTTAGGCATTCTTTATTGTCTTGGACACATAAGCTGAAGCTAAAACTTGTAATAAATATTTAATCCTCATAACACGTTTCAAACAATTCCTATAACCCAACAACTGGTTTTTATGTTTATTTGTTCGGTTTATTGAACTTTTGATAAGCTAATAAGCTTAATTTTTGTAGCTTATAGGCTTATCAGCTCAAGATGTAAGATATGATAAGCCTTCAAAATTAAGCTTATATTAGCTTATCAAATTTCTTAGTATTTTTGGCGAAACTAGCGGCACCATTTATATTCCAACACCAAGTAGTACTTGTAAAAACCAACATTTAAATAAAACCTAAAACGCTACCCGCTACTTGCCAAACAACTTTTATAATCAGACGGTAAACGCTAATTGCTAGTACTTGTTAGTTGGAGCGCTAGGTGCCTATTAGCCACATGACTCGTTTTATAGCAAAAAGTTTTGTCCCTTCAGCACTTTTCCCCTATAACTCAATAGTTAGAACCTACAACTTAAACTAATTTCATTACTCAAGTTATAAGACACTCTCCGACCCACATTTTAACTCAGTAAAACAAAAATGAAGCACAAAAAAAAAAAAAAAAAAAAAAAAAATAGATACACTATAACTTAGCCGATAAATTTGATATGAGACCTTATAACGCGAGCAATATAAGACTATAGAAAAATGATACAAATGTGATTGGTGGAAATGAAAAATTGATTAGTGGTTAATAATGATAGGGAATTTGTAATATAACTTGTAAAACTATGAATGTATTATAGGCCTATTGGTAAATCCATTTAAAGTCTTTATTGGGCAAGTCCAGACACGAGGCCCAGACCCATAAAAGAGTAACGTCTAAACATACACCACCATCTCCTCCGGGAAACACACCAGAATCCGGCCAATAAAATTCCCTCCAAAACCCTAATTTCACAAAATCCAATCCATCAATGGCAGGTTAGTAATGAAATTGTTAAAATAGTGATTTAATATTATTGTTGATTACTGAATTTGATCTGTTAGGTGGTGGAATAACAACAACAACAGATGGAGGAGAAGATAAGGTATCATTGGAGCTTACTGAAGAGATTATTCAGAGCATGGAAGTCGGCCTCGCTTTTCGCGATTACGTATATTTTTTATTTCATCTGTTTAGTTTACTCATTAGCACATATTAGTGGACTAGTTGAACACGGACTAGAAACATGAATTTTATTCGACCAGGCGCGTTTAGGAACAATCACTATCTTTTTTTCGTTACTCAGCAAAATGCGTTTTTTAGTTGGTGTAATTATTAGTATTATCAATGTGAGATATATAGGTTACGACTAAGTAGTTATGAATCACTGTAAGTACCTCGGAACCTAAAACTCCGAAATAGGCAGTAGCAGATCAGGAGAAGCAGTTTGAATTATTCAAATACTGCAATGTGCATGGTAGATTATCAGAAATAAATAAGTAATCGTAAACACCCTCTGAATTAGAATTGACAGTTGAGCGGCTGTTTCTTTTTTTTGAAGATTACGTGCTAGTTGGACAAACTCTTTGGGTTGCATGAACTAAGAGCCATATGGGTTGGAGGAGCGGCTGTCGACAGGGAAAATTTGCGCCGACGTGAGGATGGAAGCCATATAAGAGTCTAGAGACTTGTTTGATTTGGAATTGAGAGGATGCTAGAATCTGTGAAAGAATAGAGGTTTTAAGTGGGAACAGGGGCATAATTGTAAAGAGTTTGTTTCTGGTTTGGGAGGACATGATTTTTTACCCCTTCCACCTTCAGGCCCTCCTTTTAGATCTGACTCATAAAGAAACAACATCATATAGGCTTGTAGGTTAAGACATGGCCCCATATAACCCATAAGTGGAAAATAAGCACCCACTAGGTATCCTTTGGTTCATATCACGGTGGTACTAGTCCATGAAGGGTTTGGGGGTTTGGGGAAGGAAGTAGGAAGTCTTAGTATGCGATTTCATGGTTTGATGTATTGAAAAAGTTGTTTCCATATTGGCTTTGTTTTCCTGATGTAAACAGTATTCCTTTTGCTGTTTTTGTTTTTTATACTGGATAGCGATTGATTAAGAAGTGTGGAGGTTAGGTGAGGCCGTGAGGCGACTTGAATACATAGGAGAATCGGATGTGTTTTTTTGGTTAATGTAGTAGAATAAAATGCAGATAATGTTGGTAAAATACTTTATATCAGGCAGTTTTAGGCTTACCGGGTAATTTAAAGGGGAAGGACATGTTTATCTTTCAGCAGTTCACTTCCATTTGCTGGTGTTTTCCCAATTCAAAACTCAATATCTGAAAGATTTTATCAAGCAATAAAAATGTTTTTTTAGGTCTGATAATGAAGCAGCAACTGTGTTTAATAGCTAGTTTCAACTTTAAAACTCTATCTCTTACAGTAAACGCAAAAACTAACATGGGTAGACATATGAAGGGGAACAATGTGTATGGCTTAATGGAGTATATCATTGTACTTTAGTATCTTATCTCAGGAGTATAGCATATCCGTTTATGGTAGTGAGGGTTCATTGACCTCATTCGTCCATGTAGAATCTCATCATTATGTATTCATCTCTAATTGGTGCATCAAACGGTGCTGATAACTTTTTCAATGAACGCATTTTTATTTAGTCTTGCAATTGAAGTATCTATGTGTGGTTTTGTATATTTCTTTATGTTGCATTCAGACTTAACTGGGAATTTGTTATTGCTTTTGAGGTGCTTAATGTCGTTTTCATTTCATGATCATGACTGGTATGTCATTGCCTGTTTTTTCCTGGCAGTTACTAGGAATATAAGTTGATTCATGCATATAAAGTTTGCATCACAATTTTTTCTTGTTAAGTTGTACAGTACATTGAGCAAATTAACTGTTTTTGCAGAGTGGTAGGATAAGTTCAATGGATTTTCACAGGACGTCTAATTTTTTGGTGACTGCTAGTGATGATGAGTCCATTCGGCTCTATGATGTGACTAATGCAAGGTATGTCTTTGTTTGACATCTCACATCTGTAGATGTTCTGAAAGAAAGGAAAGAGATCCAAGAGTCATTTTGGTGCAAGTTACCTCTTTGTTGTGAATGATCCTAAGCAAAATGCATTACATATTTGTTATATGTTCTCAATTTATGTTAGCCACTCATATATAAAATCCAGATTTGCTCTGGATGTTCAGTTTAACTTTTTGGACATATGCTAGAACATTAAGGAGGAATTGAATATACCTTAGAGGATCTCAATGTCTGCTGTTGTGTAGCATATAATCAATGAACTTATCTGCAGTTCTGCATAATCATATAAAGTTTTAATCTGCTGTTGTTGCAACTTGCTTGATTTTCTGTTTTATTATATGCAGTTGTTTGAAGACCATTAATAGCAAAAAGTACGGGGTTGACCTGGTTTCCTTCACTTCGCACCCCACTACTGTTATATACTCCTCAAAAAATGGATGGGACGGTACGTATCATACTGTTTCAGGCAGCTGTGCAATCAATTAGTGTTTATACTTGTATGATTTTTAATATTGCAGAATCTCTAAGGCTTCTCTCATTACATGACAACAAATACTTGCGCTACTTTAGAGGTCATCATGACAGGCAGGGTCTCTCATCAATACCATTTTTCTTGCATGCCATTGTTGTGCCAAACTAATATACTAAAGCTTTGCATTGTTGTTTCTTCTAGGGTTGTCTCTCTTAGTTTATGTGCTCGGGCAGAATGTTTTCTCTCTGGCTCTCTTGATAGAACTGTTCTGCTTTGGGATCAAAGAGCTGATAAATGTCAGGTTGTCTTATAGTCCACCTGGTACACTTTTTGAAGTATCTATGTATATATCCATGAAGCTGACGGATCTAATAATTTATTGATTTAGGGCCTTTTACGTGTACAAGGAAGACCTGCTACAGCTTATGACGATCAAGGGCTTGCCTTTGCAGTTGCGTATGGAGGATCAATAAAAATGTTTGATTCTCGCTATTATGAAAAGGTTATCATTTGCTCAAACAAATCAAATTTATAGTTTAAGCAAAGGTTGATCTTCAAAATACTGATCTCTTGTAGGGTCCTTTTGATATATTTTCTGTTGGTGGAGATCTATCCGATGCAAATGTTGTTAAATTCAGTAATGATGGTAGACTTATGCTTTTGACAACTAGGGATGGCCGTATTCACGTACTTGATTCTTTCCGCGGCACACTTGTGAGTATTTGTACTGCTTCAAATTTTTCATGATGATTTTACTCTATATACAAAAAATATTTTGCACATCTTGCTAAGGAGCTTTTATACTTTTGTACAGCTGTGGACGTATAATGTTAAGCCAGTTTCAATTTATTCCACTCTGGAGGCCTCTTTTAGTCCTGAAGGAAACTTTGTTATGTCAGGTAATACAAATGCTCCTACAATCTTTAGATGGCTTTTAAGCTGAGAAGTAGATCACATACACACAATGTAGAATGTATATGCTTATTGTCGATGGTTTTTGATAGTCTTCCACTTAATTTTTGACGTGTGAAGTTTGAGGTGGTAGTTTTATAATAGGTGAATGACAAGTATGCAATCTAAGTAGCCACTCACATATCATCAACCTTTGTTTTGTCAATACTGCCAGCTCGTAATATTATTCAGTTACCAATTAATAAAGACGAGACAGTTTAGGAACAAAGAAGTGCCTATTAATTTTCTTTCGAGCCTGTAGTAATCAGTTATTGCTTTGCAGGTTCCGGTGATGGCAGCGTCTATGCTTGGAGCACCCGCACTGGCAAAGAGGTACGATTCACTAATTCTTTCAACATTTTCTTCCCCACACTAATCCTGTAAACAGTACCTTTTCTTCCATGCACCCCAAAAAGAAAAATGAAATTAGCTGAAATTAGAAAGTAACGCAAATTTGTTATCTTTAACTTAGTAACTCATAGCAGAACCATCTCCTTGGATCTTATTACTGTGAGGTAGTGTTTCACATGCAATAATGGATGGCTGAATGGAATGAACCGCTGTGGTATAGTAAACAAAACCCAGTTGATTATCACTTAGTGGTTAAATGAACTTACTTAAAACTAAATTTAGTAATGTTATTTGAGATTTTCATAATCTTTAATTTTCGGCAATAAGAAGTTTGATAATATTTACAACCTAAAAGTAAAGCTATACATCTGTAGTCATATTTGGAATATTGTATATAAACCAATACGGATTAAATTGCTGTAGAATACAAAATGAAATAGAAGATCTGAATATTCACGAGCCTAATTTTAACACTTGATATTTGGTTTTTTCAGGCGGCTAGTTGGCTGAGCACCGAAAACGAACCCCCTGTCATAAAATGGGCTCCTGGCAGTCTAATGTTCGTTACTGGTTCTTCTGAACTGTCTTTTTGGATCCCAGACTTGTCAAAACTGGCAGCTTATGTTGGAAGAAAGTAGAAATAAGTTATTCTAGGATGTCTGTTTCAGAAGAAGGCAACGCCCATGGCAGATACCATAATCTGTACAGCTTGAAAATTTATCATCACTAATTTTGTTGTATAAAAGAGTGATACGAATTAACCTGTTTTATGCTTTTAATTTCATGGAATCATGGAGTGTTTCAGACTATAATAGTAGTGACGATCTTGCATATGGGTTTTAGAACACAACTCATGTAATCATGAAAATTCACAGAATATAGAAGAGTAGAAGACCAATTTTATTTTATTTTCTGTATGAACGACACCGACTTAGATGCAAGGAGAATGATCAGATCAGATGTTGCATATAGATGGGGGGAGCTTAGTAGGTTGGACGAAAGGTGGATAGTGAAAACATATATGGTAAAGACGTCTGTTTGTTTCAATAAGTTATCCGTTTCAGCTATTTTTACGAGTGATGTTAAGGAATTTTTAATAGGGTTACGTAATAACAACATATTTAAGATATGGGCGGAGCTAGTAGGATGACTGGTGGGTGCTTAGCGCCCTTTAACCGGCAAAAATTTCCTTTATATGGTTGGACATAAATTTTATTTTCTTAATTTGTAATAGAGCAACACTCCCTATCATCGAATTCTGGCTCCGCCCCTTATGTTAAGATATTCACTTCTCATTCTTATAAGTTTGTTTCTCCCCTGTTAGTTCTGGGTAGAATACATTCAATTTTTTGATAATGAAATTAAGCATGTTATGCATTGTAAAATGGCTGTACATTGTCGGAAGTTCATGATTACAGTGGAAATTGATGTAAAGTAGGTCGTTATTCCATGCAGTCTACCCTTTTTGAAGTTTTGATTATTACAACTAAGGTGTTAGTCGGGTTCGGGTTGAGGCTAAAAACATGCCCGAACCCGACCCTAGTTAGCACTCGGCTTAGTCGGGTTCGGATCAATTCGGGTCGTGTCCAAACGGGTCGGGTCTATTCGCGTTAGGGTCAACCATAATATGAGTAAAATGATTAAAAAGCTGCCTAATTCAATATGTTTACATAGATAATCTTTTCAACAAAATCAATTTATCATGAAGTGACGCGAGTTGGCCAAATATTTTCAACGCGACCTAACTCTATTTAAAACTGATGGATCTGGGTCCTATAGCTTCTTTAAAGAACCAACAAGTTGGGCTTCATTAATTGGTATTATACATACTACTTTGTAGAGGTGCAAATATACCGGTTAAAACCGGTTTTCGGTTTTTAGAAAACCGGTTTTTTGGTTTTCAAAAAACCAGTTTTTCTAAAAACCAGTTTCGGTTCGGTTCGGTTTTTTCGGAGTCGGTTTTTTTCGGTTATAAATGTTCGGAATCAGTTTTTTTCGGTTATAAATTTTCGGAATCGGTTTTTTACCGGTTCGTTTTTTTCGGTTATAAATGTTCGGATTCGGATTTTTTTTCGGTTATTTACCGGGTTCGTTTTTTTCGAATGTTTATTTTTTTTTATTATTATTTTTTTTTCCGGTTATAACTTGTTAATTATCAAACATATAATTAAACAATATACTTATAACTTTTATTTAAACAATACAATTATACAATCATAATTTTTATTTAAACAATATAATTATACAACTAAAAAAATACAATCATAACTTTTATTTAAACAATACAATCATAAAAACATATGAATACTAATACATTTTGCGAGCTTCGGCATGGCCATCACCCGAAAACATATTAGTGTAATCAAGTATATCGAGCTTCGGCATTGCCATCACCCGTTATACTCAACTAGTCACTCAAGTCGTCATCAAGATCATTTTCTTCCAAAAAATCTTGTACATCTAAATCTTCAACTTCAAATTCTTCAAACTCACCTTCATCTAATTCGCCTTCGGTATTCGTAGTCGAAGACGAAGGTGATATCCCCGCTTCTTCTTCTTCCTTATTATACCTTCTTCAATCTCTTTATCTAATATTGGACCTTCAAACGATGATTCATGTTGTATCCTATCTACTCCGTCCAAATAATCTTTCAAACATACACATACTTCAACGGATTCACATGTTAGTCTTGTCCTTCTATCCGATATAATTCGACCACTAACCGAAAAGGCCGATTCGGAAGCTACCGTCGAAGCTTGGACCGCTACTAAGTCACGAGCCATAGCGGATAAAACCGGATATTGAATTTCCCTTTCTTTCCACCAAGCCAAAATGTCAAAGTTTGCAAACTCATTGGGACTTAAAGTTCTTAAAAAGTTTGTAGCCATATATTGTCCCAATTCGCTTGTTGGGGCCGATGATCGTTGACGCCTTGTAGCGTCTTCAAATAAAGAATTATAAAGGTTTATATTAATGTCTCTTGTCATTTGGGACGATCCGGCCTACATTTGGACAACAATCGGGTTTTGTTGGTGACCATATTTTGTTGCATAAATGCCAAACAATTTTTGAAAATGATCGTTAAATCTAAAAATTTGAGATTCTATATAGCCCACATCATCACCGTCTAACCCAAAAGATAAGTCTAAATTTTCTATTATTTTTTTTTATTAAAAGTTCTACACCTCCAACATTTAAACATGGATTAAGTGCGGCGGAACAAGTAAAAGCCAAAAGTAAATTAGCAAAATATTTTATAAATTTCTTTTTTATAATTTTAACCATTTTTCTAAACATTCGTGAAGGTGAGTTTTTTAAATCATATAATTTTTCCGTCATAGCATAAATTTGTTTTAAAACTAATGGGCTAGTTGGGTAATAAACACCCGATAATATAGTTGTTGCCTCTTTAAAAACTTGTAAAAACATAGTTAATTCATTTAGTCGATCCCAATCTTGGTCGTTTAGTATTATGTTGGACAAATTTTTATTAATAAGTCTTTGATTAAAAGCTTGTAAAGTCGCACGTTGTCGTAATATATTTTCAAACATTATGCAAGTAGAATTCCATCTAGTATTATTATCAAGGCAAGGTCCTAGGGGTTCTTCATTACACATTTTACGAAAACGTTTATAGTTTATTTGTCGTTCGTTGCTCGATTTATATATCAATACTAATAAACCCCTAAATTTCGTATATAAACTATCACATATTTTTAATGCCGCTTGTACGGATAAATTTATAACATGAGCAACACAACGGGAATGAAAAAAAGCACCATCTAAAATAGGTTTTACACGTAATTTTAACAAGTCCATAGCTCTAGTATTGTTTGATGCATTATCTAGTGAAATCGTAAAAACTTTATCATCTAAATTATATTCAATTAAAGTGTCATGCAAAATTTTTCTTAAATTACATCCCGTATGAGGATAACCAAATAATTTAAAAGCAATTGTCCGTTTCATTAATAACCAAGATTCGGGATTAAACCAATGAGCCGTAACGGCGAGATAAGAATTTGCCGTACCATGCGGTGCGGTCCAAGTAACCGTAGTTATAGAAACACCATATTTATATTGACGAAAACCTTCAATTATTTCTTTTTTAGCCGTTTTCCATAATTTAAAAGCATCACTTCTAAGAGTAGTACGACTTACATGTTGATACCGCGGTTGTAGCCTCGTTTTGATGATCTCTGTTAGCTTGACGTTGTCGAAGTGGTTGAATGGAAGCCCTTGTTGAATGACAAACTTCGTAAAATCAAGTCGAAGCGCATCCGCATCATATATAAAAACTTGACCATCCGAACCGATAGTACCTTGCGAACTATCATTTCGAACCGCCTTACAACTACCAATATGACTCCTAAGTGTAGAGTTAGACCCGGTGCTATAAAAATGCCCACATTTGTGGCAACGCGCTTTTACGTTACCATCTTTCATAACACACATATCGAAATTAGCCCACACATCACCTTTTCGGGTGGTTGGTCTAACATGCTCAACATCATTGTTTGTGTAATGTTGTTTTCGGACATTGCTAGTAGCAACGGAGGGAGTAGTGGAAGCTTGTTGTGATTGTGAGTTTTCCATTATAGCGAAAATGCGAAATAGCGATTTTTGAGCGTTTATGAGAGATTAGAGAGAGAAATGAGATTGTTTTTTATGTGTTTTCAACCCCAACACATTACCTCTATTTATAGTGCCTTAAAACTCCCCAAAACCCTCAAAAAATTCAAAAAAAAAACGGTCACATTGGCAAAGAGCCGTTTGGCTCGGTATTTTAAAAAAACCCGGAAATAACCGGTTAAAACCGGCTAAAACCGGTCAACGGCTATATATATATATATTTTAAACGGTTATATTTAAAAAAAAAAAAACCGGTTATAACCGGTTAAACCCGGTCTTTTTCCAACGGTAACTTTTTGCTATTTTATTATTATTTTTTTTAAACGGTTATATTTAAAAAATAAAACCGGATATAACCGTTAAAACCGGTCCTTTTTCCAACGGTAATATATATATATATATATATATATATATATATATATATATATATATATATATATATATATATATATATATATATTTGAAAATAAATAAATAAAACCGGTTATAACCGCTTTTATTTTAAAACCGGATATAAAACCGGTAAAAAACCGGTATGGGGTAAAAACCCATAACCGGTCTAACCGGTTCGGTTTTAGAAAACCGGTCCGGTTTTTAGAAAACCGGTTTTGTCAAAAACCGGTCGCCGGTTTTGTCAAAAACCGGTCGCCGGTTTAACCACCGGTTGAAAAAAAAACCGGTTGCCGGTTTGCACCTCTACTACTTTGCGCCATTTTGCTATCTACTATGCTTGTTGAAAATAAGGCAAAACAAGATCATCCAACACATCTCACTAAACTTTGTGCAAACTAGAAAAAAATGGGGAAAGTATGAAGTTAAAAAGAAACCCGTTGATTGGCGGGATGGTAGTTATTCTTTTGATCGACAAGCACTTTGATCACGCATGTGACTTGAACCCATAACTACTTGGTCTTGATCCATCCATACTTGTCTTGATCCGACATTTATGATATGTCTTACATAACAATAGGTTAAAAGCTTGTGTGTGTTTAAATATTGTTTATTAGCTATCTTAATACGCCAATCGTTCCTACATCAATATTAAAAATTACAGTAGATCTTAGCCAACTATTAATTATTTTTTGTCACAGTTTTAAGTTCATAGTTCATTTTGAGCCTCTTTGCAGCTTCAGGCCTGGGTCATTTCATGTTAAATTGGTTTTGTTGAACGCGCACAATTAACCTTTGTAAGGGATAATTGCGTATTTACATGTTTGCGTTTTAGCCAGCTCGGTATGAGATATTGCGACTCGTCATAAATTTCATTTATGACTCATACGTACCTGTTTTAAGTTTTAACTCCTTACTTGAATCATAATTTATGCAAGATCTACTAGTTATATAAAAAAAGAAGTTAAAGAAAGATGCCAAGGCACACGTACTACTACTACTCAATGTTTTTTAACCTTACGTAAGGGTAGACAAAGTGAAGTTAGAAGAAAAAGCAGAAAGAAGTGGTACATGTACACTGTACTTTTAAGTTTATATCAAAATGGCAATTTGTTTACATGAACTTTGCATCAAAAGGGTTAAAAATGTGACGCCATAAATTTGTCTACTTGTACTACTACATCTTCACAACCCACCTAACCGAAATCAAATACTTCATCCACTAGAATATCATACCATGTGTCTCTTTTACCTTAAAAGAAAAAATCTTAGAGCACTAGGTATCGTGGTGTTGTTCTGCTGGTGTCGTTGAGAAAAGTGCTGCCACATCAGCACCTTTTCGCATAACACCATAATTCATCATAACATTAAAAACCCTCTCCCTCCTATAACACCAGTTTCTGGTTCTGTCATGCACCCTTGGACCGCACATATATATCTTTTTATTTATTTAAATAAACTAATACATTTAATTAAAATTAAAATTTCATTAATTAAATAATTACATTAAAAAAAAGTAAAAAAAAAAAAACCTAGAATAAAAATAAATGATACATTAAAAATAACAATATATTAAAAAAGTATAATTTAGTGATTCAGGTTCCATAAATGCTCCATGATATCTTGTCGAAGTTCGTCGTGCACTCTCTTATCCCGAAGTTCTTTGTTTTTCCTTCGATGTGTCTCGCATCGTTCGATCCAAGTACGTGTAATATTCGGTTGTGGAGAACATACAATTTATTAAATTCACAAACTGCAAACTCTTGATCTTTCAATATCATGTTATGTAATATTATACAACAATACATGATTTTTCGTAGCGTGTTGATTTAGAAAGCCCGTGCAGGTTGTTGTATAATTCTCCAACGACCTTGTAAGACTCCAAAAGCTCGCTCGATATCTTTTCTTTTACTTTCTTGAACTCTTTTGAACTTCATTGTTTTTGCATTCCTTACAATAAAGAAGTATAGAGATATAAGTGAAGTTGAAAGTGCATAACAATGTTGAGTTATAAGGTATTTATAAAAGTTTTAAAGGGTAAAATTTTGAATAAAGAACGAATGTAATTGAGTGCCGTTTATGACTAATAGGTGAAGAAAATTTGAACGGGCAAGTTTAATTTATTTCACAACTACCAAACAGTTACATTTAAAAAAAATATTTCACATATAGGACTCTACCAACCCAAATTTATTACTCTGAAACTATATTTACTCTAAAAAAATACTGTTTCACAACCCCATTACTTACCAGAAAAAGCAAACGCTAAAAACTATATTTACTCGGGTGCGTTTGGTAGAGAGAAAAGAAATGAGAGAAATGAAATTTGATCAAATTCTCTTGTTTAGTAGAGAGAATTAAAAAAAGTGAAGAATTGAGGAGAAATTAGTGGAGAGAATTGGGTAGTGTAATTTGGTTACTCCCATTTCCATAATTTTGGTAGAGAATTTAGAGAATTGAGGAGGTTTTTTTTTTTTTTTTTTTTTTTTTTTTTTTTTTTTTTTTTTTTTTTCACAAAATAAATAGGTTTTTTTTTAAATATTTTTCTTTTAAAAATAATTTTTTATAAAAAATAATTAAAAAAAATTAAATAATTTTTTTAGAGTTGTTATTTAGAAAAAATATTTTTTTAATAATTTTTATAAAAAATAAATTAAACTTTTTTTTAATAATTTTTTTAAAAAATAATTTTTTTAAATAAATTAAAAAAATAAATAAAAAGTATTTTTTTTTAGAATTGTTACTTAGAAAAAATAAATTTTTTAAAATAATTTTTATAAAAAATAAATTAAAAAAAAATACATTTTTTTAAATAAATTTTTTAAAAAATAAGTTTTTTTTTAAAAAGTATAATTTATAAAAATTTAAATATATATTTTTAGAATTGTTATTTAGAAAAACAATTTAAAAAAAAATCAACAATTTTTTTCCCCTTTCATATCTCGGGTCAAGTATCTGTTGTTACCAAACATTAGAATTGAACAAAATTCTCTACTAATTTCTATTCTCTGAATTTATATTCCCTGCTTCATTTCTATTCTCTGAAATTCTCTCTACCAAACGTGCCCTAAAAAAATACTGTAAACAAGGCCATTCTTTTAAAAACAAAACAAAAAACAAGGCCCAAAAGACTACTATAATACATATACTTGTTTGACCCTAATATTTCAATCTACCATATCTTCTTCATATGTTTGCAGCCACCATCTCTCATTTCACTTTAAAAAGTCATAGCCAATAATAAACGGAATAAAGCACCCATCAAATATCAAGACAACCTTTCTTTGATTCTTGCTTAAACCAAGTCACAACAATGAGAAAAAAAGTGGAAACAAAAAAAAGTCCGTGAAAATGCCACAAATAAACAGGATAACACGACCCCCGGTGACCTTCTTGCGCCGTGGCGTTGCATTTTTCGGGATAATCTCGGCTGTTCATGATGGCTCAGCACTCGAAAACGCGAGGGACGGTACCCACATGGCGCCGTGGCGTTGCGTTTTGGCGGAAAACGCCTCTCATAACGCAGGGTACCCTCCCCTCTTAAAATTGTTTCTTCAAAATATAAAACGCATAAGGTTTTCAATGTTCAGGTTTTTCGAGGAGGGCGAGCATTAATTATGACTCAGATATACGCAGTATCGCTGAATTAATCATACGACCGTTTGTCCGTTTCTGCCACCCTCAAATGTACACACCTGGTGAGGTTTGAACCCTTGACTTCTTGTGAGAAAAACCGATAACTTACCATTAGACCTTTAGACGAAGACTACATGCTAGACTTGTACAATCGAATATGCGGCGAAGACAACATGCTAGACTTTTCGGCAAACCATCTCCTCACTACAACAAATACGTGATATGTACTCATTTAACGAATGTTACAAATTAACATGCACACCTTTTAATATAAGCACTTGTTATTTTGTATGAACAATTCTTATTTTGAACATACTAACACAAACATATAATTTTACTTTTGTTAACCTTATCATGAATAACGTTAAGTCAAAGTCTCTAGTGTATGAACATCTTTTATACATTGTTTACACTTTCTATGGATGTGTTAACCCGTAATTAACGATTGTCAACTTGAGGCAGATGAGTAGTGATCTCCAAGAAAATCTCACAAACTCTCTTTAAGTTTATCAGAATACCAAATTAAGTGGACCTTAAATGCATTAAACTTAGAGCAATGATACATCAAAAAAAAAAAAAAAAAAAAACTCCACAGAATCATCAACAAAAAAAGTTGTCACTTCTTGATTAGTTTAACGAGAGAGAAGAGAAAAAAAACTATATAAAAATACACTAACCAAAGAGTGACACCTCTTTTTATGGATTATTTTGTGGATTTGTTTTTATGAATGTATCATTTCTTTTAAATTTATACTTTAACCACTTTCACATTACCTTTTAAGTTTACTAAAATATCAAAATAGCCCCTAAACTTGTTAGGTTCAGATCTTAACACTTTTTAGGTTTATTAATATAACAAAGAGTAAAGTATATAAATGATTACTATGATTTGTTGGTTATCGCACATTTAGTCACTATTTTTTTTACCAAGTCTAGTCATTGAGGTTTCAAATGATTATAAATTTAGTCCAATTTCGTTACATATATGGTCACTATATATTGTTAATGTGGTTTTGCTAAAATTACATAAATGGTCACTGAGGTTGACTGGAACCGTAACCGTTTGAAACCTTAATGACTGAACTTGGAGAAAAAAAAATTCAATGACTAAATCTGCAAAAGGCAAACCATAGTAACCATTTATGTAATTTACTCTATAACAAATTAATGAAAGAATTTGTGTGCAAAAAACAACGACTTTCACAACTGGGTACTTATTGAAATCCCGATAGATCACACAGTTGCACACTAAATAAAACAAGCAAATTGGAATGAGAAAATGAGATAGAAATTATGAGTATATGAAAATATAGAATACTCTCATAAATGAGTAAAACATTAATTATCCAGGAAGTATATATTTATCCGGGATAAATATATAAAATATATAAAAAGCAAAACCACAAACCCTAAAAAGAGTTATGGGTTTTGGCCGACCCCTTAGGCTGATGTAATAAGACCACACCAAGACCAAACCACATCAACGTCACCTCAGCCTTATTTCTCCTAGACCAAACACTCGTAATAAAGGAGACTGCACTTACAACAAAAAACATACCTCACAAAATTAAATAAACATAGAAAAACATGCACAAAAACCAAACCATTTCATTCGTTCTGCAAGTAAGACGAAAACATTCGTTCTGCAAGTAAGACGAAAACATGCACGAAAACATTTCATTCGTTCTGAATGCCCTTTACTTGTTTATTTTTTATTGTGCATGTTAAAAAAACAAATAAGAAAAACATAAAAAACCTTATTATTATTATTATTATTATTATTATTATTATTATTATTATTTGTTAGAAAAATATATTATTGTTAAAACTTTATTTCGCAACAATAAAAAGAATAATTTTACACACGCTGCAACACGCTTAATAAAAAGTAACAAAAAACCGCAATCAAAATAAACAATAATTTTAAAACATGCCAAATTAGTATAGTGAACAACAAAAATAAGACAAAAGGATATTTTCTAAGTACATTACCACGTAAACATTATATATTTCCACCCACAAAATTACAATACGAGTGTGCATGCCAACCGATAGATTGTGGGTCAAAGTTTCGATAATGGATTTTGTGAATATGTTGTATAAGAATGCGAAAAAGTTATCGTTTTGAAATGATACTTGGTAAGTTTGAGTATGTTTTTACTAATCAAAATTAATTCTCTATGCGTCCTAATTTTATTGTCTTTTGGGGTAAAAGGTCAAAATGTCCCGGTAAATGTATTACTCTAAACAACATTTGAGTACAAAGGATTTGGGTGAAGTCTCATATTTCAGCCTGTTACATAAGCGATAAAGCTTACATAACAAGGTGGAATATGGCTGAAAAACCATATTTACCTCAAGCTAAACTGCTTGAAAAAATATGTAATGAAGAAAACATTATTCTGTTAACCGAAAGAAAAAACTCTCCCAACCCTTAGGCGATTTTGGCGATCCACCAAACCCTAAATCGACTTTCAATAAACCTGATTGATCTTGCTCCTCTCCTATTCAATCCTGATTTAAGTTTGATTATATCTCGTATATGATCTTTAATAAGTCATCGTTTGTATCTGGTAGGGATCTTTAATCATTATCGTTTGTTTTAGGTCTTTTCAATCGCTATTTAGGGTTTTCTCTCTGTCGATTTCTTATGCTATTTAATTCCAATCAGTGTTTCATCATTAAACCGATCAGACATCATCATATATTATGGTTTAGTTATTGCGTTATATGGCTCAAAAACCCTAGTTTTAAACTAGGGTTTTAATCGATTTGCCAAGGCTAGGCGTGTTTTATTTGGTTCTGTTTTGTTGCGATCTGTTTGTTACGGGTCCTAAGTATCTGCTGTGATGATGAATAAGGGAGAGGAGAATATTAGTAAGACATGTTTGCCTACTGTGAATATGGAGGGATTGAGTACGGGGGAGGAAAATATGAGTTCGTTGCCGTATGTGACAATGAGGAAAAATAAGAAACCTAGTAGGAATGTTGCTGTTGATGAAGTGGTTGGACAGCCATGTGATGCGACACCATGTCTGCCTAATCAGGTTAATGCTACTGATCATGTGATTCATGTGGAGCTGGTTCCACATGCTACAGGCTTTGTACATGCTTCTGGTCCTAAGGAAGGTATGTTGTCCTCTGTTACGAGTAAACATGATTATATTGCTACTTTGTTTGGGGTGTTGATTAGAACTCTTAAGGACATTCGTGATTTCGTTATGGGTATTGAAGAGGGTAATTATCCGATGTGGGCTGATTTGGGAAGTGATGTTCGAACCACGATAATGGATGCTTTAGAGGGTTTGTGGGAGGCTTTTAAGGCCGAAGTAGATACTCCTAAATCTCCTCATGAGTCTCCTATTGTCAAAGCTGTGGACATTGAGGCAATACTACATCCTATGCTGGAGCTGCGGGTTTGAGGGAGGACCATCCTAAAAGTGCTATTAATTTTCGTCCCCTGGTTGCCGAACCCGTATTTGAAGGTGTTAACATTTCTATTCCTCGTAGAGTGGTTGAAAAGGTTAGTTCTCGTTTGGAACACACTTTGTATGGCTATTTTATTGGTAAGAGGATTGCGTTACCAGTTGTTAAATACTATGCTAGGAATAACTGGGCGAAACATGACTTAAAAAGAATTATGATGAATTCCGAAGGCTTCTTTTTCTTTAAATTTGATACATTGGCTGGTTTAGAAGCTGTTTTGGAAGGTGGTCCTTGGATGATATGTAAATCTCCAATAATCCTCAAGAAATGGTCTATGGATACTAGTTTGCGTAAGGAAGAATTGACTAACATTCCGGTGTGGGTTAAATTGCATGATATTCCTCTCCAAGTTTTTGAAGAGGATGGTATTAGTTTGATTGCTACATTTATTGGTAAACCTGTTATACTTGATTCTTACACGAGCTCTATGTGTAAGGATTCATGGGGTAGAAGTAGTTTTGCTAGATGTCTTATTGAGGTTAATTCTAGTACTGATCTCAAGGAGGTTGTTACTATTGGTTTCCCTTCTCTTTCTGGGGAGGGTTTTACTAAAGAGACTATCAGGGTTGAATATGAATGGAGGCCCCCAGGTGTGATATATGCAAAATATTTGGTCATACTCATGATCAATGTCCCAACCAGGTGGTGAGCCATCCTGTTGGTCTACTAATGGAAATCAGTTTGTTGGTCCATCTGTTAAACAGAATGTTAGATATGAGCCGAAGGCGGCTACTAGTGAACCCAAGAAGGGAACTAATACTATAGGTAATGTATCTAAAGCGTCGTCTTTGTTGAAGCCTACTGGTCATGTCTCTGATGAAGGTAACATTGCTACATCTAATCCGTTTGCTGCTTTGATGAACGATGAAGATGAAGATGGTGAACATGTTACTAATTTGAATAAAGATTCGGCTAATTTGGATCCGAATACAGGTGGAAGTCCATCTTTCACGGCATATGCTGGCTAGTTTGTTTCTGTTTGTTTCTTGAGGTGTAAGTGCTAATGGCATGTCATAAGCACTAGTTTTTGTTTTTAAGCTATTTAGCTGTCCACCTTGTTATGTAAGCTTTATTGCCTATATAACGGGCTGAGATATGAGATTTCACCCATATCCATTGTACTTAAACGTTTTTGGTTAATATATTTATCAGGGTGCAGGATTACTCTTTACCCAAAAAATAAACTGCTTGAAAAACAACTAAGACTAGTGCTTATGACATGCCGTAAGCACTTACAACTCTAGAAACAAAAGATAACAAGCTAGCAACAGCTACCGTGAAAGATAAATTTTCACCTGTATTTGGATTCATAAATAAGTTAGCCGATTCATCATATACATTTTCAACATGTTCTCCATCTCCATCTTCATTGTTCACTAATCTCCATCTCCATCTTCATTGTTCACCAATGCAGCATACGAATTAGATATAGTAATATTACATTCCTTAAAGGTAGAACCAGTAGACTTCAACATAGACGACGATTTTGATGCATTACCCATAGTTGTAGCTCCCTTCTTAGGTTCACTAGATGCCGTCTTTGGCACATATCTGACATTCTGTTTAACCGATGGACCAATAAACTGACTTCCATTAGTATGTTTCAAAATAATTGTCCGCCACTGAAAATACTAGCGAAAATTGTTTAAGTTTAGTATATTACCCTTAATCAACTTGATATATACAAAATTAAAAGAATACATTCAATATTGTTAAAGGTCAAAATCACCTTTTTTGCATTTCGTAGAAACAAGGAAATAAATAATATATTTTTTCTTAAACTTTGTATTATTTGTCTATGGATAATAATTTGAGACGAATGTATATACAACATGATAAAGATAAAGTATAACTAATTTCTTTTTTAATCTCAATTTTGTTAAAAAGCTTAGAAAAGACAGAATTACAATATAGTATTACAAAAAGACATTATTGGATCATAAATCCAAATCAAATCATTTAGGCTATATATGTTAAAAGAGCATGTGAGAAAATAAAACACATTGAGCCGTAATGAATCTTGAAAAAACATTCCAAGGAAGGAATGATGATTTTGTTAAGGTGACAAGATGAGGCGTCGCAAGTGCAATTTTCAAGACAATTCGAAATAATTAGCTTGGGTTGCCATATCTTTTCAAGCCCTGAACTTACGCAGTGTGTGTGAGTATGTAGGATTATTCCCGAGGGTCCCATCTAGAATATATGTCTCTACCTTTCCCCACGCTCCGCCGCCCACAACACAAATCAATCTCCAACACATTTATCAAATCATACTCAACATCAAACGATCGATCTTTACGATTATAAAAATGGTATATGGTACAAGCAAATGAAATAAATGATACGTCAATATATACATAATATCTTTTTGTGGCTTGACAAGTCATGTAATGTGAATACCAATGTTTGTTTCCTTAATATTGTTCAACTCCAAGTATAAACGAGACCTTGATAGTTGTATCTACAAGCTAGGCGTTGTTGGTTGTATTCGATCCATTGTGGTTGTATGAGCGTTGATGATTGTAGTTTTTTCTCTCTAAGGCAACAAAATGCTAGATAGATGAGTCACAATAGGGATAAGTTAGAAGCAGATAAAGACATTAGTCCCTTTGATCTTACATGCCTAGCTGCATGTATTTGTGATTCGAAGTGAGATGGGAATTTCATTTACGACCGCAAACAAGTCAAGCTTTTATTAAGTAATTCGAACTCGAGTTTGAGCTTGAGTTTGACTTGATCGACTCAAGCTTTTATCGAGCTTGAGCCTGAATAAACTAGCTCGAAACACATAACGACTCGACCTCGAGCTTTCAATAGCTCAAGCTCGAGCTTTCATCGAGCTTTTTGAGCCTTCATATACATAAATATTTTTATTATACATATCTATATAAACAACCTAAATGCTAATGTAAATATTGATATGATTAAATATGTATCATAGAATGACATTTTAAACCCTAATGATCCCGAACGTTTTGTATAAGTTTTTTGCTTTTGAGTTCCTTGCGCGTTTATTGACGTTATTGATGAGTTTGGCTATCAAAAACAATATTTTTGTATAAATTCGAGCTTTTTGAGCCGAGTTCGAGCCTTATTCGAATATTACTCGAGCCGAGCTCAAACTTAGACACTTAAATTAAGCTCGTCAAGCTATCAAGCCGAGCTCGAGCCCACCTTATAATTTTCGAGCCGAGCTCAAGCGTTGTCAAGCTCGAGCTCAGCTTGGTTTGATTACAACCCTAATTTAGTTTCTTCAAATTCGGTAACAGCAAATTGTGGTTTGGATGATCACAGATAAAACAGCCTTTGATTTCAAAGCGTTATAGAAATTTGTCGACTTGGCTCACTTGAGAATAACAACCAGTGCATGCATTTGGTTGATCATTAAAATTGCTATGTATTAAAAAGAAATAAAAATAAGTATCAAACATTCTCTAAAATATACTAGTACAAGTACTACGTAAACATCATACATTTCCACCCACACAATTAAATTTACACAAAAATAGCATAAAATAATTCACATAACTTTTGGTCTACGGAGTTTGCCAGTTTCCATATATGTGTGAGAGCTAAAAGTGAGATAAAAATGTTAATAGATCACTTGTGGAATAATGTTTAACATACCTTTTCTAATTTTATGATTTTTTTTTTTTTTTTTTTTTTTTTTTTTTTTTTTTTTTAATTATTTTTTGTATGTTTTGCTAAGGGTGGTGGCAATGGTCACTATGAAAATCCCCATATCTCCCAACCAACCAATAATATCATTCTATCTCACTCATATTTTTTCCATACCTCCTAACATTTTTTTAGTGGCAATGGTCACTTTTTTCATACCTCCCAAACCATCAACTTTTTTTTTTTTTATTATTATTATTTTTTTTTTTTTATTTTCATAAATTATATTATTCATAGCTGTATGCTTTACAATGTTCCCAATTCATTGTCATGCATAAACTAATAGGTGTAAAACTTGCAATGTTTTCGTGAATAGATTGGTGTTGTTCTCCTAGATGTGTTGGCAAAGTCGGCTTTGCGATGCTAGCTTCTTGCTTGGTTGTGTTAATTATATATAATTTTCTAGGGTTGTGTATCTTGAAAAATCGTTAAACCTAAACAGAAATAATAGAATTCCACAAAACCGATGATTTGGTTTTGCATTTTTGAAAAATTAAAGTTTATAGTTCGGTTTGGTTTTAGCATTTAAACAAAACTTAGAGAATCTGAACTGAAAAACATGTAGCCTAATAAACAGAAAACAAAATATTAGTATCGGATATGCTTCGCTAGATTAACTAAAACATGCCGAGATTACTGAAACGATATTGTTATTGCGATTGTTTTTTTGAAAGTGTGATTTTATGTTAAGAAAACAATTCTCTCATAATTTTATTTGGGAAGCTCCTAACTAATCTATTCTTTATGTTTTTTAATTAATTAGTTTTTGTATCATCAGTGTGTGTTTCTATAGTTGTTTGAATATCTTTTTTTTAACGTGTCTTCGATAATGTAATTAAGCTCTGAACAGCTTCTCCGGCCTGATACAAATTCGAACTTTGCAAACAAAACTTTGAGACACCAATTAAAACCCGAAAAGCCAATAGTCCAAACCGAAAAACCAAGAACCAAAAACCAAAAAACTCAAATGTGATAAAATCGAATTGGAATGGTTCCTAAAAAGCGAATATATATTTTTGGTTTGGTTTCAGTTTTACGCAAAAACTGAGCCAATGACTTAAACGAAATTATCACATTTACTCAAAGTCTAAATTAATTGAACCTTATTGTCTTCTATACTATTTTATATTACATAAATTAAGGAGCTAGCATTCTGCAAAATGAAAAGAAAATCTATGCAACAAAAGTTTTACTGTAGAACTCGTACAAATTTAAGCTATTAAAAATACAAAAAACAAAATAACTGTTCTTCCCCATTCACCTATGCAACAACAACACAAATATTTTCCTAGGGATTTGTTACCAAGGTTTTAAACAGATTCTAGTCAGGAGTAGTATTTTATTTTTATGTATTCAATGCAAGGTTTAAGTGTATACCATACAGTATTTGTTTTTTTGTTGTTGTTGCACATTTAAAGTTTTGCTCAACAATATCCTTTCTAAAAAAACACATGAATAAACAAATGCTAAATAACTTTTAGAAAGCAGAGAAAGATACACATAAAATCTTGATGATATTGAGTGATGAGATACGGAAGTGAAAACTACAAATCAAAGAGATGATTACCCTTAAGAAAAGGGGTTGCATACATCATCAACTACTATACCCTACATTACATGCTCTACTATATTAGGGTTTTAATCCTTATCATTTGATATCAACCGTTAATGTCATCTCATCCAACGGCCATTAGTCCATCAAGGGTTAGAAATGAGGTAAGCTTTTTGTTTTAGAGAGAGTACAGATTTTCTTATATCCATGCTGCCAAAATCCAAGTTTATGATCAATGCTTAAAAGACTTGACTGACAATGAACTACACACGAATTCTTCCATATTAAGATGTCATGCATTTGTTCATTCTGTTTGTGTATGTATATATGAGAGAAATTGCGTATATGTACGTGTTCAATTAATGTAAACAAATGCATGATAATGAAAGGGAAACTACTCATGATGGTAGTATCAATATCAAAGAAATAAACCTATTTTTTTAAATAAAATTGTGCATGTGTGTGTGTAAGAAAGAGAGAAAGTTTTATTGAAAGATTGGGAATGAAACTGCAACAGGAAGCATTCAAGTGATGAAATTAATATATTTCCATTTTCTTGAATAAAGATTTGTGAATTTGAGATGATATAGGTATTATAGTATATGTTTTTGAAAGGATAATAATGAAATTTCTATTTATGTTTTCATCACCATTTTGGATTCATCCCAAAGTATTCATTGTTACCCTTGTTGTAATTCTCTAAAAATAACCTACAAACTAGTTTTGTGTCCCGTATTCGCATGTGGTCTAGTAATTTACCAACTCCACATGCACGCCAATAAATGAATATCACACTTATTCAATTGTATCATACTAGCTATAAGTACCGTGCACGCACAGGGTTTACACATGAATCAAATTTATTATAAAATTTTAGTTTAGTATATGAACATATAAGAATTTACCCGTGAAAATTGTAATATAAGTATAACTAATACTTGTTTAGGATTTTTTTATTATATATTAATATATATTACAATAATATTTTTTTTTAAAAATTTGTTAGTTGAAAGATTTAATTTTGTTTAACTGACATAGATGTTGAGGTTGATGTTAATATAATTGTTTAACTTTAACTATTCATATCATGTTGCACAAAATGTGCGAGTTTAGTAGCACATAATCATCACAAATAGGAGATATATCAGTACGCCATCTACGAGACACCTTTCCTAGTGAGGAAAGTCTTCTTGATGAAGTTAAAATATGCTCCATAAAGTTTTTTAAAAATATTTTTCTGGATATTCATCTATAAACTTTAAATAAGAATTTCACGAGTTATTGTTATAAGTAAAATAACGTATAGTTATTTTCATATCACAGTAATCCGTGCTTATATTTGATATTCATATTCCCGTTAATAATAGTTTAGCCGTACTTAATATTCAAGCCCGTGTACGCATAAATTAAACTTTTAAAATAAAATAACATGATTCCTTATTTAACATATATAGTAAAAAAAAATATTTTAATGGATGAAAGTCAAAAAATAAAATTAGTTTTAAAAATTATTTAACGTATATTAAAACCAATTTGTATATTTACAAAATTTTGCAATTTTAATAGATGCGAGTTTTAAAATAATACTAATACTCATGTTATTTTAAACAAAGTTAATATTAAAAAGTATAAGGCTTATAACTGTAAAGAGTTATTTTTTTTAATTAATTTTTTTAAGTTATTAAAAAATGTAAAAACTTGTAATTTCACTTAACACCATATATTTTATGTCAAATTCAACCACTAAAGTTTTATTAATTACTTCATTTTTTTTTAAGTTTTTGTTTTCACAAATTTGTCACAAATATTTTTATGTCTGAATCAAATTTCTCAACCAAATTTATTAAAGTTTAACTAAAATCAATATAATTTTGACTTTTTTATTAACTAATTGCGTAGTTTGATTTTGCCTACGTGACAAAATTGAACTCTTCTATTGCTCTAATTTTTTTTTTAATGAGAACGATTTTACAAAATCATTCCAAAATGATGTAAATCTTTAATTATATGAAAGATATGCTAGGTCCATTTTACACTTATCTATACTACTTATAATACATATTAGATCCTATCTCCTATTAAATTTTTAAGATTTTCAAAAATAGATTTTAAGTAAATACATATATTAAAGCTTTATGTACAATTAATTTATGCACAACAATGTATATTAAACACTGCAATTAATATTTTTCTTAAATCACCTTATTTACTGAAAAATGCAAACATTTTACCACATAATACAATCTAATCAATCTATTAATCATCTATTGTTAAAATCCCATAACTCAATTAGCACTTAAAACATCAGGAAAAAAAAAAAAAAAAAAAACAAACAAACTGCGCAACTTAAAGAACCAGCATATACAACTTAAAGAAACAACATGGTTAAAATTACTCAAATATAAAATTCTCATAATTTATAAAGTTATTGTAACTAAAAACATAAAATTAAAAGATATTAATCGTCACAAATTTTGTTACAGGGTACCCGCCGCCGCATCGAGCGGGTACCCTGCTAGTATAATGTAAAAAGAAAAACCACATATATACTCATATTGCATTCACGGATTAAGAACTACCGAAATATGTACTCGCGCGAGCAGGGACGGAGCCAGGATTTATAGTTAGGGGTGCTGACTTTCTTCAAATAAAATAGCGATAAATATTATATGCAAACAGAACCACCATGTCCCGTAGTTTGAAGTTTGAATATAGATACTATAACCTATAGGTCATATCGTGGTTGTGATTTTGTTGTTGGATTATGAATAACTCGTCTCTTTGCTTATAAAACTAGATTATATATAGCTTTTCTAAAGTTGTTCATGATTTAATATGCAAGCCATGTAAGAGTAAAACACTCTTGTATGGTAGTACCTTTCTATGTACCAAACATTAATCATACTAAATTCTTTTAATTCATACAAACACCGTCAATATTACAAATTTACAAGTGAATTTCTAAATTCGTTATATTATTCTAGCTTTTATTAAAATATGGTCAAAATAAAAAAAAAAATGGAGATTGAAGATTATTGAATATATTTAAAATTGTTGGTTTTCTTTGCTTGCTTTGAGCAATGGTATTTTACTAGGCTAGTCTTGAAAATGAATATAATTTGTCTAAATGAATACACCTAAAGTTTAAGCTAGTTATTGTTTAGAAATATTATGTAAACATAATTGATTACCATAACCAACTAAATAAACTTATATCTTACGATGCTTGTTTTTATTTGTGGCCAACCGATAAGGGAGGCTCGTAGACAAAAATGCGTGAAATATAAGCTTTAGCACTGTACACAACTAAGGTAGTCAGACAGGTTTGGAGAGGCTTAGCACCCACCTGTCCCCCTACCTCCTCCGCCCCTGCGCGTGAGGGAATAGGGAGAAGTCGATGGTGGTGTAATCACGTTACAATTATGGTGGTTCAATATCATAAACTGTGTTATTTTTGGATTACTTTTCTATCTCTCTTTGGATTATTTGTAGAAGTAGAAACATTCGTTTGACTTGGTTAGAATGGTAACCGATCATAGATTGGCTTGTTCCATACATTTGTAATTGTTGTTCCTTAATACCTAGCATTTTGTTCGAAGGTTTTTTACAAAACATTGCCGTTCAAAAAAATGTATTTAAGGTTGTGATTTTATCTAACCATGGAGAAAATGTTGTTCGTTTTAATTGGATGAGAGAGAGAGAGTTTGTGTGACAAAATGAGAAATTTAAAAATTGCTAATTGTGATTGATTTTTCCTTATAATAAAATTTGATAGTATTCGCAACTTAAACTGTTAATGAACCAGATTAAAAGTGGCTTAACATTTTTTTTTAGAAAAAAAAAAAAAAAAAAAAAAAAGCACGATCAGCCTAGTTTTTCACAATTTATGCGGAATGTTAAGGGTGCTTTTAATTGGGGAAAACACCTTTATTTTTTACAAAATGTTTTGTAGAAAATACGAAAAACATAGATCACGTTCAAATCAACATTTTTCACTAAAATGTTTTGTAAAATACAAAATCCCCTATTTCCTAACTTAACAAAAAAAAACTGCAAAACAAATTTTAGTTGTTTACCTTTGTAAACTACAACCTCCTTCATCTTATTCAAAATAGAAAATGCAAATATCAACTAAACGTTTTTTTAAATATTTTCATGTGTTTTGTAGAGATAAATTTCTCTTTCAAATTTTTACAAAACCAGAGATAGAAAAGAAGAGAACTTTTGCTCCAACTAAACGCACCCTAAAGGTCGGTGAGTCAAGTTAATTTTGTACCTGTTTTAGGCGAGTTTTTTTTTTTTTTTTTTTTTGCATTTGCTTTCTTTAAAGCTTTTCAATAGTAAATTTTACAATCATACAAAGAAAAATTAATATACTCATTAAAAAAGAAGTTAGGATGAAAATATTTTTAAACATGGTTTGTGTTTTTCAAAGGCGAGTTGATATTAAAAACTAGCAATGAGATAAAAAATAAGAAGATGCAACAATATATACAAGGTGGTCCATACAACGCTTTGGTCTCTTTGGTGGCAGTGGCTGAGATAAAGGGGGGTCTGGGGGTCACGTGACAACCGGCGAAAAAAATTGTAGTGTAAATTTTTGAAAATTTTTGGCTATTTTTGTAATTTGCCCCCCTCCAACGGACCAATTTTTAGTGTGGTTTCTAAAAATTACTACGTATCATATTTTGCTCCATCGACAAAAAGTTCTGACTCCGCCCCTGTTTGGAGGTATAGGAATCTGTCTTCGCTATAACTAAGCGGCTGAGCATGGATCTCACACTTAATGACGTACAACTTTACTCTTTAATTGTAAGAGAAAGTGTTTCTAAACTGGATTGAGTAGTCAATTAATCTTTGTAGTTTGTAATGCTCTTCGTTTGATTTGCTCATAGCCACTTTCTAGGTTGCTAATATAATTGTTGTTTAAAAAAAAACTATCATGCATGAACTCCTTAATTCTCAACTTTTGTTACTTGCTTATTTCCCTCACTCTCGGTCGTAAACGCAAAGTGACGAACCTAATTTGTCACTCTCAAGATCACTTATTAAGGAAATTGTTGCCAATAAAAAAGAAAGTATAAAAAAGTTCTTTAGAAAACTAGTAACCCGGCCAACGTATCATACTTCAACCTAGTGAAGAAAAAAGTTATCAATAATATAGTTCTTTCATGGATGTTGTGATGTAATTTGATTTTCTATGCCGATCTACTTGGTCGCTCATGGTGGTTGTCTTCACGCTATATCGCCGAAACACATACATTTTTGGATTTTATAGACAAGGTTTTGACTAGGTAACATGATCACATTTTGTAATTCGGTAACCCATCCTTGGTAAATAGACAGTAACATCGTTGGTTAATCAAGACCAACATGATCATATATACTTTAGCACTTCAGTAACATGCGACGGATCAACATGATCATATATACTTATGCTCTGAAAATAAATCTTGGTTGCCTTTGCAGAAACAATGAAAAGAATACGGAGTAAGATCATCTACAATGGCACCAAGTCATAAAGACTTGGAGCATTTAATGTCATTAATGCTACACATATTTAATAACTAAAGCTTTTAGGAATGACTTGGAGTTCACCAAGTCTTCTTAAAAAGCTTTACAAAAAGCTTGTCATGCAATGCTAAAAACCATCCTCAAAAGCTTTTTGTAATAGTGAAAAGCTTTTGCTTGTTTGAGCCATTGGAGATGCTCTAATAAACATAAGCAATGACCATTCTAAAAATAATATACCCCTATGAAAATACTACCATATCCTCCTATATGGCGAGTTTATAGTAGCCATTTAATGTATGCTTGGAATATTTATATTTTGGGCCGCCTTGCTATCTATAAAAGGAGTACGGAAATTTATAAAATAACTGCATAGTAAAAATACACCCATTCCCTACTATACCTAAACTCTATACTATTTGTCTCACACATAAACATGGAAGATTTGATATTCAATTCATTGATGTCCAATTAATCGTTCGATCTTGTTTGATTCCTTACTACGTACTGTAGTAGTAGTTTATATTTCATGGATCTAGAATTCATGAAACAATCTTTTTGTTTATGGGTGATGATCATCCTAAAATTTCTACCTATTTCATTTTCTAAATCACAAAATTATTAACACTTGAAATCCATGCAATCATGTTATACTTGGATGATATTTCTTCTTAAAGTTTAAATCGGTGCACCCTTTTTGGGTGCCGATTGACACCTGGATAAATAATTTTTCTACATGTAATTCTTCAAAATTATATTCATTGATCCACCGATAGTTATTTTCTTTTATTTAATTTTTTAATATATTTAACTTACCTGTTTTAAAATCAATCTAGCTGCTCGAAAGTAATATACAAGAAAAAAGAGAAAAATTAAAGGTGCAAGGGTTTAAAGGACTAAAAAAAAAAAAAAAAAAAAAAAAAAAAGCTTCACATGTTAACATTAAGGTTCTTAATAGTTTACATATCATCTATGATCTTTGTCATAGCTTTTCGTTTTTCATCTATGTGCTCATTTCCACTAAAGAAAATTTTGGAAGAGAAAAATCAAAAGAACAACAAAAGGACTAGGGAATGACTAAAAGGGTTTGTGACCAATCACAAATCTTTATCAATCCATCTATCCAAGTGGGCCATTGGATCACTGCTTTACGATTCGCCTTTTTGCATAGGAAATGTAATGACCACAATTTTACGAAACTACCCTTAGGGCATCACTAATGGCAATAACAGATAGGATCATTGACTATATATGCGTCTACAAATTATTGGTGTTATGTATATGACGATACATTGTATCTCAAAGTGTTCTGAATTATAATGATGATACTAAAATTGTTTTTTAAGGAAGGGGTAGCTAACATATACTAGAATTTTTGTATCAACCTTGGTTTTAAATTGCGTGCGGCGATCTGTTGCGCTCAAGGTCCAAAAGACCGATGCATAATGCGCGATGCGGTTGCGAGCGCATCACGGACGCGCGGCGATAGGTAATAAATAAAAAATATATAATATTTCTACTTAATTTACTCTACAAGTAAATGATTAAATATGGAATAAGTGACGTGCATAATGATATTACTTAACGTTATAACACAATATGTGAACTTAATGGTTTGACCAGAAACAAAAAGTCAACTTAAACTATAAAAGTCCAAATTAAAACTGTTGCGCAGTGATGCGCCCATTGCGTCCGATGCGAGCAATACACTGTTGCGATGTGATGCGTTCGCATTAGGCCGCATCCTGGAACAACCTCGCATCAGGTTTCGCGTTGCGTTTTTTCAAACGCATCACTCTGATGCGTGATGCGAGCGCAACGATGCGCGCAATTTTAAACCAAGGTATCAACAATGGAACAACTGAAAATACAATAAAGTTTTTCTTTGAACTAAATCGGATAAATCTAGTTTGTTTAACAGAAATGAATTGGATAAGCCGATAGGTAGTAGTTACTTTCTCATCATATTTTATAAAAGTTGATAACAAATGAAAACACAAAACATTGTCCCTTGTATGACTTTGTAGCATTTATTCAAGTCAATCAACAATAAGTTAAAATCTTAAACACAGAGAATCTTGAATACTATTAGAAATTCAAAGAATTGCATGTGTATGAAAAACCATTACTTCGGGAGTGTTGGTTTATATTTCTGGACGACACGTGTCGGATGATTAGTGTCTTCATGTGTTCAAAGTACTTTATCCGAAGGAACACATGTCAGATAGCGAGAATAAAAGCAAACACTTTTTTACCCACAAGATCCTTTTATTCAACAGTCCGTACCAAGGACCATGCTTAAGCCGTTAATCTTGCCCAGATATTGCAGGGACATTGCCCCCATGTGAGTTGAGACCTATGATGTATGCTAGGTGGAGCTCGGCTCGCTCCATCACTAGGTTGTCAGGTACACTACTTGGGGTAGTATAAGTACGCCAAGCTCATTCAATGCACAACTTGAAGGGATTATGTAACAATTAACAATTTCAGGTTAACTTTTATTTCCGAAAATTTCACTATTCACTTTTTACTATTCACTTTTCACTATTCATCTCAGAAATTTTTATTTCATATTCTCGTAAGTTAAACTATTTTAATGATAATCCGAGAATTTCACACTCGTCGGATCATTTCTGCAAAAATCACGAAGCCGTGTCCGAGATTTACTTTTAGGTTTAAACGTCATTCTAGCATCCCGATATGTCCATAAAACATTATAAACAATAGAAATATGATTTTCTCTCATTTTAGGACAATTCCAAAAGTTTTGGAATTTTACGTTTTTCAGTTCAGCGTTTTACGCGAATTACGCGTTTTAGACCCGTGTTTCCAGTTTTTAGCAGGGTTTTAGCACCCGATAGAACCTACCACTCATTTTATATTTTATTATGGAGTATATTGATAAGTTCTAGCATATTTATAAGTTTCATATTTTTAGGATACCCGGTTTTACGTTTCGTGGCCTAAAAACTTACGGTTAGCAATTTACGGAGTCAAAACTAGCTACATACTTAGGATATTATCATCCAAAGACCATGACTACTCATCTAGTCACCCTTATCCATTCCAAACCGACCTAGGGGTGGGGGGAGTCACCATGTGTGGTTAAATCTTGACCATTGATTCTTTAGATCATTACAAGTGTCTTAAACTAACCATGGTTAAATTCTAACCCAATATATGGTTAACTATTTTTCCTACCCTATAAATACCAAGCTAAAACACATAGAAAACTTGCACCACACCTTCTTATAACCTTCAAGTCCTAAAACCTAAGGCACTTTTCTTATATTTTGTAAGAAAGTTAACTAGTTTTTGAAAGAAAACTAGTGTTTGATCTTCAATCTTGGAAATTTTCTAAGAAAAGTTGTTATAACTCTAAAGTCTCCTAAAAGACGTAGTTATAATCTTCAAATAGCTTTGGACTTTCAAGAAGGCGTCGTTATAATCTTCAAATAACCTCGGTTTATCATAGATTGCAAAGAGTGAAGCTTAAGTCTATCAAAGTCCGTACCTTACTAGTTACTTACCTTTCTTTTAGAAAGCCTCAAGTTGTAAGCAAATCCTATTACACTTTCTTGCTCATTATCATTTTCATGCTCTTTGTGTTCCTTTCATGCTATATATGTTCTTGTTATTGTGTTCATGATGTTTAAAAATGGATAAAACAAGTATTGATATACATATGTTAACTTATGACAAGTAAACAAGCAAACTAGTGATTTTTATGGAGAACCATGACCAAACTAGTATAACTATGATACTTGACACTTACTTACTGTTATAAAGGACTTCAAAAGGAAAACATAGCAATTTGAATCACCCAAAACGAGTACACGAGTCAAAAGATACGGCCATAAGAAGCTAGCGAAACCAAAACGGCAAAACTGCCTAAATAGCATTCTGATCAAATTTTGCTTTTGAAAGTCCCACTTCTGGTCCGATTCATCAAAAAGTTAAAACACGAAAGTTGTCCGGAACGACGTTTTTGTTCAGGATTAAAGAAGCTCGAGCCCTGAAAACGCTTTCTGAGTGATAATTTTCTTCAAATTCTTAACAGCCCATTTTTAGACCAAAGTAACTATATAATTGTTATAATTAGATGAGACCAAGAGGTCTAATGACCTAAAGCCAAGACCACAACCATGGCTAAAGCCAAGGTTGAGTCTCAAGACCATGGTAACAATGACCAAGGTCACGGCAAAGCCACGACTAAAGACCATATAACTTTTAAAGATCAAAAAGCTTATATATATATATATATATATATATATATATATATATATATATATATATATATATATATATATATATATGTTATCAAATACTACAATAGTAGGGAGCCTCATGTGAGGAGTTCATTAAGTAAGCCGTCGAGACGAGTTGTGGATTTACGAGTTAAAGTGTCCTGGCTCCTCG
This sequence comes from Artemisia argyi, assembly GCA_030686995.1. Lineage (NCBI taxonomy): Eukaryota > Viridiplantae > Streptophyta > Magnoliopsida > Asterales > Asteraceae > Artemisia > Artemisia argyi. The sequence goes on from CM060708.1 coordinate 220,641,553, forward strand.
AACGTTTACTCAATGACTTCTGAATTATGTCGGCCCGAACGGTAGTAAGAGATATACAACCTATACATGTTTCATAGACCACTTATAGTCAACGACTTACACTATATACTAAGTACTACATCATGAACATTATGCAAGACATATATAGGTAATTCATCGTATTCTTAGACGTTACTCCAAACCTAAGTCGCAACGTTCTATTATAGGCTGCTTTTAGAGACTTTCGCGATTCGACTACCACTTTCATTTCTCATTACATAGACTTAAGGTGAGTCATAGCCCCTACTTTTTCATACTTGTTTTAACTCTTGGGGGGGATACATGCTCAACTACTTGCTTACTTGTACAAATACTCAAAACATTTATACTTGATTGTGTTATACTTGATTGGCATTATACTTGAATGCGTTATACATGATAATTATACTTGATTGCGTTATACATACTTGTTACACTATACTTGCTTAATTTAAATACAAGATTTGTATTTACGTACATACACAATACTCTATGCTGTCAAAGGAGAGGTATTAATAGTATTAGTATGGGCCTACACCCCCCACCCAAGTCCAAGATTCGAGACGTTGGGTGACATGTACTATTTGGGATGGTGGTTCCCCGCCTATGGGTCCAAAATGACGTGACCATGGGTGAATATAATCCTGAGAAACTATATATTAGCAGTGGGTTGTGAACACACAGGTTACCAGTCTCTTATGGCGGGACTTGTAACTGAGTGGATTCTCAAGGCCTTTGCTATGTGAACATTCTTTATAGGCTTTTTCAACTGTTTTAAGGCAAACTCTATGAACTCACCAACCATTGTGTTGACACTTTAGCATGTTTATCTCAGGTTAGTAAGGCGATAGCTAGTGCGTGGAACTTAGAGTCAAGCTGCATATTCTGAAGACTTACGCTTTTATCATTTACCATTCAAAACTTTGTATACATTTATGTATCATACTTTGGAATCTCATGTTTGTAACTTTGAATTCATTTAATCGAATGGTAACTTTTCAAAACGTCTCATTTAGAGTTCGTTTTCTATAACTTGTACTTTGTATTATGAAGTAGCACCCCTATGACACAGTCTTCCGCTGCGGTATTTTGGGGGTGTTATAGATTATATGTAAACAACACAATGGCTTTCAAATTTGCCTTCACAGCAATAACGAAGGATCACGCTAGTGCACACTAAACAAAACAAGCAAGCGAAAATAAGAAACGAGTTACGAAAGGAATTGCAAATGAAATGAAACTGAAGAGAAAATGAAAATATGGTAAGTATTTTCATTGGAAATGAAATTATGGCAATATTTTATTAAAGGGTTACCCAAAGCATAATATTTATCCGAGATAATATTTGTGGTAGAAAACGACAAAACCACAAACCTTATAAAGGTTGTGGGTCGACCATTCCCTAAGAGGGTTAGTTTGACTTATTGTCAAACTAGGATAGCTTGGAAAGAAAGTAGAATCATACTAGAACCTTCCTTGGTACCCAATATATCACAAGGGAATTCTAGGGATTCATACACTCCTCCCCTAACCATTTTTTGGTCGAAATCATTCCCTTCCTCTCACCCCATAACCGGTCGACATAGGGTTTAACCCTAAGTCGACTAGTTGACTTTACGCACTTTGTGTTCGCCTAACTTGCAAAGGTTCCACTGGTACAGAAAGTGCTATTGGTCACGCAAAAAATGTGTGATGATATGCATATATTCACACACGTTTTTTTCGTTGTGTGTCACCAAAGGTGCCGCCACCGTAGGTGGCATATGGTCACATCGTTGAGTTCGTGACCTTTTCCATCGAAAAAGAGTGACCAAAACCCCGAATATGTGTGACAAATTAGGCACTAGTTTTGTTGGATTACTCATTATCAGTGACCGTAAATACTTTATAGTCACACGAATTTTTTTGAGAGTAATTATTGTTCATTATTTGGCCACATAAATATATAATATATGTTACATTTGACATGATTTATTCAAGTAAATCTGTATTATGTGTGACTATTTCCCGTCCTGTTGTCACATAAATATATAATAAATGTGAAGTTTGTGATGATTTAGTCACACAACAGGTATTATTATTTTTAGTTAGTCACATACAATTAAAAAAAAAGTGTCCAAAAGTGTGACCATATGTTGTTTAAATTGAAGAAATGTGTATTTTGTGTGACTGTTGTTCATCCAATGACCACTTGAATTTTATATTTGTGTGGGCTTTTGTAATATTTGGTCACACAAAACATCTTTGTTTTGGGTATTTAGTCACATACAATTAAGCATCAAGTGGCCAAAAATGTTAATAAGTGTGACCATATGTTGTTTAAAGTGAAGAAATGTATATTTTGTGTGACTATTGATCATCCAATGGACACATTAATTTTATGTTTGTGTGGCCTTTTGTAATATTTAGTCAGACAAATCATCTTTGTTTTGGGTATTTAGTCACATACAATTAAGCATCAAGTGGCCAAAAGTGTTAATAAGTGTGACCATATGCTGTTTAAAATGAAGAAATGTGTATTTTGTGTGACTATTGATCATCCAATGACGACATGAATTTTATGTTTGTGTGGCATTTTGTAATATTTAGTCAAACAATGAATTAAGAAAATAGTGACCAAAGTGTTAATAAGTGCGACTATATGCATCCTTTAGTCATATTTAAAAAATCAATATATATCAGAACAATTCAAATATATATCAAACAAATTCAAATACAATAAAATTAGAACGTATATAACTGAACTAAATATAAAATTGGACATCCTTTTATACACCAAAGAGTCTTAGTCGGCTTACAATAGTATAATCTTTTCCATAAGCAACTAGCAACTTCGAGCGGCTGAGCAGTACCAACTTTCACTAGCAGTAGTAACTTTTGTACTAGCAGTAGTAAATACTTTGCACATCTTCTTTGAAGTTCATGAGCAGAACTAAATCCATCTAAGCAATATTAACGCAAACATGATCAACAGTAATTCAAACAACATCATGAAAACTTTTAATCCAAAACAATGAACATAATAATAAAATTTGCAGTTAAACTTACAAGTTTTTCTCCCATTGATCTAATCTCATCATCTGGATATAAAAGCCTTGAAAATGTAGGCTGTTGCATATCAACAATAACCACATCAGGATGAGAGCAGAACTAGAACATGTCAAAGCTCACAACATAACAGAACTAGATGAGCATACTGGAATAAAGTTCTTGATTAGATGCTAGAAAACCTTCCCCTGTAAAAAGTATGTGGTTATATATATTGTTGACGGGTGCATCTATTTCTTGACATTTGACATAGACGCACTATTGCCTTGTCTTTTGTCAGGTGCATCTAGTTTGTTAGGGGCCACTAGTTCAACTATCTGTTGTTTTTGTGGTTTTGAGTCGCTTGATTCGCCACTTATTCAACTATCTGCTTTGGTGGTTTTGAGTCGCTTGATGGGCCACTGGTTCAAATATCTGCAAAAACATGATAGGAATAAAATGCATATCAGATCTTGTAACTTTGTCCCAACCACCCAATTAAAAATAAGGTATAGATTAAACTCTATGAATGGTTTACAAAGGTACAAGTAACTTTGTCCCAACCACCCAATTAAAATAGAAAAGATAAGCTGAAAAAATCAAATAGACCAACGTGACTACTTGATTAGAAACAACTATATTTTTTGATAATCAGATCTTGGTCTATTTCCGATTTTAGGTTTTCTTACAATCGATTCTGCATCTTTTATTTGTAACTTTTATTCAACCTTCCAAAGCTATATACATTTCAGATTATTTTTTTCAAACTAGAAAAAAGTAAAGATTCCAAGGTAGCATTTGCTTTTGGCCAGTTTGGTTATGGTCAATCTAGTTTTTAAATTAGTCCCCGCATAATGGCTGCTTAAAAACATCTAAAAGATGAATTCAAGGATAAAAAACCATTTCAGATGTGAATGCACTTTTAAAAATAATAAAAGATAATACCATACAAAAATGGCGGGCTGGGTAACATGTCATGAAAGACATTTCGATTTGTTTTGCAACCTGATGATGTATTAATAAATTAAGGACTAAGATAGGCACCGGATAAAGATTTCTGAATGCATCATAAGTGTGTAATCAGGTATTCACAAAAATATTGTCATTATAAGATAGCAAGGCGGTATATGAACCTTGAGATTGTTTCAAAGCTTCATTGACAGCCTCATCAACCAGATTTAAATATCTGCACACATTACATATAGCTTTAGTGAAATCAAAATCAAGGAGCTTGAACCACGTAGCTCAATAACCATGTAAAAGCAAAGTACCAATCAAGAACAGGGCGAGGTTGGAGTGTTCCTCGCTAGTAATTAGGATCAACCAAACCGGCGGCATTGCTCAGCCAGTCAATTCTCGAAACATTAGCAACCACAATTGGAACACCATATCCTTCTAAATTCAATGCTAATTTCTCAAAGTGAGCTGAATACCATCACCGTCGTATTTTAGCAATCGCAACCATCACCGCCATCGTAATTGAGACCCCAAATCCAGGAATCGAAACATTTATGTAACACCCCGAAAATCGAACTGAAACAACGGAAGACTAAACGGGGTATTACTTCATAGATACATTGCCACAATCATAGAAAACGACAATAAAGAGTCGTTTTGAGAAAGTTTTGTTATCATTCATTCAACATTAAATCAGAGTAGCCACAAGGGTTTGGTGAGTTTAGAAATACATATTAGAAATGTCTTAAATAAAATCGAATGATAACATTTTTAAGAGAGATCCAAAAGGGTGCCCTGATTTCCTCTCCGTGCCACAGTTGCAATCTAGTTACCTGAGATAAAACATGCTAAAAAGGTCAACACAAAGGTTGAGTGAATCCAAAGCGTTTAAGTTATAATAATTTGAACACAAGCCAAAATAGTAATAAAACGGTAACATCGTAATGTAGGATATTGCACTAAGCCTCATGACACGCAAACCTTAACATTGTTCTGCAGCCATAAGAGATATATAAAATCTTATGGGAAGCCTACACATAAAAAATATGATGCAGGTAATAGTGCCCTCGGATACTAGGAGGTTGCCAGGTTCCTATGATATTCAAATATAGTGCATTCGGTTACCATTCCAGGCTAACTTCAAATGGGGCGTCAACTGCCAATAGATCTATTCACTATATTCGCGTTCACTCGCAAGTGATTAATGGTTCATGAGATGAGGGACTTTTGGCAACAGCGGTAACTTAGGCAATATCAATCAGGATAGCACACAGAAAAACACTTGTGTTCAGTTTTATAGCATGTATCTCCCCACAGGATTTGAAAATATAGTAAAATGTGGGACTATGAACTCACCTCAGCAGGTGGTAGTAATCCGAAATGCAATGTAGTAAAATAGTAGTTGATAGCTCCAACGCGTAACCTAAATTAGTATGACATTCTTAGTTTTCAATTTATAAGTTCAAAACAATATGGCTGTTTTATGTGGCGTGTATTTAGTTTGAAAATAGTCTTGTAAATATTGGCTCATGGAAGAGGGTACGCATACCAGCAAGAATCATGAAGAGGGTAGCAAGACGAACAAGTCCGAAGGATGAAGCACGGGAGGTAACGGCGTATGCATTTATTTGACGAATTCGAATTGTAAGGAGGTAGTAAAAATATAAGTGTATATATCCTAAATATGTACATATATCTTTGTGACGATAAGAATATTTTAGTTAAAATAAAATAAAATAAAGTTTATTTTAAAATTACTCTTATAAGTCGAACATGTAGTGTCTTTAGGAAAATTCAGGCATGGTCCGTATATAAGTATATATATATATATATATATATATATATATTTCTTTTTTTTGTACAAGATTACTAAGTGTCGAAATAATTAATAATAAGTTATTATAAACAAATAGTTATATGTTGTCGTAATTGATAATAACCGTATATATAAAAATATGAGTTTTATTTTTATTATTCAATATTAACTATGGAAGTGAAGTTAAAGTTTTATTTATAAATCTTTTATAAAATATGTTTGGGTGATATAGTGTCGAGAATGTACAAATCGAGTAGGTCGTAGATGAGACGCAAAATGAGTTGTAGATAACATTCGGTCGTGTTTTGCTATAGTTAATAGCCCGAGTGTCAAAATCTTGTGCTAACGTTACACATGAATTTTAGGATTGTAGTTATAAGTTCTTTGTGGGCTGGTTATATGTATGTGGTGGGCCTGTGAGCCCTAAGGCCCAACGTGTGCAACCAAAACATCAATTTGACTAAATCATATTCACTATATCAGACTTGAAAGTCGTTTGTCTGTCACGAGCTACATCAGGACGTACCCTGAGTGAGGGGCCGAGAAATAACACGGATACGAGGCCTTCCTTTGAGTCACAGCCGATACAATGCAGAATGAGCACAAGTCCTAACGAGATTAAGCTTTTAGGCCCTAGGATGAGACCTAACGAGACTAGTGTAGCACTTTGAATTTTAGTATCAATAACTAACTCCACACAAGCAGGTCCTCACAATACGATTCGTACCCAGGTTCGAGAACAAAGTGGGAGCTTAGAAGGTTGAACAAAACCAAAAATCCAAACCAAGACACGCAAGCTTAACATACCCCAAGTGGGTCATTGTTAACTAAGAATGATCAAACAATAAGTACGACTCATACCAAACGCAACAATAAACCGAGAAATTCAACTAGAGTTCAAGATCTAAGCCAAGTATAAACCACATCCAAAATGAGCCAATATTGTTTTATCTTGTCACAGTAAACATGCCACGCACACATAAGGTTGCAAATATCTTTACACAGCCGATTCATTATCAAACTCGATTTCAACAAACATGAATAAATACATATAAATTATAAGAAAGGGTACAAGAATTGAATGAAGACCTTACAATGAGAATCGATCCAAGATGAGACAATATAGACAAGCAGATCCACCAAGCCGAATCCAACCAGGAACCACCAACAACCTTTGTGTGATTTTGGTTAGATGTGGTGTCTCCCCTGTGGATCGGTGGTAATTTTTAAGAGGAATAAAAGTGGATGTTTGACTCCCACTTTCATTGGATCGATTTTGATGTCATCCCAATTGGAGAAAGATAACAATCACACACATGTCTTGAGTTGTACCCGTGATACCACTTGGGTAGAAGAGAAAGTATGAGAGGGTGATGGGTCGACCTTATTTTGACCATAGCTCCTAATCTTGGTGATAGTGAATCTCGATAGGGGCACCATATTGGGTGAAGCGTTGTGAGAGTGCCTCCACTAGGTTTTTGGGAAGTGAATAAAGATATGAGAGTAGGGCTGTGAGGGGAGCGGCTGTTATACATCAAAGGAGGTGGTGTGGGTTTTGAGGATGGGGGATGGAGAGAATCTGCGTACCAAAAAGGGAAGAAGAAGCAAAAATAAAAGGAAAGAAATAAAAGAATAAAATGGATAAAAGTATTTTATAGTTGTGGTGGGGAAATGTTGTAATATAAATGTATTTGTTTACGTTGTGTCGATTGTACTCCGTGTCCCGTTGAGCAAAGGGATAAACGCGGTGAATTGTTTTAGTAGCTCCGAAAGTTATAAATTTGGATATGGTTATATGAAAGTATTATAAAAAGAATTGGTTGGTTCCGAAAATTGTTATAGAATTTATGTCATACTAATATAGTGTCGGTACACGCACGGTTCCAATAACTTTAAGTATAAGTTTGTCATAATGATTGATCAAGCTATAATTCGTTGTTCTAGAACTAAAATGTATGCAAGAAGCTATATTTTTGATACTGATCAAAATAGTTGACATAATGTTTAAAAATTTTATACCTCAGGTTCACAACGATTTAAATATTTGGGAAAATCATGGGTCGTTACAGTACCTACCCCTAATTCTGAATTCCGTCCCGGAATTCTTAGTCTGTGGTAGTCGTCGAAGTTGCTTGGGTGAAAAGATGAGGGTATTTAGCACGGATTTGATCTTCATGCTCCCATGTGTACTCCGGTCCTCTATTAGAGTTCCATCTAACCTTAACGATAGGAATACGGCTTTGTTTTAGTTGTTTCACATCTCGGTCCATGATTTCTACTGGTTCCTGTATGAAGTTGAGTTTCTCGTCAAGTCGAAGTCCTTTGAATGGTATGACAAGAGTTTCATCCGATAAACATTTCCTCAAATTGGATACATGAAAGGTATTGTGTACTCTACTGAGCTCCTCAGGGAGCTCAAGTTTGTATGCTACTGGACCAACTCTTTCCAGTATCTTGAATGGCCCCACGTATCGAGGATTTAGCTTTCCACGTTTCCCAAATCTGATCATTCCTTTCCAAGGGGATACCTTCAGCAGAACCCTATCCCCAACTTGAAATTCCATAGGCTTTCGCCTATAGCTCTTTTGCCGGTCACGGGCAGCCTGCAAGCGTTGCCTGATCTGTACAATCTTCTCGGTGGTTTCATGGATAAGTTCAGGCCCTGAGAGTTGAACAGCTCCAACTTCTGCCCAACATACTGGTGATCGGCACTTCCGTCCATAAAGTGCTTCAAAAGGCGCAACTTTGATGCTGGCGTGGTAGCTGTTGTTGTAGGAGAACTCTGCTAATGGTAAGTGCTTATCCCATCTTTTCCCAAAATCTATCACACATGCTCGTAGCATATCCTCCAAGGTCTGGATGGTTCTCTCACTCTGCCCATCAGTCTGCGGATGATACGCGGTGCTCATATCCAATCGAGTACCCAAAGCTTTTTGCAAAGACTGCCAAAAGTGTGACGTGAAACGACTATCTCGATCCGAGATAATGGAAATTGGCACACCATGTCGCGAGCCTATTTCCTTTACATATAGCCGTGCCAGGATTTCCATATCATCAGTCTCTTTGATTGGTAAGAAGTGTGCGGACTTAGTAAGACGGTCCACGATGACCCATATAGTGTCGTATCCTCCTGACGTCTTAGGTAGTTTTATGATGAAGTCCATTGTAATCCTCTCCCATTTCCACATTGGAAGTTCGGGTTGTATCAATAGGCCGGATGGTTTTTGGTGCTTAGCCTTTACCCTTGAGCACGTCAGACATTTCCCGACATATTCGGTGATGTCAGCCTTCATGTTAGGCCACCAATAAAGTTTCTTGAGATCCTGGTACATCTTGTCAGAACCCGGGTGAATGGAGTATTTGGACTTATGAGATTCGTGCATGATGAGGTCACGAATCCCTCCATAGAGTGGAATCCAGCTTCGGTCCTTGAAGCACAATCTCCCGTTTGATTTCTTTACGAAACCATTCTCACTTTCAGGCATACCATAGATCTTTTCCTTTGGTCTGTTTTCTTCTTTGAGGGCTTCAACCTGAGCTTCTATGATTTTTGATGGTAACGGTGACCTGATTGTCATTCCCAAGGATTGGACTCTAAGGGGTCTGATTCGCTCCTTTCGACTTAAGGCATCGGCTACGACATTTGCCTTCCCAGGGTGATAGCGAATCTCACAATCGTAGTCACTGAGTAACTCCAACCATCGGCGCTGTCTCATGTTCAATTCCTTCTGGTCTAGAATATGTTGGAGACTCTTGTGATCTGTATATACCGTGCACTTGGTTCCATATAAGTAATGTCTCCACATTTTAAGAGCAAATACTACTGTTCCTAGTTCAAGATCATGGGTGGTGTAGTTCTTCTCGCGAGTTTTGAGCTGTCGGGAAGCATACGCGATCACTTTATTCCTTTGCATTAATACAGTGCCTAAGCCCTGGTACGATGCATCGCAGTACACTACGAAGTCTTCACTTCCCTCCAGTAGTGCTAAGATTGGAGCTTCACAAAGCTTTTGTTTCCAGAGTTGGAATGACGACTCTTGCTTTTCTCCCCAGTCAAACTTCTTCTTCTTTTGGGTCAGCTCTGTCAAAGGTTTGACGATCTTTGAGAAACCTTCGATAAATCTCCGGTAGTAACCAGCAAGACCTAAGAATTGACGGATCTCCATATGACTTGTAGGAGATGCCCAATTCCTAACAGCTTCAACCTTTGCGGGGTCTACATGAATGCCTTTGTTGTCGATTACGTGTCCCAGAAATTGTACCTTCTTAATCCAAAACTCACACTTGGAAAATTTTGCATACAACTTCTCCTCTTTGAGAAACCCCAGAAGGGTCTTCAAATGTTTCGCGTGCTCTTCTTTACTTCGGGAGTAAATGAGGATATCATCAATGAATACAATTACAAACTTGTCCAAGTAAGTTTGCACACTCGGTTCATTAGGTCCATGAACACCGCTGGTGCGTTAGTTAAACCGAAGGGCATCACCTGGAATTCGTAGTGAATATATCGTGTCCTGAAAGCTGTCTTGGGAATGTCTTCTGCCCTAACTCTCAGTTGATGATACCGCGGCCTTAGATCAATCTTCGAGTAAACGCTCGATCCTTGCAGCTGGTCAAACAAGTCGTCGATCCTGGGTAATGGATATCGATTCTTTACAGTAAGTTTATTCAACTCACGATAGTCAATACACATCCGGAAAGATCCATCCTTATTCTTAACGAACAACACCGGAGCTCCCCAAGGTGAAGAACTTGGGCGAATGAACCCTTTCTCCGACAACTCTTGCAATTGTTCAGACAACTCTTTCATTTCCGATGGCGCCAACCTATATGGTGCTCTTGCCACGGGCGCTGCTCCTGGTATTAAGTCAATCTGGAATTCTACCTGGCGAACTGGTGGGAGACCAGGCAACTCCTCAGGAAATACCTCAAGGAAATCCCTTACTACCGGCACATCTTCAGGGTGTTTTTCTTCCGACTTCTTTTCTGTCACCTGTGCCAAAAAGGCGTAACATCCTCTATCGATATATTTCACCATCTTGATGAACGATATGATGCTGAGACGAGTCTTACTATGTTCACTTCGAATGATTAGGGTGCTACCTTGAAACGGAATGTGAACGGCCTTCTCATCACAAATGATCCTAGCATGATTCTTGGATAACCAATCCATTCCTATGACAACGTCGAAACTACCCAGCTTAACAGGCATAAGATCGATTTCAAAGGGCTGGTCAAGTAAGAGTAAGGTACAACCTCGTACTATGGTGTTAGTGCTTTCAAGTTCCCCGTTGGCTAATTCGATTTCGTAAGTGGTGTCTAACTTGGTTGGGGCGCGGTTAAGTAAAGATGCAAATGCAATGGAAACGAAACTTCTATCGGCTCTAGAATCAAATAAAACTTTAGCAAGGTGGTTATTGAGTGGAAACGTACCCGTGACTATATCTGGACCTTGCTGGTCATTCCCTTCTCCCATTACATAAGCCCACCCACGAGCATTGTTGTTCTGGTTGGCAGTCAGTTTCGGACACCGGTTCCTATAGTGTCCTTTCTCGCCACATCCATGGCATACTACGGCCACTGGTTGCAAATTAGCGCCAGTGACCTTACAGTCTCGAGTCTGGTGCCCGGTTCTCTGACATTTTCCACACTTAACGTAACAGGGTCCACTGTGATGCAGTTTATATCGGTTACACACAGGAGCGAACCCAGCATAGCCTCTAGCCCCAGTGGGTGCGGCAACATAAGCCCTGGCGGCTTCCTGTCGGTGATTCTGTTGGTTGTGGTGATGGTTTCGGTTTTGTTGATAGTTCTGGTTGTTGTAGTGGTTGTAGTTGTTATTGTTGTTGTTGTTATGGGGAGAGTTGTTGTTGTGAGAGTTGCGGTTGTTTCTTCGGTCATCAAATTTCCGTTTTTGATTGTTGTTGCCATGGGTTTGATTGTGCTTGATCTCTCTCTCCAATAGTCTCTGAGCAATTTCCATAGCCTCTTCTAGCGTCTGAGATTTGGATGCAGTGACATCCCCTTCTATGCTCCTAGGCAGACCTTCCACATACTTTTCCAGTGTTTTATCAAGGTCTGGTACCTTTGTGGGGCCTAGCACGGCTAGTTCCTGAAACCTTCGATCATAAGTCTTAATATCCACTCCTTTTACCACCAAGCGATCAAACTCATCTTCCAGTTTCCTGATTTCAGTGCGGGTGCAGTACTTTCTTATCATCCTTTGCTTGAAGTCAGCCCAAGTGATTTGGTAAGCTTCTTCTATGCCCATGTTCTGTGCAGTAGTGTTCCACCAGGACAAGGCATCTTCTAGTAGCGTACCAGTAGCAAATGAGACCCTGCAGTCATTAGTGCATCCGCTCCTTGAGAACACTGTTTCAGAGCGCTCAAACCAACGAGCAAGTTCAGATACTCCCTCAGTCCCTTTGAAGTAAGTAGGTTTGCAAGCCATAAAATCCTTGTAAGTGCACTTGCGTGTCCCAGATGTCTCGCCCTCTTCATTTGGCCTGTTCGTACTGCTGGAATGCGCCATAGCCGCAGCTTGCTCTCCTAATGCAGCTGCAATACTGTCAGCAATCAACTTTTGAATAGCAGCTGGAGTCATAGGGGTTGTGGGGGTTTTAGGGGTTGTTGTTGTTGCCTTCTTACGAGGAGCCATCCTTCTAAAAAGAAAGTCACAATACACACTTGAGAATTTTTGTTACTAAAATCAACACAATACAATGAACTATTACAATCAATCCCGTAATAATCAAGGTCATAATGCTATTCAATCATACAATGAGTACATCATCACCAGCACAACCATATCAATCATAATAAGTATCACGACATGCTTGAGAAAAAAAACTATCATTTCGCAACGTACATGACATTCATAATGAGTCACAACATGGTGGTACAAGAGAGTATCATAACATAAGATCAAATACTATAACATCATAAATCAATATCCATACAATACAATCATAACTAACACGAGGTTTTAATAATCTGATACATTGTTCAAAATAACAAGATACAACATTATTATGCCACATAGGGCAAGCTAGATGTCTCTGCATGCTGTGATATGTCATAGATCTATGGGGCTCCAGGTGCGCCTCCCAACCTCCTCTCCAAGTCTCGAATGATCCGAATCATCCCCAACATCTTTGCATCTCTCGCTCGCTCTCGGGCTCGCACCTCCTCAAGGGATACTCTGAGTGCATGGACTGTAGCAGTGGTAGCAGCTAACTCCTGCGTCTGATGCTCCAGCATCTGCTGCGTAATCACTGAAATCTCCCTCTGATCCTGCATCTCATGGCTCTGAACGTCCAACCTGTGACCCATCTCAGTAACAGTATCCATGGTCTCCTCCAACTCAGTGCCCATCATCTGAAATACCTGCTCCAATGCCACCCTATGAACCACGAGGTTAGTCACCTCATCCTCCATGTTCTCTACCCGCTCAAGAGAAATCTCCTCCACAACACCTACAATATCATCGATCCTATCCTCATGTCTGACCAGTCTAGCTGCTAGTAATGGAACAGTGTGATGCACCGGCTCTCCGGTGACTGGTAGCACGGGTGTAGAACTCTCCCCAAGCTCAGATACTCTCGGGGATCCCTCCAAGAATCTCCAGCGACGAATAGCCTCTCGCAGATATGACCAACTCTGGGCATCATCCCCCTCATGGGTATCAGGTGAGGGAACAGTCTCAGTGGCAATAGCTGGGGGTGTGGGAATAGGAGATGAAGTGGCAGGTGGTACAGGCACAGTAGTAGTTTGAGAGTAAAACGCAGTAGGTGGTGGCATAGATGGAAAAGTCTCAGTGGTAAAAGTAGGTAGCATGTAGGGGGAGGCGGGGGTAAAGGAGATGTCGGTGAAGCTAGTGGTGATGGTGAGGATGGTGGTGATGGAGAAAGAGGTAGGGGTAGTGATACAGCAGCGGGTGGGGCACGTGCTCCCTTACGAGCAGTGAAACGGTAGGTAGGTCCATCTGGACGGTACTTGAACCTTTTTCCAAAAGGCTCAGGCTCAAAAGGCTCAAGGACACCTACACGCTTGCGCCGGCTAACCGGGGCAGGCGGTGGTAGGGGCGGAGTGGATGCAGCAGTATCTGAGTCAGATGACTCGCTATCAGCATCAGATCCAGAGTGATGGCTAAACGGGGTATTACTTCATAGATACATTGCCACAATCATAGAAAACGACAATAAAGAGTCGTTTTGAGAAAGTTTTGTTATCATTCATTCAACATTAAATCAGAGTAGCCACAAGGGTTTGGTGAGTTTAGAAATACATATTAGAAATGTCTTAAATAAAATCGAATGATAACATTTTTAAGAGAGATCCAAAAGGGTGCCCTGATTTCCACTCCGTGCCATAGTTGCAATCTAGTTACCTGAGATAAAACATGCTAAAAAGGTCAACACAAAGGTTGAGTGAATCCACAGCGTTTAAGTTATAATAATTTGAACACAAGCCAAAATAGTAATAAAACGGTAACATCGTAATGTAGGATATTGCACTAAGCCTCATGACACGCAAACCTTAACATTGTTCTGCAGCCATAAGAGATATATAAAATCTTATGGGAAGCCTACACATAAAAAATATGATGCAGGTAATAGTGCCCTCGGATACTAGGAGGTTGCCAGGTTCCTATGATATTCAAATATAGTGCATTCGATTACCATTCCAGGCTAACTTCAAATGGGGCGTCAACTGCCAATAGATCTATTCACTATATTCGCGTTCACTCGCAAGTGATTAATGGTTCATGAGATGAGGGACTTTTGGCAACAGCGGAAACTTAGGCAATATCAATCAGGATATCATACAGAAACACACTTGTGTTCAGTTTTATAGCATGTATCTCCCCACCGGATTTGAAAATATAGTAAAATGTGGGACTATGAACTCACCTCAGCAGGTAGTAGTAATCCGAAATGTAATGTAGTTAAATAGTAGTTGATAGCTCCAACGCGTAACCTAAATTAGTATGACATTCTTAGTTTTCAATTTATAAGTTCAAAACAATATGGCTATTTTATGTGGCGTGGATTTAGTATGAAAATAGTGTTTTAAATATTGGCTCACGGAAGAGGGTACGCATACCAGCAAGAATCATGAAGAGGGTAGCAAGACGAACAAGTCCGAAGGATGAAGCACGGGAGGTAACGACGTATGCATTTATTTGAAGAGTTCGAATTGTAAGGAGGTAGTAAAAATATAAGTGTATATATCCTAAATATGTACATATATCTTTGTGACGATAAGAATATTTTAGTTAAAATAAAATAAAATAAAGTTTATTTTAAAATTACTCTTATAAGTCGAACATGTAGTGTCTTTAGGGAAATTCGGGCATGGTCCGTATACGTGTATATATATATATATATATATATATATATATATATATATATATATATATATATATATATATATTTCTTTTTTTTTTGTACAAGATTACTAAGTGTCAAAATAATTAATAATAAGTTATTATAAACAAATAGTTATATGTTGTCGTAATTGATAATAACCGTATATATAAAAATATGAGTTTTATTTTTATTATTCAATATTAACTATGGAAGTGAAGTTAAAGTTTTATTTATAAATCTTTTATAAAATATGTTTGGGTGATATAGTGTCGAGAATGTACAAATCGAGTAGGTCGTAGACGAGACGCATAATGAGTTGTAGATAACATTCGGTCGTGTTTTGCTATAGTTAATAGCCCGAGTGTCAAAATCTTGTGCTAACGTTACACATGAATTTTAAGATTGTAGTTATAAGTTCTTTGTGGGCTGGTTATATGTATGTGGTGGGCCTGTGAGCCCTAAGGCCCAACGTGTGCAACCAAAACATCAATTTGACTAAATCATATTCACTATATCGGACTAGAAAGTCGTTTGTCTGTCACGAGCTGCATCAGGACGTACCCTGAGTGAGGGGCCGAGAAATAACACGGGTACGAGGCCTTCCTTTGAGTCACAACCGATACGATGCAGAATGAGCACAAGTCCTAACGAGATTAAGCTTTTAGGCCTTAGGATGAGACCTAACGAGACTAGTGTAGCACTTTGAATTTTAGTTTCAAAAACTAACTCCACACAAGCAAGTCATCACAATACTATTCTTACCCAGGTTCGAGAACAAAGTGGGAGCTTAGAAGGTTGAACAAAAACAAAAATCCAAACCAAGACACGCAAGCTTAACATACCCCAAGTGGGTCATTGATGACTAAGAATGATCAAACAATAAGTACGACTTATACGAAACGCAACAATAAACCGAGAAATTCAACTAGAATTCAAGATCTAAGCCAAGTATAAACCACATCCAAAATGAGCCAATATTGTTTTATCTTTTCACAGAAAACATGCCACGCACACATAAGGTTGCAAATATCTTTACACAGCCGATTCATTATCAAACTCGATTTCAACAAACATGAATAACAACATATAAATTATAAGACAGGGTACAAGAATTGAATGAAGACCTTACAACGAGAATCAATCCAAGATGAGACAATATAGACAAGCAGATCCACCAAGCCGAATCCAAGCAGGAACCACCAACAACCTTTGTGTGATTTTGGTTAGATTTGGCGTCTCCCCGGTGGATCGGTGGTAATTTTTAAAAGGAATAAAAGTGGATGTTTGATTCCCACTTTCATTGGATCGATTTTGATGTCATCCCAATTGGAGAAGGATAGCAATCACACACATGTCTTGAGTTGTACCCGTGATACCACTTGGGTAGAAGAGAAAGTATGAGAGGGTGATGGGTCGACCCTATTTTGACCATAGCTCCTAATCTTGGTGATAGTGAATCTCGATAGGGGCACCATATTGGGTGAAGCGTTGAGAGAGTGCCTCCACGAGGTTTTTGGGAAGTGAATAAAGATATGAGAGTAGGGCTGTGAGGGGAGCAGCTGTTATACACCAAAGGAGGTGGTGTGGGTTTTGAGGATGGGGGATGGAGAGAATCTGCGTACCAAAAAGGGAAGAAGAAGCAAAAATAAAAGGAAAGAAATAAAAGAATAAAATGGATAAAAGTATTTTATAGTTGTGGTGGGGAAATGTTGTAATATAAATGTATTTGTTTACGTTGTGTCGATTGTACTCCGTGTCCCGTTGAGCAAAGGCGTAAACGCGGTGACTTGTTTTAGTAGCTCCGAAAGTTATAAATTTGGATATGGTTATATGAAAGTATTATAAAAAGAATTGGTTGGTTCCGAAAATTGTTATAGAATTTATGTCATACTAATATAATGTCGGTATGCGCACGGTTCCAATAACTTTAAGTATGAGTTTGTCATAATGATTGATCAAGCTATAATTCGTTGCTCTAGAACTAAAATGTATGCAAGAAGCTATATTTTTGATACTGATCAAAATAGTTGACATAACGTTTAAAAATTTTATACCTCAGGTTCACAATGATTTAAATATTTGGGAAAATCATGGGTCGTTACAATTTATGCTACCGAGCCAGACTGGACCGCCAAACATGTCATTGGATCTGGCCTTAGCGGTGGTCTTGGTGCGAGTGTGGTGGTGGTGCGAGCGGTGACGTTGGTGATGAGAGTGTTGAGGAGATAGATGAAGACCAGATCTAGATTTTGTGGATATTAATTGGGATGGAGTATTGAAAAACATGGGCAGGTCAATGAAATATTTGGGTGGAGGGCAATTTAAATTTGAGGAAAATTTTAAGCGGGTTGGGGAAAAGTTAAAATTTGGGATGGTGTATTCAAGCTCAAGCCTATCAAATGAAGTTAAATAGTTAATGAGTTGAGCTCAACCTTATAAAAGTTCGACTCGAGTTATTGTTGAGTTTTCGAGCTTGTAAATGATATAGCATATGTTTTTTTTTATATATTTTGTATGTAAGCATACTAAGTGTAAATAGTTATTTATAAATGTATCGAGATTTTCGAGCCAAAGGTGAACCGAATTCGATTATTAGGTTATATTTCAATTTTAATTTGTGTAAGAAAACACACATTTACAAATAAATCGAGCTTTTCGAGTCAAGCTCAAGCCGAGTTCAAACTTTCTCGATCCCGAATAACATGATCGGGAGGTCCCTGCATACTTGCTTCTTAGTGTCTGTTACAAACGGTATACACCTACCAAGCGGTGTAACCCATGCATGACCGCCTTTAATAACTTCAAATACAATTCATATAACATTCACACTATAACTATACACCTACAAAGCCGGTGCAATCCATGCATGACCGGTGATAATGGCTAATTCACATGGGTCATGGGTCATATGCATTAGGTTATCACTAGTCACATTCAATAATGGGTATTTGACATCATATGGGTCATATGCATTAGTTTATAGTTGCTTAAAGTGTCATGTTATGACACATCCATGACTGTTCACAATGTGTAATTAACATGGGTAATGGGTAATGTGCAGTGGGTTGTAGTAGCGTATAGTGTCATGTTATCGACCAATTAATACGTAGTTAGTGATCGACAATGAGTAATTAACATAGGTCATGGGTCATGTGCATTGGATTTTGTAAACTGAGACAAATACTATACAACATTTTTATACGTTTTGTATTTTTTTTACATTTTCATCCGTTTGTAACGTTTTTCGTACTTTTTTTACCGTTTTCAATCGATTTTGATCGATTTCGCTAGTTTTCAACCGACGTTGACAATTTTTGATAAATTTTGACGGATTTAGAGCGTTTTAGACCGACTACGACCGATTGCGACCGTGTTCGACCAATTTCATCCATTTTGAACGTTTTCGGCAATTTTCGCTCGTTTTCATATGTTCTAAGCTTTTCTGAACGTTTTCCTCTGTATTAAAATGTTATGAAACATTTATTACGTTTTCGTATATTTTTGTACGATTTTTTCATTTCCATACGTCCTTCTCCTTTTTATTCGGGTTTTTTTGAATGAATTTTAATTTAAAGAATTAGAATGTATTGTAATTATAATCTGTTGGAATTGTAACTGATGAAATGTGTAATTGTGTTTTGTTTACTCGCAAAGCAATGTAATTCAATAATAATAATAATAATAATAATAATAATAATAATAATAATAATAATAATAATAATAAAGTGATGTGTTTATAATAATAATAATAATAATATTTATTAAATAATAAATAATATAATAATAAAAGTAATATAATATTAATATTAATATTAATATTAATATTAATAATAATAATAATAATAATAATAATAATAATATACTTTTATTATAATAATAATAATAATAATAATAATAATAATAATAATAATAATAATAATAAAAGTAATATAATAATAAAAATAATATTAATAATAATAAAAGTAATGTAATAATAATAATAATAATAATAATATAAATTTTATTATAATAATAATTATTATTATAATAAAATAATAATATAATAATAATAATAATAACAATATTAATAATATTAAAATTATATAGACCACATGACATGACAATTTTTTACTTTTCTATCTATTACATCCGCTAAATGCACTTAACACTTTTTTTCTTTTTATACCATGTTTACAATTTACATAAACTCTTATCAACAACTTACTTTTTTTTCCTCATATTTAGCGCGCTGCCCATGAGCTGATCATTGATTTCTCAATTGTTTGACGTTAACTGCATACTTTTGTTATTCAATGCATCTACCTGGTGTCAACGGGTCTTTAATTAAGCTATATCATATACTTTGGAAAAAATCTACATGTAAATAAGTACTTGAAGGTCTATCATCATCATATCGCAAAGATTGGGTTTTTTAATGAATAGGCGCTCACACAAAATTATTTTAATGTTCCAGTCAATCTATTTAATATTGGTTGTAAATCGATAAACGGTCACACACATATTTTACTACTAAAAAAAAAAGTTTTGTATACATGTAATCACTTTGTATTATACATTGGTTAGCTATTTTTATTGTAACAAGGTTTGAAAAAAACTCAATTCATCATTATAATCACGTTCTTTTATACTATTCTTTATTATGTTTATTCTTACAAACTCTATATTTTCTAACACTTGAAACCACTTACAATGCTTATTACTATTAAAAAGTTTAAAAATAAAATTAAAGAATGTTTAGGAGCATTTAATGTGTAAAATTAAAATGATTGCAATTAGGCACGAGTAATTAGTGCATTTCACATGCTAATGTGACGTTAAACTTGGTAAATTGCGATAATTTTTAATGTTTTGAATTTCATTACTAAGACTGACCATAAGCGTATGTGCATCCCTTTTTAAGGTCACTTAGCTTTCAACAAACACTTTTTAAACAATCTTTTAAGAAATCGATTATATACAGTTATGGCTAGAAACAAGAAAAGAACAAGGTGCGTTTCATTCAAGAAGAAGCGCTCAAAGTAAGTAAACTTTTGTACACGTAAAAATTCAAACCACATTTAACTTCTGTAAAATTATCATCTAGCTAATGCTTATTTGGTTTTATGAAACCAGAGAAGGTGTTTAACATTGAAGAGTGGTATGAGTCGTGGAGTTCTCGAAGAAACAAGGCAAGACGCAAAGCAAGTTTGCTTCAAATTAAGAAAGATGAGAAGGAATACAAGCGATCAAAGCCGCGGGTTGGTTCAGTGGAAGAGGATGTTGTTGATGTTGGATTTTTGAGTGCGGAAGAGAGATTCAACTCCATTGACTATGATAACGTGCATTTGTCTTTTGATCTGGAGAAATCTCTGAAATTTAATTGTTAACTTTTTATATGTATGAACCTTTAATTTACTTTTGTTAGGGATTGTTTATTATTATTATTATTATTATTATTATTATTATTATTATTATTATTATTATTATTATTATTATTATTATTATTATTATTATTATTATTTTGGTTTATTATTATATGAATTTTAACTTTCTTGCTTCATTAAACCAAAAAAAGATGAAAAAATTATCATATACATATTGTTATAATCAATAAAAAGTTGAATCGATTTTTCATCTATTCATTAAGCTTGACTTATGCCTAGTGATGAGTGCTCAAACACTCATCATTTTTGGTTAAATCTGAACTGCAAAACATACAAAAATACCCAGTAATGCATCAAAATATTAAAAATATTTCAAAATTGTGTTTTATATGTTTTAGATGCAAAATGAGCAAAAACAAATGAAAAACGTACAAAGTTTGCAAAATTGGCAGTTTCAGTCCCCCAAGTTTTAAAATTTGTCAAAATCAGTCCCTGAGCATATAATTTCAAATGAAAAGTCAACCAAAGCTTTTTGAAAGTCAAAATATTACAAAATTAATCTTTGGGTAAAAAGTTTTAAAGATTTACAAGTTTAGTCCTCGGGGTTTGGAAATTTGCAAAATTGGTCCCCGGGTGTTTATTTTGGAAAATATTAATTTTGGTCCTTATAATATTCAAACTTGTCAATATGGGTCCTTATAATAAATTTTGGAAAGTATCATAACAGGTCCCTCAACTTTTGGTAATTTAC
This sequence comes from Artemisia argyi, assembly GCA_030686995.1. Lineage (NCBI taxonomy): Eukaryota > Viridiplantae > Streptophyta > Magnoliopsida > Asterales > Asteraceae > Artemisia > Artemisia argyi. The sequence goes on from CM060708.1 coordinate 220,662,856, forward strand.
ATCTTTGGTCCTTGTGGTATTTTAAAGTTACAAACAAACGGACCCTTTTGATTATTGATCCATAATCCAAAACCAAACACAACCCAAAACCAAATCCCCAAGCCCAAATACAAACCGGCCCACACCAAACTAATACCACCCCTGCTCGTTGACCCCAGTCAACACCCACACCCCGACCACTGTTCACCGCTACCTTCATCCCCTGATTATCAGCTTCCATGTCCCCCCCTCCTCTCCAATTTTCTCACCAAACACCACCTTCTCATTAATATCATTCACCTACACCCAAACCAACCCCCCGCCTCATAAATGCCTTCACCAAACTCACCCAATCCCGCTTTCCAAGTTTTCCCGCCAAAGAAGATTTGAACGGCTGGGATCACATGAGGCTATCCAACGGCTCAGGAAGAGTGGGAAAGAAAGAGATTGATGTCAGGTCCTATATAAGTAAAGAAAAAAATGAAGAAGGAGGCAGTTAGAGTAGTTAGTGTAGCTTTAGTTTTAGTTAAATCAATTTAGTGTAATTTACATTTTAAGGTTGTAATTTTCAGGTTAAAAGTTTGTAATTTATTCTTCTAGTGTTTTGTAAAACTCTTTAACAGTTAAATTTAGTTTCCTCTATATAATTAAGTTTTTTTTAGTGATTTCAATTAAGAATTTCAAATTATTTGTTAAGTATTGAAAGACTGTTGATCCTGGTTTGTGTTAACTCACATATTACTTGGATAAGCTCAGTAAGCTCTCTCATAGCTTATCTGAGCTTATCTCATTCATTCACACAGCCACTACCTTTTGCATCCCATTTTCAAGTAAGGTTTATATTTTTGCATTTCCCTTTTTCAGTAGCTCATCAGTTATAATCCTAGCTTATTACCTTTATTTATTGCTTATTGTAGCTTCTCTGTTCTATATTTGCCTTAAACTTGTTTGTATCTAGTTAAAATTACATAACAGTTTAGTTAAGGGAGTGTTTGGGATTGCTGTTTAATCCATACTCAGGGTGTTTATTGTTGTTGGTTCTATTTGTAACATGTTGCCTTAGGGTATATTAGGTAAGTTGAACCATAAAATCCAAGTGCTCTTTGATTAAAAGTCAAAACCTCAATTAATCCAAGCCTATGAGTTCACTGTTAGGCTTTAAGGGTTTGAAATCTCACAATTTCCCTTCATTAGTTGCTATTTTAGCTTAATCTCATCGCCTTATAGCTCATTACATCATTTTCAGTGTCTATGATTGATTCAAAGTTCATGTAGGTCAAACTTTCATCACAATTGAAAAAGTCAAAGTTGCATTCACTTAGTTTTTCCAAATCTGGTGGGATTTTTATAGAATTTTGTATTGAGTTTAAGGCTTTGAGCTTTTAAGGAAAGGTAGTCCCCCAGCTCAACTGCAAGTTCCCCCCTTCATTGTATTTTTAGGATTTTATTTGTGGACCCCACTGAGCATCAAACACAGCTGCAGGGGAGGGTATTCCCCTGTGCAGCAGATCAGACATCCCACCACCACCACTTTGGTGGTGGTTTCTGGCCACCATAGTGGTCCACAGCCCCTCCACTTTGTTCCTTTCAACCTCCCTCCTACCCCTCTCTACATTCCAACCAGTGGTTTGATCTTAAAAGCCCTGGGACCCACCTGAATCAGCTCCCCAAAGCTGTCCCATTTTCAGTTTTGAAACAAGTTCCAAGTGCTTATTTTGTGACTTAATTGCTTATTCTGTGGTCACCTTTGGGTTTTTCCAGCTTAAACATGTTCAAACAAGTCAAGTGAATCAGAATCACCTATAGTGGGCCCCACACAAGCCCATTTTAGCTTATTTCCTCACTTGGTCAACAAAAGTCAACTGATAAGCTATTAAGCTTCCACAGTGCTTATTTCTAAGTTACAAAAAGTTGCTTTTACAAAAGTTGTGTGTTTTTTGTTTTCAAAAAGAAAAATCAAGAAAAAACAATTTAATTTTAAGTGATAGTTTCTATTTAATGTAATTTAAATTTTAATTTTCATTTTTAGATTTTTATTAAGTAATTTACATTTTTATATTTTTATTAATTACCTTTTATATCAAACTAATTTTAGTAAATTTCTTAGATTTTTATTTTGTCATTTAGTAATTATCAGATTTAATATTAGTTTTATTAATAATTAATTAATAATTAAGTTTTAAATAGCATAATTAGTCTTTATTAAGTAAGACCTAGTTTTTATATTTTTCCTAGCTTTAATATAATGTAAAATAATTTTAGAAATTTTCTTATAATTTTTACTGTTCATTTTCTATTTTTCATAATTTAAAATAGTTTAATTAGGTAATTAATAATTAATTAGTAATTAATTAATAGAAAAACCACAAAAAGACAAAAATACATATTTTTAGTTTTAAAACTTATTTTTAATTATTTTATAATTTTAGGAATTTTATTTTCATTTTTCTAGTGTTAAATTAATATTATATTGTATTTAAGTATTTTAAATATTAATAATAAGTATTAATTAGTATTTAATTAATATTAAATAATTAATTAGTGTTAAAATTTATTTTTCTTTTTCTAAAATTTTTCCTTTATCCTTAGGTTTGTAAAAAAGTCATTTTCACCCCCTGAGGGTTTTCAGATTTCAGTTTTCACGTTTTATTTTGTGCGTTTACGTTATTTAAAACGTGAACGTACGCGTTTTTAAGTTTAAACATTTCTGGTTTTTCCAAACTTACAGTCTTATTTATATAGCTTGTTTAAGTTATTTCATTGTATATTCCTTAGTTTAATCAAACTCAAACCCCTTTGCCGTCCAGATTCACCCAATCACAAACCCGTTTGATAACCATCACACCTCGTCGGGAGATAACGATCTGGGGAAACACTATATTCCGCGGAGCATTGACTCTAGGTAGTTTGACTTGGTTGACCATTCCCTGGTCAATTTAGGTTGACTGTTTAGCATCAATCAATTTTTGGCGCCGCTGCCGGGGAGGTTGTGCGCGTTTATCTAAAAACGGTTTTCAGATTAGTGAATCGGGATATACATCCATTGTGTATTTACCACCCTTGTTCATATTATCTTCTTATTTTCATATAAAAACAAAGGCGCCGCTACCGGGGAGGTTGTGCGCGTTTATCTAAAAACGGTTTTCAGATTAGTGAATCGGGATATACATCCATTGTATATTTACCACCCTTGTTCATATTATATTCTTATTTTCATATAAAAACAAAACTGTTCACGAAAACGTTTTAAAATCAGTTTTCAACGAACACAAAAACACAAAAACATTTTCTTTATCATTTGTACAAAATGTCTTTCCAAAAATCCAAAAACATTCTCCTTTACCCTCTCACATCTTTGATTCTTCATCCCTACCCCTCCCAAACCTTTTGATTCTTTCTATGTCTCATCCATACCTTCTTGTTTGCCATTGGTGTGGTAATCCTTATAATGGTGGTAATTGCCCCAGCTGTGGCATGGTAGAGTCGGGAAACGGGTCTGTCTATAACCAGAATCCCTATTCCTACCATGACACGACTGATTCATTCAATCAGTTACCACACCATGAGACTCAGCAGTTTTACTGTTGTGAGTACTGTGGTGGTTCACACTACAGCTCTGATTGTCAATCGGGAAACACGCTTGTCTATGAGCAGTTTCCTGATAACAGTTATGACTCTAGCACATACAACCCACAACCACATCAGTTTTACTGTTGTGATTACTGTGGAGGTCCACACTCTAGCTCGGATTGTCAAACAAGGAATCCATTTCCTTGTAACAATTACGACTATTCATTTTCAGACCCACCTCCACAGTACCATATGATTCACACAACTCCTCATGATACTGAGCAAGACCTTTTACTAAAGGCTCTTGATATATTGAAAGAACTTAAGGAGGAGTTGGTTACTACATCGTTTCAAGACTCTCGTGAGAAATCTATGGCAGAATTACTTGCTGAAGAACGAGAGGCTAGAAACGAATTGAGCATGGAAGAATTGCTAGTCTTATAACAAGCATCTATAACACGTGCCAAATTTCGTAAAGTTGCTCTTCTAGACTGTGATGATGATAGTGATAATGAAGACACCCTTGATATCCTTCAATTTTATAAGGGTTCGTCAGATTCATCATTTGTGATTCCTCCCATTGTAAATCAGGGAGAAAATAATGTGACGGAGAAATTACTAGCAGAAGATCAAATGGAACTTGTACAATCCATGAATGCTAGCTCCTCTCATCTCCCTCAGTCTGTTTTTATCACACCCGAAGTTCACACTCACTCTCTAAACATGGGGGATGAGCATCTTAGCACTGTTCCTAATAAGGAATCGGACGAATTAATAAAGTCTAGTGTTGAGATCCTTGTCCCAATCCCGAGAGAGTCACAATGAACTTTTGATCATGTGTGTGATTTACCTTCCCCTCTTGAGTGTTCAAACGATCATTTTGAGACTTTCTCAGATTTTAATGATGATTGTACATCTCATGGAGACATTGAGTATATTGAGGCTTCACTCCCACAGTTTGATGCTGATCCTCTTCTTGAGGAGTTCGCCGATGAACTTACTCACATCAATCCACTTTCATTAGAAAGTGATGATGGTCTCCTCGACTTTGACGCCGATCTGGGAGAAATTGAAAGTCTCCTATATCATGATCCGTCACTCACTTCTTATCCAAACAGTCCACAAGAGAATGTTAATCTCTTTGTTCCCGAAACTTTCAATACTACTCTCACCAATCCTCTATTTGTATTCGAATCTGAATTCACTTTGATTTCTGATAATCCAATCTTTGGTATTCGGAATGAGGATTGTGATGAGTCTATTCCAGAACATGAGTTCACAGATTCACATCTTGTGAATAATTCTCTTCATGAGGAGTTCTCCGGTGAACTCACTCATCATATCATGACTCCTCCGGAGTTTGATAGCCCGGGGGGAGATGCACTCAATCATGAGAATTTGCAAATTCCCACCCACCCGGGATGTTTTTGAGCTTAACCTTTGAAATCCAAACTCAGGCTAATGAGCCTGATCTCGAGGAGGAAGATCAAATCATGATTTTTATCATGGTTTTCTTCCTTTTCTTCACCTATAAGGTGACTTCTTCTCTTCTTCACTCCTTCGGGAATGAAGATACCATCTTTGATCCCGACATTTTCATGTATCATTATCTTGAGCCGGATACTTATCTCATCGGTGTGGAACTTTCACGTACTTCAAATGTTTGTCCAAACATCTTGAATGAAAGTACGATGGAGATTGTTTCTTCCACATCATGCTTCCCCAAGGACAAATGAATTCGGGGTCGAGTCAAGCTAGCGACTCGGTAAACAAAAACAGTAGCAAGCTTATAGGGTTTTCACCCTAAGTGTGGGGGAGTTACCCCACTGTGGTTACAAATGAAGTGAAAAACAAAATGGTGTTTTCCACGCTTAGCTTGTAATGTTGCCCTTTTACATTCAAAGAGTCGGCATAATAGCCGGGACTTTGAATATTGAGGACAATATTCATTCTAAGTGTGTGTGTGTGGGGGGGGGGGGGGGGGGGGTATTCTAGCGAATTTTATCACATTTTACTATCTAGTACCCCCGTTTTTAGCCAAAATCTCAAAAATTTTAAAAAATTTTCATTGGTGCTTCAAAATTTTTATGGTTATCAGTCCGCCTTGTCTAACCTACAAAAGGATTGCTAATCCAGGAGCAAACGGCTCTTGGTAAAGATATATCAAATCCGTTTATGGCTTGCAATTTGCCCAAAATTGTATGGTACCTCAACTCGCCATATCCTAAAAAGCGAATGAGTTGGCTAGCCCGCAAGATTATGGCTTGTGGTAAAGGCAGTGGAAAATCCATAATTGGTAATCAGCTCACCAAGATTTTGACATTGTCCATAAAGAGTTGGCTAGTCCAGAAACAAACGGCTTTTGGTAAAGACTAATCAAATCCGTTGACAGCTGGTGGTTTGCTCAAAATCACTTGGTTATCAGGTGGACCATAGTTCTTACTTGAATCGATACATCTGGCTACTCCAGAAGTGATGGATTTTGGTAAAGAGTTTAAAATCCATCAAGTTTTCAAAACAGTTTATTGCTAGGGACTAGCAATAGTTTAGTGTGGGGGATTGATGAGTGCTTAAACACTCATCATTTTTGGTCAAATCTGAACTGCAAAACATACAAAAACACTCAGTAATGCATCAAAATACTAAAAATATTTCAAAATTGTGTTTTATATGTTTTAGATGCAAAATGAGCAAAAACAAATGAAAAAGGTATAAAATTTGCAAAATTGGCAGTTTGAGTCCCCCAAGTTTTAAAATTTGTCAAAATCAATCCCTGAGCATATAATTTCAAATGAAAAGTCAACCCAAAGCTTTTGAAAGTCAAAATATTACAAAATTGATCTTTGGGTAAAAAGTTTTAAAGATTTACAAGTTTAGTCCCCTGGGTTCGGAAATTTGCAAAATTGGTCCCCGGTGTTTATTTTGGAAAATATTAATTTTGGTCCTTATAATATTCAAACTTGTCAATATGGGTCCTTATAATAAATTTTTGAAAGTATCATAACAGGTCCCTCAACTTTTGGTAATTTACATCTTTGGTCCTTGTGGTATTTTAAAGTTACAAACAAACGTACCCTTTTGATTATTGATCCATAATCCAAAACCAAACACAACCCAAAACCAAATCCCCAAGCCCAAATACAAACCGGCCCACACCAAACTAATACCACCCCTGCTCGTTGACCAAGTCAACACCCACACCCCGACCACTGTTCACCCCCACCTTCATCCCCTGATTATCAGCTTCCATGTCCCCCCTCCTCTCCAATTTTCTCACCAAACACCACCTTCTCATTAATATCATTCACCTACACCCAAACCAACCCCCTCCTCATAAATGCCTTCGCCAAACTCACCCAATCCCACTTTCCAAGTTTTCCCGCCAAAGAAGATTTGAACGACTGGGATCACATGAGGCTATCCAACGGCTCAGGAAGAGTGGGAAAGAAAGAGATTGATGCCAGGTCCTATATAAGTAAAGAAAAAAATGAAGAAGGAGGCAGTTAGAGTAGTTAGTGTAGCTTTAGTTTTAGTTAAATCAATTTAGTGTAATTTACATTTTAAGGTTGTAATTTTCAGGTTAAAAGTTTGTAATTTATTCTTCTAGTGTTTTGTAAAACTCTTTAACAGTTAAATTTAGTTTCCTCTATATAATTAAGTTTTTGTTTAGTGATTTCAATTAAGAATTTCAAATTATTTGTTAAGTATTGAAAGACTGTTGATCCTGGTTTGTATTAACTCACATATTACTTGGATAAGCTCAGTAATCTCTCTCATAGCTTATCTGAGCTTATCTCATTCATTCACACAGCCACTACCTTTTGCATCCCATTTTCAAGTAAGGTTTATATTTTTGCATTTCCCTTTTTCAGTAGCTTATTAGTTATAATCCTAGCTTATTACCTTTATTTATTGCATATTGTAGCTTCTCTGTTCTATATTTGCCTTAAACTTGTTTGTATCTAGTTAAAATTACATAACAGTTTAGTTAAAGGAGTGTTTGGGATTGCTGTTTAATCCATACTCAAGGTGTTTATTGTTGTTGGTTCTGTTTGTAACATGTTGCCTTAGGGTATATTAGGTAAGTTGAACAATAAAATCCAAGTGCTCTTTGATTAAAAGTCAAAACCTCCATTAATCCAAGCCTACGAGTTCACTGTTAGGCTTTAAGGGTTGGAAATCTCACCATTTCCCTTCATTAGTTGCTATTTTAGCTTAATCTCATCTCCTTATAGCTCGTTACATCATTTTCAGTGTCTATGATTGATTCAAAGTTCATGTAGGTCAAACTTTCATCACAATTGAACGATTATTTGTTGTAATTACTTTTATGTTAGTGTTAAATGACCCCTAACTTGTCTTTTGAGTAGAATAAAAGCGCATTTGCTTGAGGACAAGCAAATCTCAAGTGTAAGGGTATATGATGAGGCGAAAAATGATCCGTTTTTAGGGGGTCATTTAAGCCCGAATCCGAATTTATTTGATCAAATATTGCCCTAAATCGTTCCTTTTGTGATTTTAGGTACTTTGGGAGAGAAATCTGGAAATGGAAGCAATTCGGACGTTTTTGGAGCATAAAAGTGAAGAAAACGCCAAAGTCTTAATTTTCCATGCTGGGAACAGTAGGTGACGGCGTCAAGAGCAAAACCTTGACGGCGTCAAGAGTAAATTTCATGAATTTCCATGACGACCCAGAACAGATTTGACGGCGTCACGTAGGAAGGGCGTCAAGAGTAAAAGAGTCATGACGGCCTGGAAGAGTATTAGTCTTGACGGCGTCAGAAGTGGATCTAGGCAGTCCGAGGAGAGTTTTGGCGGCGAGGTGACGGCGTCACATTGTTTGTCTTGACGCCGTCATACCTATTTTTCTATATATAGTTTTCTAATTTTCACACATTAAGGGGAGAAGTTTTGGAGAAACCCTAAGTACGATTTTGGTGCAACTTTTACAGGTTTTTCAAGGGTTCCAAACCCTTGATACCTTGCATTGTAATTGAGATAAGTGTTCTTCTAATTCAATCAATATGTCTATGTGTTGGTTGTCTATATCATGTTCTTATCTTAATTCCATTATGCTAGGCTAGATCTATCTTGTGTTTGCTTAGATCTAATGAAACCTAGATGTTAATTATGTGTTGATTACTTGTTTATCGTTGTCTTGGATGAGTGATTTATATGTTAGGCTTAAGAAAACTGGCAGATCTCCACTTGGTAACATGCTTGAACGTCTTAAGAAACATGAACCGAGGCGTACTAGGTCTTTATTGGTTGTATTTAATGCATGAGCCACTGTTTACAATCCCTATAGTTGTGCTGGGCATGGTGTAGGAGGAGATAAGAGCTCATAGAATTGGGGAGTTATGTGCGCCACCCCATGAATGGTATTAAGGAATACGATCCGTCATCCATGCAATTATAACAAGTAATTAACGTGTAAAAGATGTCTTGGGAGTAGTGAAATCTAAGTAAACACATTTTCTCCAATTACTGCTCACAACCTTAGTTTAATTAGTTTATTTTCATTTTTAGTATTTTATTTTGATTGCATCTTAGTATTGGGTTAGTTGAATAACAACTAATTCCGCCCAAATCCTTCAAACCCAAGATTTTAATTGCTTTCCATAAAATATAAAAATACAAAAATAATCATCCCTCACCTTTAGAACTAGTATTTAGGTTTTCTAATCCTAGCGACACTATTCCTAAGCTGAACGATCAATCCCCCGGTACTTGTCACTATACTATACTACAACGATCAGATACACTGCCTGGTGGGGGTTGTAAGCTTCTCGAGATCCCTCGAGAGGTAAAGCCTGTTGCGATTCCCACGCATCATGTTTTTGGCGCCACAACCCGGGGAATAGTTATTGTCTAGGTTAGAATTTCTTTTTATTAGGTCTACTTGCTAGATTCCTTTCTAGTAAGATTTTATTTTTATTTATAGGATTCCTTTAGTCTATCTTTTTCTTTGTGCCCTTTGTTTGTAAAACCATTTTCATTTGTCTTCATGGCGGATGAGATTCCATTTAGATCATTAACAGTAGAGGAACAATTAGTTTACTCAGATAGATTTGCTTCCTGTTGTTCCAATGAATTTTTAAGTGATCTTAACTATATACAAGAGGAGATGGGTGTAAAGTTTGATAGGTTTGATGAGTTATGCGCATGTGTGGCCTATATTAAACTATCATTGTTAGGATCAATTCCTTTTAGTAAGACCCTTTGGAAAATTTTAAAGGAAAGCCTCCTAACCGTGAACCATGAGTTCAATGAATTGATGGGTTTGTATACATCACAACTTGAGGAAACAATTAAGGAGAATTTAGCCGAACATGAACATATTGAGCAAAAAGATGAATCCTTTAGGCAAATTGAACATTGTAATCAAGTTATTGAGGAAGGTTCATATGAATCAGACTTAGAACTTGAAATGGCTAGAGAAGGATTTGAGATACTTAGTAACATGTTTAGGTTAGATTATACTAAAACACGTGATGAGGATATAGGTAATGTTGAGAAAAGGAAAGATGATGTAAATAACACAAACCTACAAAGTACCCACAACTCCCACCATCACTTGAGGAATACACACCACCCGTGACTTACCCGGAAGAGGTAAAAGAGACTATAGGAACCCCAATCGAGATAGAACCCTTGGATCAAGCACAACTAGAGAATATAGGTTTTAACACTTGTAGTGATGACCTTTCTTTTAGTTCTAAGGAAGTTCCTAGTTTTGATGAACCGGAGCCTCAATCAAAGCCGTTACCTAATCTTCCATCTTTAGATGTGAATTTAGGAATTGAAAAAGGTCCCGATCCACCCATCAAACCATATAGTCCGAGTAGTCTTGGGATAAAGGTAGTAGACTCTAAGCCTTGTAGAAAGGAAGCTGACACAGGAGCGGAAAATGACCTTACATGCTTACATCACCCATTTGTGATTGATCACAAGAAACATTATGGGTTTAAACCGGGTTTATTAGGTCAAGATGGATCCCCAACTAGTAATCTCTTGAAGTTGATTGAAAATGATCCCTTTCTAGGAGAAAATCTTAATCCACCCATTAACCCGATTGAATTTGTTAAGGTTATGATGATAGGAGCACACCCCTTTGAGCATATAATTCATCCACCACTCTTACCTCACGTGGCATATTTTCACCCTAAGGGTGTGTATCGCTACTTCCACCCGCACTTAATCCTAAGTGTAGGGAAAACCTCCCCTATTTTCGTTAAATAAGGGTAGAGTCAGGCTCGTGACTCGAACAAAAACAAGCGCTTCTTGGGAGGCAACCCATGATTGTGTGTGATTTTTATTTTTTGTTTGTTTGTTATTTGCTTCCGTATGCATGCTTAATTTTTATTGTTGGTTGATCATGTTCGCAATTAAAAAGTGGAAATACTTTACTTTGTTGTTTAGCCTAGTCTTAACTCCACCTAAAAGTATTTTTGCAAAAGATAAGTGTAAGGGGAAACCCCAAATATGTTTTTAAGAAACAAACCGATCATGATTCTCCACAATATTAAATGAACATGTGTATTCGTATTTGTTAGAGTCAAATGCTTGTATTGAGTCATAATGAAGTTTTGCAGGATTTTCGAGGAAGTAGGACCAAGTTTTTCCAGAAATTTTCCGGAAACTTAACATAAGGATTTCTGCAGGTCAATTCTGACGGCGTCAGGGGTTTACTCTTGACGGCGTCAGGAGTTAAAATCTGGAAATTTTACCGGTTTTGTTTTTCTAACGAAGTCTTATGGTTTTTGTGAATTACTAAGTTTTATAATCTCCAGGAGATCTGCAAACTTCATTCCACAAGCATTATATCTTATCTTGTTTTCTAGGATTTAGTAACTTATATAGAATGCCGCCGATTTTACGCGAGGTTGTCTTGTCTATTTTGTCAGGTTTTACAGGTTATGTATGACAAGAAGATGATTTATATTCTGGAAGGGAAGCTTTGATTGTTCGTTTTCTTGGAGGAAGATTTAACTTGGCCACCCTATTATCCATACCGAGCGAATCAGGGGAGTATTTGATTTCATTCTCTTTACTTTTTCACTTTTACATTCTTTACTTGAACATTGGGGACAATGTTCATCTTAAGTGTAAGGGGATGGTAAAAAGATGATACCTTACATATGCACTTTCGCTTGAGTTTGTTTTGTTTGATGGTAGATGTGTAATAAAACTATGAGAAATACTTGTTAGTGTAATTTTAGCGCCAAATTTAATTTTTTTTACAACATTTAGGAGTGAAACTTTAGCCATAGCAAGCGTCTCATGGATAGGAGATTGTATGACTAGCACATAACCGTATATGCAGAAAAATTTTCCACCCAAATATGTGAGGTTCGCCTTATGATTTGATAGGAAAAGCATTCATTATTAGTGCTTATGAGTGTACCGGTAGCATTTAGATTCTTGAACTTGCGTTAGTGATGCATCCCGAGACCGCTAGTGAGACTACATTCGTGTAGTAGGATTTACTACATGATAAGAGGCATTAGGATCACCCTTGTGTTAAACCCGTATCATAATTATTTGACCATTTAAGTCATATTACTTGGCTAGTTAAGTCAACTAATTTTTCCCACACCTTAGCGTTGTACTCATTTTTAGTACACGATACCCCTAGTACACCCCTCCGAGCATATCTTTTCGTTTCTAACTTTAAGCATCTTACTTAAAGGAAGAATTTGTTACACCCCACTTAAATGTACACCCAAATCGCCTTAGCCTTCCGTGTATGCGCTCATTTTTAGTGCATTATTGTTATTTGTTAAACCCTAAGTTAACTTTCTAATTGATTACATGGTTGCTAAGTCGAGTCATATCCTTGTACATATTGTTTTGGGACGATTGGGACTCATGGGTAAGTACTTATTTTATGGAGTAATGGGGAACAACATCATTTATTACCCCCATATGTACGTTAATCTTAAAAGTGCTCCAACTGTTTTGATTTTCTTAATTCGAGTCATTAGTTTAGTTAAATGTAAAGTATGTAAAGATTCAAGTGTAAGGGGAATTCTCATCCCCTATGATGTATTATTTTGGATGGTAGGGTAAGAGTGTATGAAAAAAAAAATCGAAAAAACAAGAAAAAAAATAGAAAAATCAAGAAAAAAAAGAAAAAAAAAAAAGAAAAAAAAGGAAAAAAGAGAAAAAAAACATACGGACTACCATCCCTTTTTATTCTATGTTCATTTTATGTTTTTGTTATTTTTCATTTATTAGCTTAAGTCGAGTCTAGTCTTGGCTTAGCAAGGCCATATTGTACATGTAATTAACCAAGATTGTTAACTCGCCACCAGTAAAACTTCCTTTATCCAACAAAACCGTGTATTTCATATCCCTACATCTAACGTTACAACCCTTTAAAAGACCTCTTTGATAGTTTATCCTAGGTGCTTACGCCATGTGGTGGAGGTTTGATCTTTTCCCAAGCCTATGGTAATCTATTTTGCTATGACAGGTAGTGAGAGATATCTTCCGTTTCCATATTGTAATTTATACTTTATTACACCCGAGAGATGTGAGTATCTAAACACTATTTGTGAGGTGCTTGTGTATGACCTCCGTGCTTGTCTATTGGTCTTTAGTGGAACGATTATTTGTTGTAATTACTTTTATGTTAGTGTTAAATGACCCCTAACTTGTCTTTTGAGTAGAATAAAAGAGCATTTGCTTGAGGACAAGCAAATCTCAAGTGTAAGGGTATATGATGAGGCGAAAAATGATCCGTTTTTAGGGGGTCATTTAAGCCCGAATCCGAATTTATTTGATCAAATATTGCCCTAAATCGTTCCTTTTGTGATTTTAGGTACTTTGGGAGAGAAATCTGGAAAAGGAAGCAATTCAGACGTTTTTGGAGCATAAAAGTGAAGAAAACGCCAAAGTCTTAATTTTCCATGCTGGGAACAGTAGGTGACGGCGTCAAGAGCAAAACCTTGACGGCGTCAAGAGTAAATTTCATGAATTTCCATGACGACCCAGAACAGATTTGACGGCGTCACGTAGGAAGGGCGTCAAGAGTAAAAGAGTCATGACGGCCTGGAAGAGTATTAGTCTTGACGACGTCAGAAGTGGATCTAGGCAGTCCGAGGAGAGTTTTGGCGGCGAGGTGACGGCGTCACATTGTTTGTCTTGACGCCGTCATACCTATTTTTCTATATATAGTTTTCTAATTTTCACACATTAAGGGGAGAAGTTTTGGAGAAACCCTAAGTACGATTTTGGTGCAACTTTTACAGGTTTTTCAAGGGTTCCAAACCCTTGATACCTTGCATTGTAATTGAGATAAGTGTTCTTCTAATTCAATCAATATGTCTATGTGTTGGTTGTCTATATCATGTTCTTATCTTAATTCCATTATGCTAGGCTAGATCTATCTTGTGTTTGCTTAGATCTAATGAAACATAGATGTTAATTATGTGTTGATTACTTGTTTATCTTTGTCTTGGATGAGTGATTTATATGTTAGGCTTAAGAAAACTGGCAGATCTCCACTTGGTAACATGCTTGAACGTCTTAAGAAACATGAACCGAGGCGCACTAGGTCTTTATTGGTTGTATTTAATGCATGAGCCACTGTTTACAATCCCTATAGTTGTGCTGGGCATGGTGTAGGAGGAGATTAGAGCTCATAGAATTGGGGAGTTATGTGTGCCACCCCATGAATGGTATTAAGGAATACGATCCGTCATCCATGCAATTATAACAAGTAATTAACGTGTAAAAGATGTCTAGGGAGTAGTGAAATCTAAGTAAACACATTTTCTCCAATTACTGCTCACAACCTTAGTTTAATTAGTTTATTTTCATTTTTAGTATTTTATTTTGATTGCATCTTAGTATTGGGTTAGTTGAATAGCAACTAATTCCGCCCAAATCCTTCAAACCCGAGATTTTAATTTCTTTCCATAAAATATAAAAATACAAAAATAATCATCCCTCACCTTTAGAACTAGTATTTAGGCTTTCTAATCCTAGCGACACTATTCCTAAGCTGAACGATCAATCCCCCGGTACTTGTCACTATAGTATACTACAACGATCAGGTACACTGCCTGGTGGGGGTTGTAAGCTTCTCCAGATCCCTCGAGAGGTAAAGCCTGTTGCGATTCCCACGCATCAACAGCTGCAGGGGAGGGTATTCCCCTGTGCAGCAGATCAGACATCCCACCACCACCAATTTGGTGGTGGTTTCTGGCCACCACAGTGGTCCACAGCCCCTCCACTTTGTTCCTTTCAACCCCCTCCTACCCCTCTCTACATTCCAACCAGTGGTTTGATCTTAAAATCCCTAGGACCCACCTGAATTAGCTCCCCAAAGCTGTCCCATTTTCAGTTTTGAAACAAGTTCCAAGTGCTTATTTTGTGACTTAATTGCTTATTCTGTGGTCACTTTTGGGTTTTTCCAGCTTAAACATGTTTAAACAAGTCAAGTGAATCAGAATCACCTATAGTAGGTCCCACACAAGCCCATTTTAGCTTATTTCCTCACTTGGTCAACAAAAGTCAACTAATAAGCTATTACGCTTCCACAGTGCTTATTTCTAAGTTACAAAAAAGTTTCTTTTACAAAAGTTGTGTGTTTTTAGTTGTAATTTAGTTTTCAAAAAGAAAAATCAAGAAAAAACAATTTAATTTTAAGTGATAGTTTCTATTTAATGTAATTTAAATTTAAATTTTCATTTTTAGATTTTTATTAAGTAATTTACATTTTTATATTTTTATTAGTTACCTTTTATATTAAAGTGATTTTAGTAAATTTCTCAGATTTTTATTTTGTCATTTAGTAATTATTAGATTTAATATTAGTTTTATTAATAATTAAGTTTTAAATAGCATAATTAGTTTTTATTAAGTAAGACCTAGTTTTAATATTTTTCCTTGCTTTTATATAATATAAAATAATTTTAGAAATTTTCTTATAACTTTTACTGTTCATTTTCTATTTTTCATAATTTAAAATAGTTTAATTAGGTAATTAATAATTAATTAGTAATTAATTAATAGAAAAACCACAAAAAGACAAAAATACATATTTTTAGTTTTAAAACTTATTTTTAGTTATTTTATAATTTTAAGAATTTTATTTTCATTTTTCTAGTGTTAAATTAATATTATATTGTATTTAAGTATTTTAAATATTAATAATAAGTATTAATTAGTATTTAATTAATATTAAATAATTAATTAGTGTTAAAATTTATTTTTCTTTTTCTAAAAATTTTCTTTTATCCTTAGGTTTGTAAAAAAGTTATTTTCACCCCCTGAGGGTTTTCAGATTTCAGTTTTCATGTTTTATTTTGTGCGTTTACGTTATATAAAACGTGAACGTACGCGTTTTTAAGTTTTAAACGTTTCTGCTTTTTCCAAACTTCCAGTCTTATTTATATAGCTTGTTTAAGCTATTTCATTGTATATTCCTTAGTTTAATCAAACTCAAACCCGTTTCTCGTCCAGATTCACCCGATCACAAACCCGTTTGATAACCATCACACCTCGTCAGGACATAACGACCCGGGGAAACACTATATTCCGCGGAGCATTGACTCTAGGCAGTTTGACTTGGTTGACCATTCCCTGGTCAATTTAGGTTGACTGTTTAGCATCAATCACCTAGCAACATTAAGTTATGCCAAGCAGCATTAAGTTTTGAGTTACTAGCATCACCCAAATTCCAATCCAAACAACTTTTTCTTTGCCTTTCCTACAAAATGTTAGTCTAGAAACAAAGAAACCGCAAGCCATAACATATGCACAATGATCACAACATCTAATTATACTTAGCAGTTCTAAGTATAACTAGCAGCATTGTAATGGGGCAAATGAAGAGTCATGACTAATAGTCTAAACTCAATTCATACAGTGAGTATCAAATTAGACTTAAACTAGAGAGACTATAAAATCCATATCTATCCCATCAAAATTACATAAGTTATCAGAAATGTGTGACCATATGCATCGAATTATTACTACACTTAAATAATACGTGACAAAATATGACTTTATGATTTAGACACCTAAATAAATACTTCATATGACCATATATAACATCTTGAATTTAGTCACACAAACACTCAATGTGACTAATATCAAGGTTAATGATAACTGAGTTCACATTTTGCTCTAAATAATAGTCACATAAATATTTCACAATGTGACTATTTTGAATGTATTGGTCACATATAATACCCTTATAATGTGGCAATAAACATAATTTAGATACACATTCGTGATATGGTGTGACTATTGTAAATCCTATAGTCACATGATCGTGCTACAATTAAATGTGACTATACACATTAGGTTGTGGCAAGAAAATACACACTAGACTTTAGACACGTATATTAACTTACGTGACCATATGTATCAAATTTTGGTTACACTTAATCATGTATATCTATGGTTTAGTGTGACCATATATGACATTTGGTCACACTCTTCAAGTGTGTGACATATATTTGTCACTTTTAAATGCATATCGTGACTAACGCTTCAAACTTACTTTTCAATTGTCACACATTTCAAATTCATATGTGGCTAAATATTCAGCAAAGAATAGCAGTCACATTTAAATAATGTGTGACAAACTTGACTATATAATTTAGCCACATACACAATTACTTCATGTGACCATATATCTATCTTGGTCACACTCATCAATTGTGTGACATATATTTGTCACATATGTATATCTATAGTGTGACTAATGTTTAAAGCTGATTTGTATCTGTCACACGTCCTTAATTAAAAGTGACTAAATAATCGAAAAATACTTACCAGTTACCCTCTAGTCACATAAATACACAAATGTGTGACATATATCTTCCGAAATGGTCACACAAGTCGGATCGAGTGTGGCTGTTTATTTTATTCTCGTACATTTAGTCACGTAAATATGTTACAGTGTGACAGTTCAAAATCGACCATGTGTGACGAAAGGCAGTTTTTGTATCAGTGTTCAAAACCCTAGTTCTACCAGTGCAGTACCGTTGGATACCTGACGCCATCCAAGTGGTGATTGATCTCCATAAACCCTTATATAGGTCGATCAAGGTGGCATCAAAGAGAAGAAGAAGGTGATTACGTGCGTGCAACTGACAACAAATTGCAGTAGGAGCTTACACCATGCAGGGAAAAGGTAGGTCTTCTATAACCATCTTTAATGTGTTTACGTTTAGGGTATATCTCTGATTAGGAGATCTTTTTATCAGAACGGAATTTTCGTTAAACTAGCAAGAAGCTAGAAATAAAGAAGATTACATGAAGATTGTCGATCACAAATCCAATTGAATCACTCGGGTTTAAAAACTGTTTTTTTATTAACAATCAAAGAGTGCGAGAAAACCTTGATATCATCTAGGAGAGTGTCTTCCAAGGAGGGTTTTAAATCGAAGCAAACTCGGTTTCTAAATCTCTAAATAACCTAAGCCGTAGTTTAGACCACCACATCGAAACAACTTTTTGTTGAGTTGTTTAGGTCGACCGTATCCCCCCCACTTAATTAGTGAGACTACAAAGTTAGGAAAACCGCTTAACCCCCAACCCCAAACACACACCCCCCAAGTAGCAATTGAACTCCAAATATTGGAAGCGAACGTGTAATCGATGAAAAGGTGATGTGTAGTTTCAATGTCCCCATTGCAAATTGCACATCTAATTAGGAGATCTTAATATTAGGGTTGGCGTTTATGTGTTTATTCTTTCCTATGCATATTTTATACACCATGCGGGTGACCACCAAATCCCTACACAACTAACTAAACTCTCACACATTTACTCTCGAATTTATTCCTTAATCGTTTGACTTATATCCATTACTTACTCTTACGTCGAAACTTGGTCAATGGTTTAAATCTAAGGCGAGGCTAACGCGTGTTTGCCATTTGTGTAGGTGCTCGAAGGACTTACTTTGCTTAGTTAGAACCTACACGTGTTCAAGCCGGGGAACAATTATTTGCTTCGACAGGGAGATACTATTAACTATACCAATTTAGCTTAAGTTTGCTTTGATGTAGTGGTGCATGTACACCTATGTTTGGATTCTTGTTGTGAGTTTTTGAAGGTTCACGAATTAGGTAATTTGCTTTGACTTGAAGCCTTGAA
Source organism: Artemisia argyi (assembly GCA_030686995.1). NCBI lineage: Eukaryota > Viridiplantae > Streptophyta > Magnoliopsida > Asterales > Asteraceae > Artemisia > Artemisia argyi. The sequence goes on from CM060708.1 coordinate 220,681,525, forward strand.
GAAAACAGTTACTTATGAAAGATATGAAGGTTGTTTTTCTCATTTATGGATTGTTAAAATGTTGTTATTTTTTCCAGCTTCTTGCTATATTCATACTTATGAAACGCTATTAAATAAATTACATTGTTACGCAATTCACTTCCCTATGTTAGCCGCGAGAACAATTGGTTGCCTGGTTTTCCCTTTCTTTTACAATGCAAAGTTGAAAGGGTACACCATGCATAACAAGTTGCACGATATGTTAATCTTAAAATGAGATATTGAGTTCAATGACCAATAGCCCAACAAAAGTAATGAAATAAGTTACTGCTCACAAAATGGCTTTTTACACAAGCAATGCTATTGTATCTACTAACCATTCTAGTCCATCTTTTGTCCCTTACCTTTTTCTTAAGATCACTCTGTAAACTTAAATCCTTCACTTCCAGATATCATCATCATCTCTCTCTCTCTCTCACTCACAGACACAAAACATCCACTGTGTGTTTCTGCACCTTCCAGGTGCACTGATACGCGGGATTGTGCCCTCGTAACAGGTTTTACCTCTCAAGGGATCTTGAGAAGCTTGCAATCCCCGCCAGGCAGTGTACCTGATCGTTATAGTATAATATAGTGACAAGTACCGGAGGATTGATCATTCAACTCAGGAATAGTGTCGCTAGGATTAGAAAGCCTACTAAACTAGGTCTAGAGGTGAGGGATGATTCTTTTTGTATTTTTCTATATTTTATAAAAGCAAGTAAAATTTCGGGTTTTGAAGGAGTGGGCGGAATTAGTTGCTAGTCAACTAACCCAATTAACTACAAATGCAATCAAAATAAAATAAAAAGAAATGAAAATAAACTAATGTACAATATTCTCTAACTATATAAGCTCCTACTTCAATCCTATGTCGAGCCGACTAAAAGCTCCTAACATGGGATCATTAGAATTTACTTATGCATTAAATACAACCAAAAATCGTAGTACACATCCGATCATGTTTCTTAAGACGTTCAAGCAAGTTACCAATGGAAGTCTGCCAGTTTTCTTAAGCCTAACATTGAATACAATCATCCACAACAATTATAAGCAAACAATCAATCAATAATCAACATCTAGGTTTCACTACATCTAAGCAAACACAATAAAAACCTAGCCTAGCATGTTAAAAGAAAGATAAGCATAAGATAGAATCAAACAACACATAGACATATTGAATGATTATTGGAAGACTTATCTTTATTCAAACATGGATGAAAGAAGGGTTTGAAACCCCTGTAATATGAAGAAAATTCAACCTAGGGTTTATGCTCCTAATGTTCCACACTTTACAATGAAAAATTGGAAAATATATGTAGAGAATACATCCTGACGGCATCACGTTATAACCTCAGACGCCGTCAACTCGCCGCCAATATGAAATTCGTATTGCCTAGATCCAGTCTTGACGCCTTCATGTGTAAATATACTCTGGTCCGTCACGTGTATTTTCCACTTCCACCTCTGTTGCCACTCTTGACGCCGTCATGTGTTAAGCCTTGACTTCGTCAGGTACTGTTCCCAGCAAGGATTTTGAGACTTTACCGTTTTCTTCACTTTTATGCTCCAAAAACGTCCAAAATGCTTCTTTTTCCAGATTTCTCCTCAAAAGTACCTAAAATAACAAAAGAAACGATTTAGGGCAGTAATTGATCAAATAATCATGAATTCGGGCTTAAATGACCTCTTAAAAGTGGTACACTTTTCGCCTTATCAAATACCCTTACACTTGAGATTTGCTTGTCCTCAAGCAAATGTGCTTTTATTCTAATCAAAATACAAGTTAGGGGTCATTTAACACTAATATAAAAGTAATTACAACAAATAATCGTTCCACTAAAAACCAAAAACAAGCACGGAGGTCATATACTAGCACCTCACAAATAGTGTTTAGATACTCACATCTCTCGGGTGTAATAAAGTATATATCACAATATGGAAATGGAAAAAATCTCTCACTACCTGTTATAGCAAATAGATTACCATAGGCTTGGGAGAGGATCAAATCTCCACCACTTGGCGTAAGCACCTAGGATAAACTATCAAAGAGGTCTTTTAAAGGGTTATAACGTTAGGTGTAGGGATATGGAAAACACAGTTTTATTGGATAAAGGCAATATTTACTGGTGGCGAGTTAATTATCTTGGTTAATTACATGTACAATATGGTGTTGTGATGAGTGTGTAAATACTCATCATTTTTACCATTTCTGAGCTGCCAAAACATATAAAAACACTCAATATTGAACCAAAATAGTGAAAATATCCCAGGAAAGTGTTTTACATGTTTCAAATGCAAAAATATCAAAAACAGATGAAAAACGCACAAAGTTTGCATAATTGGCAGTTTCAGTCCCTCAACTTTCAAAAGTTGTCAAATCGAGTCCCTGGTTATTCTAAAAACTTGAAAAAGTCACAAAAGGTCCTTTTAAATCAAAAAGTGACACATTTAGTCCTTTGGTGAAAAGTTTCACAAAATGTCAAGTTTAGTCCCTGAACTTTAAAAATTGTCAAAAATGGTCCCTGGGATATTAAAAACTTTGAGAAAAACAAGTTTTGTCCTTGCACTAACCTTTTATGGCAGGATTGGTCCTTGGTGGAAAGTTTGGTGAAAATTACACAAATGGTCCCTGAAGTTTGAAAGTTTGGCAATTTTAGTCCCTTGTGTATTTAACATGGAAAAATCAACAAAGGACCTTACACTATTCATGATATGGCAAGATACACCCTTGGAAACAATTTGGAAAAATGCCAAATCACACCCCTCAACTTTCGTTAAATTGCAAAATAGGTCCTTGTGTAATCTTAAAAACCAAACCGGATCCTACACTAATAATACTACTCCAAAACTCAATCCATTTCATACCACAAGCCCACCCAATCCTTTTCACTTGGGCCCAAAATTCCTCAGCCCACCAACACACCCTTAATATTATACGGGGTCAAAGTTTGACCCCTCGGTCAAACTAAGTCAAACAACCACCATCCTTCCCTCTCAGCCTCCCCCACACCCCCACAACCTGCCAAACTCCACCTCCCACCACTTGCAGAGACATCATCACATCCCCACACCTCCCTGCACCTACCCTCACATCTCATTTAATGCACCACCCCCAATTGCTATAAACAGTCCAATTGCTCCATTATCTTTTTGGCGCGAAAAATGTTCAAAGGTTGGGATTTGCTTGCAGTGATCCAATGGCTGAGATAAAAGATGGGAAATGATCAGAGGCTCATGGAAAACCTAATGGATGGCTACAAAAGGAAGAAGGAAGCAAGGATTAGTGTGTGTAGTTTAATTAGTTATTTTTAGTGTCGTATTTCATTAAGCTTTCAAAATTCAGTGTATCTTTCTTAATTCAAGCATTGTAGCAGTTTCTTATTGTATTCTAAACTTTTTCAAGCAATATTAATCAAAGTTTCATTACTGTTCTTGTTATTTCAAAATTTTGGATTTATGAATTTCTTAATAAGCTGAGTTGTGATTGGAAGCAAGAACCATGGACTGAGTTAGCTACATTTACGTTCCAATAAGGTCATTGAAGCTTTTAGAGACTAAAATTCAGTGTTAGTAGGAAACAATAAAAAAACTAAAAAAAGTCAACATTGGTCAAACTGTGTTGCTTTTGAATGTTTTCAGGTACTGAGGAGTATTGAAGAGCTAAGTTGGGATTAAATTGAGCCTATCTAAAGATAGGCTTATGTGGAAAAGCCTCTTGTTCATGCTAGGGGTTTCTTGTAAGCTTTTACTCATTTGAAAATTCCTCTAAAATTTTAGTTATTAGTAGCTTCTGTTTTGCTTGTTTGCTTGTTGTTAATCTATGTTTCTTGTGCTTAATCAGTGTTGTTTAAGTATTTAATTGCTTAAAATAGTTAACTTGTTAATTAGAATTATTAGTTACCAAAAATCATAGTTGTAACAGTCAAATAGTCTAAGTAGTAATCTTGTGTACTTGTCTTTGCTTTATGTTTCTAAGTGCTTAATTGATCATTTTACATCAGTATAAGATATTGTGGTTAGGTATCATAAGCTATAAAAGCATTTTGCTACTTAAATCACAAAACAGTCCAACAATAAGGTGTGTTTGGATTAGTGAATTTCATCTGTGAAATCTGTGTTTCTTTGGTCTAAATAGGGTTGAGTAGCATTTATAAACATTCAGTATACCATTTTGAGCATAACAACAAGGTGTTGTTTGGTTAAAAGTCAAAAACTCAAAAAATCACCCCACACAGTTTACTGTGTTGGATTTGGCATCCATAAGTCCTTCAATCTAGTTTAAAAGTAGTTGTTTTGTATTAATTTAACCTAATATTAGCTTATTATCTTAGTTCATTTCCTTAAATTAAGCCCAAAATCCAAATAAGTCAAAGTTCCAAGTTTTTCTCAAAAAGTCAAATTGCACCATCTCAGATTTTTGCTAAAGTTACAAGATTTTTTGTGATTTATGTGTCTGGATTGAGGATCTGAAACTTGTTGTAGATAAACTCTACCACTTCAAAATTTGATTCTGATAGTTGTTAGAATTTTGTGAATTTGTGTGTGGGCTCCACATACCTTGGAACACACCTGCAGGGAAGAAGATCTCCCCTGTACCAGCACACCACCACCACACCACCAACTTTGGTGGTGGCTGCAGCCCACATCAGTGGACCCTATAGGTTCCATTTGGTTTTTCCCAACCCCCCTCCTACCAGGGTACAAGGGTTGACTCTTGGTTTGACCTAGGATCTAGTGGACCCCACCTGAAATCCCTCCATAAGTTAGTCCCAAGTCTGTGTTCAAGTTCAGATTGCTCAAGTGCTTAATTGCTTCCAAACAGCTTATTTGTGATCACCAATTGTTGTTTCTGGCTTATTTGAGTCAGTATAGCTTATTTGTACCCATTTCCATCATTTTGGACCCCACCCAAAGTCATTTGTGCTTATTTATCCATCCAGTCAACATAAGTCAACTGATTAAGTTTAGGGGGTGCATACAGCTTATTTATAAGCTTTTTCAAAAGTGTTTTTACAAAAGTTTTCTATTTTCAGTAGTTAAGTAAGTTTGTAAAAGAAAATCCAAGAAAAACCAATTTAATATTAAGTGATAGTTTCTATTTAATTTAATTTAAATTTTATTTTTCATTTTTAGATTTTTATTAAGTACTTAGTATTTTTATATTTTTATTAATTACCTTATATAGTAAAGTAATTTTAGTAAATTTTTCAGATTTTTATTCTTCCATTTAGTATTTATTATATTTAATAATAGTTTTCTTAATTATTAATTAATATTAAGTTTTAAATAGCATATTTATAATTTTATAAAGCATAACCTAGTTTTTATATTTTTTATAGCTCTTATATAATATATTAGACTTTTCGAAAATATATTTTTAATTTCTACTGTTCATTTTCCATTTTTCTTATTTTAATTATTTAAATTAGATTTAAAGTAATTAAAAGGTAATTAATTAGTGGATTAATCTTAAACATAATTTTTAGAAGTTTTTATAATTTTGTAGGATTCCTGTTATGGTTAAGTAATTTTGTAAATTTTCTTATAATTTTCTAAGGTAATTTAGTATTAATAATAATTTAAAGTAGTTTAATTAGGTTAATTAAGTTAAATAGTTTTTAATTAATAACAAAACCATAAAAAGACAAAAATATTTATTTTCATTTTTTATACTTTCTTCAAGTTCTAATTTAAGTTTAGAAATTATTTTTGCAAGTTTTTAGGTTAATTTGTAACACTTATAATTATTAGTTAATTTAAATTAGATTTAAATTAGATTTTAACTAGTTTAATTAATTAAATAATATTTAAATATTATAATATTCACTTTTATAATTTCATTTTCATTTTCAAATTTCTTTTTAATTTTTAAGTTTCAAAAAGTTCAAAAGCACCCCCTGTAGTTTGTAATTCAACAAATCCCACTTTTCCAGTCTGTTACGTGATCTGAATTGTGAATTTGTGCATATTCTTGTATATCTGATTTTTGTGAATATTATATCTGTGTATAAATACCAAAATAACAGTAGAAAAATCAATTCCATATCATCTGGGCTACTGTTCTCAGTGTCAATCACTCATAAACGATTTCAAACGACACCATTTCAATCTCGCTGGGACTTTAACGACCCGGGGACACACTATACTATCCACGGAATATTGGGATAAGCTGTTTTTGACTAATTGACCTTGGTCAATTATATCTGACGGTTTAGACCCAATAACGTTGCTAAGTCAAGACTCGACTCGACTTAAGCTAATCAAAACTAAAATAACAAAAAACTTAAAACAAACATAGAATGAAACGGGATGCTAGTCCGTATGTTTTTTCTCTTTTTCTTTTTCTATTTTTTTCTTTATTTAATTAATTATTTATTTATTTATTATTTTTTTGCATACACTCTTACCCTACCATCCAAAATAATACATCATAGGGGATTTACATTCCACTTACACTTGAATTTTTGCATACTTTACAATAAACTACTCTAATGACTCGAATTAAGATAATCAAAACACTTGGAGTACTTTTAAAATTAACTCACATATGGGGGTAATAATTTGATGTTCTTCCCCATTACTCCATAACAATAGTACTTTACCCATTAGTCCCAATCGTTCCAAAACAATATGTACAAGATATGACTCGACTTAGTAACCATGTAATCAATTAGATAATTAACTAAGGGTTTAAAAAAAATAACAATAATGCACTAAAGATGAGTGCATACAAGGAAGGCTAAGGCGATTTGGTTGCACATTTGGGTGGATTGTTAACAAATTTTTCCTTTAAGTAAAATGCTTAAAGTTAGAAACGAAAAGATAGGCTCGGAGGGGTGTACTAGTGGTATCGTGTACTAAAAATGAGTACAACGCTAAGGTGTGGGAAAAATTAATTGACTTCGCTAGTCAAGTAATATGACTTAAATGGTCAAGTAATTATGATACGGGTTTAACACAAGGGTGATCCTAATGCCTCTTATCATGTAGTAAATCCTAACTACATGAATGTAGTCTCACATGTGGTCTCAGGGTGTATCACTAACGTAAGTTCTAGAATCTAAATATTACCGGTACACTCATAAGCACTAAGGCTTCTCCTAACAAGTCTAGGGTGAACCTCACTTAGTAGAAGGCCGGTACGAGTCTTTGAAGCCTCAACTAACGGATGCTAACTAGTGCACTTCTTGGATCGCTGGCACGTTACTTGCATAACGGATGGTAACCAAGTCATACACTAGCGCTGACGCGTTAGCCAATTAATCTAATACTCGGATGGTCACTACCCTTTTTTTTGATAAAATTTTTGAGTGGTACGGTTTTTTGTGCTAGTCATACAATCTCCTATCCATGAGACGCTTGTAAAGACTAAAGTTTCACTCCTAAATGTTGTAAAAAAATTTAAATTTGGCGCTAAAATTGCACTAACAATTATTTCTCTTAGTTTTATTACACACCTACTATTAAACAAACAAACTCAAGTGCAACTGTATCATATAAGGTATCATCATTTACCCTCCCCTTACACTTAGGATGAACATTATCCCCAATGTTCAATTAAAGGATGTAAAAGTAAAGTAGGTAAAAGAATGAAAAGAAATACTCCCCTGATTCGTTCGGTGTGGATAGTGTGTCAACAAGGTTAGATCTTCCTCCAAGAAAATGAACGTTGAAAGCTTCTCTCCAGAAATATAAATGTCGTATATAACATGTTAAACCTGAGAAAATAATCAAGGCAAACCTTGCATAAAATCGATGGCAACATATATATATATATATATATATATATATATATATATATATATATATATATATATATATATATATATATATATATATATATATATATATATATCCTAGAAAAAATAGCATATATATCTTAATGTTGCTTTCTAGGAATTAAAGGGATATAATGCTTGTGGAATGAATGTTTGCGGATTTCCTGAAGTTTATAAAACTAAAGAATCAATAAAAACTTTAAGACTCCGGTTTAAACAAAACTCGCAAAATTTTTTAGAATTTTAGTACCTGATGCCATCAGGTTGTAAATCCTGACGTCGTCAGAATGTTCCTGGAAAAATCTTATGTTAAGATTCCGGAAAATTTCTGGAAAAACTTATGCCTTATTTCCTGGAAAATCCTGCCAAACATCATTATGACTCGATACAAGCATTTGACTCTAACAAATACGAATATACATGCTCATTTAATATTGTTGTGAATCATGCTCATTTTTGTTCTTATTAACAAATTTGGATTTCCCTTACACTTAGCTTTTACAAAATACCTTTATATGTAATTAAGACGAAGTTAAAAACAAAATAAAGCATTTTCACAATTTAGTTTGAAACATGATTTACCAACAATAAAAATAAAACATGTATACGGAAACAAATAAAATCAAACAACTAAAAATCAAACAAATAAAAACACACAAAACATGGGTTGCCTCTCAAGAAGCGCTTTTCTTTATTAACGAGTCTTGTAGCTAGACTCAAGGTCATGGGCTATTACGTTTTCCTATCCCGCATCATGAATGCGGTTTCAAACATCTTAATCAATTTCTCATCCCTCCTGTATTCAGGGACTAAAGCTACACATTTCGAGTAGTGAATCTCTTTCTTTTTATAACCAATAATGTTTCTCTCTTCATCACTCTCAACCTTAGTTATGGGGATGTTGTCAACATCGAGATCCTTAACTTCTTTAAATCTCTCTTCCTTATGGGGCATCCTATATCTAATGTTTTTCTCTTCGTTTGCCAATGTGATAGTGCCCTCATCACGGTTGTAAGTCATTTTAGAGATTTTGACAAAAGGTTCTCCTAAAACAATCTGGCACAAGGACTGATCAATAATTCCCCTAACATCTTCTAAGATCATGAAGTCGCACCTATAAACAAAATCCCCAATGAAAACATGTAACCCTCTAACCCTTTCAACAAAATTACTCATGCGATTAGGGTTGTAAGGGTCCCGTGATGGATCTAAACACCTTGAACTGTGTTAGATTGATACTTTTATATCACTAAGTATGCGGAATCTACTTAGTAATACTTAGAAGTTTGATTGTGAATGAAACAGTTGTATATGAATGAGAACAATGTATGTAACAAACTGTAAGCTCCAATATTATTAAAGATAATAATACGAGTGATCTTTGTATCACTAGGGTTGCACCTTGAAGCTCTAGAAAAACATATATCAAACTTTAACCTAGGACCTCCTTTTATAGCACAAGGAGTCCTCTTCTACAAGATAAGTATAATTCTAATAGAATAAGATATACACAAGATCTATTCTATATTAATCTTTACACGTTTCCTAACAATTATCCTAACAGCAGTGGTAATATATGTACTAGCAGTGGTAATGTGTTTCCACTGCAAGTACATTCTTCAGTAGTTGTAATATCCTTACTAGCTGTGGTAACTGTTAGTATAATTCCCAACATCCCGCCTAGGTTTCAACTTATCGTTCATGACCCAATTATAATAAAGCCTAGACATGATGTTCATTGGTGCCTTTAAATCGATATAGGTATGTTCTCTATACATATGGCCAATCATGCACGGAACCTTAAGATTCATAGAATTACGTTTCCAAATCCATGGGTGTTTTCGATGCTTTGCGGGGCAAGGGCATTTTAGAAGGAACTTATGATACCTTAATTCCTCAAGGGTTGGTGGGGAATTCCTAAATATTCTATAATCATTCCATGGCCCTTTTCTACTTTTTGTGCAAGTGTTACTCCTAAGCTCGATTTCACCCTTATTCATCTCATTTACCTTTCTTACTTCATCATTTTCTGTGTTAATCTAGTTACGCAGAAAAACAACTTCTTTGGGCAAAGTGAATCTAGTTAAGAAGTAGGAAGCAAGATCGTCCCAAGAAAAGACAGATCTTTCAGGTAGTTGGCATAACCATCGAAGAGCCCGACCATGTAAAGAGAATTGAAAGAGGACTAAGAGTTCCCCTTATTGAGTATCAACATCTAATCCTACAGAATACATAGAATGCACACCCAACTTGCACCAATTGAACGGTGCTGGATTGCAAGCGGATGGACCTCATAGGTGGATGGGTTGGTTGCGGTGGGTTGATGGGATCAAGGATATTACCACCTTCCATGATGTCGGATGGCAATGGTTACGACCAAAGGAATGAAGAAATAAGATAGACTAAAGAAAACCTAAAAATAAAAATAAAAATCTTACTAGAAAGGAATCTAGCAAGTAGACCTAATAAAAAGAAATTATAACCTAGACAATAACTATTCCCCGGGCCGCGGCGCCAAAAACTTCATACGTGGGATTGCACCCTCGCAACAGGTTTTACCTCTCAAGGGATCTTGAGAAGCTTGCAATCCCCGCCAGGCAGTGTACCTGATCGTTGTAGTATAGTATAGTGACAAGTACCGGGGGATTGACCGTTCAACTCAGGAATAGTGTCGCTAGGATTAGAAAGCCTACTAAACTAGGTATAGAGGTGAGAGAAGATTCTTTTTGTATTTTTTTATATTTTATAAAGCAAGTAAAATTTCGGGTTTTGAAGGAGTGGGCGGAATTAGTTGCTAGTCAACTAACCCAATTAACTACAGATGCAATCAAAATAAACTAAAAAGAAATGAAAATAAACTAATGTAATAAAGTGGTGGAAACAATAATGAGAAAAGATTTGTTTACTTAGATTTCATTACTCTCTAGATATCTTTTACCGGTTGATTAGCTTGTTACAATTGCATGGATGACGGGTTATACTCCTTAATACTAGTCGTAGGGCTGTGTACAATATTCCCTAACTCTATAAGCTCCTACTTCACTCCTATGTCGAGCCGAATAAAAGCTCATAACATGGGATCATTAGAATTCACTTATGCATTAAATACAACCAAAAATCATAGTACACCTCCGATCATGTTTCTTAAGACGTTCAAGCAAGTTACGAATGGAAGTCTACCAATTTTCTTAAGCCTGACATCGAATACAATCATCCACAACAATTATAAGCAAACAATCAATCAATAATCAACATCTATGTTCACTACATCTAAGCAGATAGAATAAATACCTAGCCTTGCATGTTAAAAGAAAGATAAGCATAAGATAGAATCGAACAACACATAGACATATTGAATGATTATTGGAAGACTTATCTTTATTCAAACATGGATGAAAGAAGGGTTTGAAACCCCTGCAAAATGAAGAAAATTCGACCTAGGGTTTATGCTCCTAATGTTCCACACTTTACAATGAAAAATTGGAAAAATATATATAGAGAATACATCCTGACGGCGTCACGTTATAACCTCTGACTCCGTCAACTCGCCGCCAATATGAAATTCGTATTGCTAGATCCAGTCTTGACGCCTTCATGTGTAAATATACTCTGGGCCGTCACGTGTATTTTCCACTTCCACCTCTTTTGCCACTCTTGACGCTGTCATGTGTTAAGCCTTGACGTCGTCAGATACTGTTCCCAGCAAGGATTTTGAGACTTTGCCGTTTTCTTCACTTTTATGCTCCAAAAACGTTTGAAACGCTTCCTTTTCCAGATTTCTCCTCAAAAGTACCTAAAATGACAAAAGGAACAATTTAGGGCAGTAATTGATCAAATAAACACAAATTCGGGCTTCAATGACCCCTTAAAAGCGGTACACTTTTCGCCTTATCATGCACACTCCTTACTTTCTGCTTATAAACGCAACCTGAAGTTCAGCCATCAACTTCATCCATACTAGAATTCAAGAACTCTATCTCTAGCTTTCCCACTTTCTTTCACACACACGTACATTGCATGAGTGTAAATCTCTATAGGTTTTTTGTGACTAGGGTTTTACTCAAATCTCTTGTTGTTTTTTTATTAATGAAAAACACAATGGAAACACGACACCACCAACAACAAGATATCCGTGATCATCTAGGAAACAAAAACAGTAGCAACTATGTATGCAGGCAAAGTAGTACTAGGTGGACTCCCACAAGTGACTAGATCAGAATCTTGAAAGAACTTTACTGCACCCATGCAATCAGATCACCAACTGCTGAACAGATTCAGAGGATTGCTGCTCAACTCAGACAGTACGGCAAGATTGAAGGCAGAAATGTTTTTTATTGGTTTCAGAACCATAAAGCTAGGTGTCACACCCCCAATTTACATGACTTGCAGCGGAATGGAATACCTGGGGGTGTCTGTCATAGCAGCACAGTTACAGTTACATTGAACGACCTAAAGTGTCGTTTGGAAAATACTGCATTTGATCATTGGAATAATCCAGAGTTTACAAAATGAGGTCCCCAAAATATGTTGCATGTTTAAGAAAAACAAGTCATACTAGATCAAACGTTTACATAAGTGCATGAAATAATGATGAGACGCGTCGACTCCGCGACTCCATGAAGGTCCAAATGCATGTCACATGAGCTACCTTAATAACCTGAAATACATTGCTAAAACGTCAACACGAATGTTGGTGAATTCCATAGGTTTGTAAAATGTAATAATGTACGGCCACCACAAGTAAAAGTGCAAGATAAAAATCTCATGAAAATTGTACAATTGACCTTAAGCTCATGACACCGAAGCTATGACTGATGAAACTATGCCCCTCCTGAATGTTCTGCCGAAACACTCAAATGTAAAAGACATGAAATGCATCCGCTTACTGTTGGTAATCACTACCACGGATGGAGGCGTCACCCTCGATAGATCTATCCACTCACTCTCGCTTACCGGTAAATTAACGGTTCATGATGTTACAGGGGACTTATCACATGGCAAGGTAACTTAAGCAATGTACATATGTTTGAATACTTGGGCTCGTACTAAAATGATTGATGCAATGTATTCCCCCCGTGGGATTTGAAAACAATCAAAAATGTTGAATTGAAAACGGGGCTATGAAAACTCACCTCTAGCTGATGGTACTGTGATGAAGTGAAATGAACAACCATGAACATGTAATGAGCTGAAAAACAAGGCGCGCACACTAGCCGCAACCTAATGTGAATGATGAACGATCTACTTAGATCACCAAATGATGTTATGAATGTCCATGCACATGTTTCCTATACCACTCTACTCTTTGAAAAACACTTGTTGTTATCAAAAGTATATATTCCAAGACTTAGGAAAAATATGGCTATTATAAAAATAAACTAGTTGCAATATATATACTTATATATATATCGTATGTACCAATGTTTGTGTTGAAATCCTCGGTTTGAAATCCTTGAAATAACGCCTTGTGGTGATGAAAATATACTTGTGTTCACTAATACGTCATTAGTTATGAATTTAGGTACTTGGTTAATATTTCTAGAAAATCTAGAACTTAGTACGTAGTGTTATTATTATTTCTAAAAGCTGCCAATTATAGAGGATTTTTACCGATATTGAAACGTGAATATCTTTGTCGTTATAAGCCCGTTTTACTTGTTCTTTATATCCACGGTTACGTCTTAACATGTAGTAATATATTTTAGAAAGCTTGACCCCTCCGGGTTACGTCTAAAGTCTCTTTTTGTCTGACGAAAAACGTCCATCAGCATGTATTTTTCCGGAAAATAGTTTTCGTCAATAAACTTGCAAAAATCATAACTTCTTCGTTATAAACTCTTTTTAATCCGTTCTTTCGCCTACGGATTCGTTTTTGAAAGTATTTTCTAAAAATTTTGCCAAAGTTTCATTTGTGTTTACTGATTTTCCAGATTTTACCAAAATGGGACAGCATGTAAATATACTTGTTAGAAATCCATTTCCAAGGTTCAAAACTAGTTTTTACTTTAACCAAATCTCTTGCAAACTTCACAAAACTATACTAATCTTACCATACACCTTCTTAGGGTGCCATGGGTTCCTAATGACTAGTAATCAAGTTAATTTAACAAAGGAACACCTAAATCACAATCTAGGGTTTGTATGTTCAAAAAGTCTTCAAAAATAAAGTGGTATAACTAGTTTGTGCATGAAATTAAACATGAATACTATGAGATATAAGTGTTAATTAGATGAAAACATGAAAATAAATTTGAATACTCACTTTGAAATAATAGGTGATTAGATGATGAGAAATCTTGGATTACTTGTGTTTTTGTGTTATGATTCTTGATTAGGATGATGAAATGAACAACTTTGATGCTTTAACTTTTCAAAAACCTTCACTTGATCTTGGATTTGGTTTATGGTCGTGGTTTTGATGGTGAGGAAGAAGATATGACACTTTTTGATTATCTAAAATGTATGTATGTATGTTATAATGGTTTATGTAATTTTGTAACAAGTTATAATGTATAATAATCAAGCATAAATGCACAAGGTTAATAAACTTTGTAAAATTTGCCTAAGAGAGGACTTTAGGGGCTGGTTTTCAAAGAGCAAGGGGGGGGGGGGGGGGGTAGGGGTACTTGGGATTTATTTAGAAAACTAGTGAAGAATTTGGTGTAATTTAGTGTTATTAGTTAAAATCGGGTACCGGGTTTAATAGAAATAAATGTTAACAAAGTTAACCGGGACAAAATAAAGTCATAAGAATGATAAAAATATGTTGGGTACAATTACTGAGTGTTCGGGTGATTATTGTTTAGTTTTCACGAAAACCGTCGTTATATTCATAAGCTTACGTTATAAATAAAATAAATTTCCAAAATACTGAGTAAATGAATGTTATAACTTTTATGATAATAAAATGGATATAAAAATATGTCGGGACCATTGTGGGAATATTTAGATATATTCGTCGCGTATAAACCGGGTGTTAACGTTTATCATAAATACCTATAAGAAAAACGTTAATTGTATCAAATATATAAATTTGAAAATCCTAAGAGTGGTATAACATGTAAATGACCTACTGATGATATGCAGACTATCTCCAGTCCGTATGAAATGTCTTTACTGATAATGCATGAATTCGCACCTGAACCAATACGGTTACGCGAATTTGAATACCCGTAAACTAAATTTACGATGAAATGAATAATGCACGTGAATGATGAAATCTTTTCCCGCAATGAATAGTGTTTCGTGAATAGTAAAATTTCTGAATGCTTCTCGGAATGTCAAACTGACACTAAAAATGATGAATAGTAAACTGATGAATAGTGTTTTGATGAATAGTGTTTTTTTTCCAAAGTTCGGGAAATGACCTGAAATGGTGAGTTGTGACAGTCTTCCCCTCTAAAAGGAACTTCGTCCCGAAGTTCAGTTTATGTTGGTTTCTGAAAACATATATGTGAAAAGGTGATGATATTCGAGAATTCCAGCGAACTCTAACGATAGGAATTCAACTCTGATTCAACTGTTTGACCACCCGGTCCATGATTTCTGTTGGTTCTCTTACAAGGCCTGAGATTGTCATTTGGGTTGGATCCC
This sequence comes from Artemisia argyi, assembly GCA_030686995.1. NCBI lineage: Eukaryota > Viridiplantae > Streptophyta > Magnoliopsida > Asterales > Asteraceae > Artemisia > Artemisia argyi. Next base: position 220,696,917 of record CM060708.1, read on the forward strand.
TTCCAATGGAATCATGAGTGACTCATCTAAAAGTCATTTCTGGGGATCTGAAAATGTGAAATATGTTCGTGTAATCCTGTTGTTCTCTGGCAATGTTCAAATCTGACGGCCACTATGCCTTCTCTGTCAGAATATTAAATGGTCCAGTGTATATTGGTGTAACTTTCCAAGTTTTCTGAATGATAACATGCCTTTCCTAGGCAGAACTTTCTGCATAACTCTGCTTACCAACTTGAAGTTTTAATGGTTTACAACTTATTGAACTTGTAACTGATTCTTGACTTGTAGGAAATTTCTGATTATTTCATGAATGCTTACTGGACTAGTGAGTTGAGCTTTTTCTGAGTTTGGCCCATCAATCGATGGTCTGCGCTTCTTAATGTTGTAAATGTGATACTGGTAATATATACTGCTGAATTCTGCCAGAACTCAAGTTTGTATGCTAGTTGGTCGATTCTAAAATGAATCTTAAATGGCCCAATATGCTAAAGGTTCAACTTCTCTTGTTATCCAATTTGTATCATGCCAATCCAAGGCAATGCTTTTAACTTAGTTTGTTCTCCCACTTGAATCTGGATGGTTTGTTATTCAGGATACCCAATCTAAATGATATGTGTTATGTACCAATCTAACTTCTGCCAGTTTCTTGCTGTTGGTGTGATAACTATTGTTGTAGATGAATTTGATTTATGTTGAGTGATTAGTCCAACCATTTCTAGGGTTAATCACTCATGCTCTGAGTATACTTTCCTATGTTTGAATTGTTCTCTCGCTTTGACCATCGGTCTGAGGATGATAGTGATGTTTACATCTAAATGGGTTTCTGAAGGAAATCCTGAATTGATTACCTGAAGTCCAAGTTGAAACGGTTTCCTTAACAGGAAAAACTGAAATGGGTACAATAAACCTTTGTGACTAATTCCACAACGTTCGGTCCTCCGAACTTGGCGTTATCTGAAGGGATAGAATATAGGTAACAATTTGATTCCTTGTGTTTTGTTCCAACGGATGATAAGACATATGTCCTTCTTTGTCTAGTGGGTTTAGTCTCCACTACTGAAGTTCGCGATTAATTTGTGATGTCCTTCCTAATTCCTTCATCACATATTCCAAATATTCTTTATTGTCAAGTCACAAATCCTAAATGCATAAGCGATGTTGTAGGGAAGTTGGTTCTGGAAATTTGTCTCGCGATTGTGAGTTTTGGTTGAAATCTTTTTCTGAATAAACGAACTTAGAAAAATGGAGCAAATGATTTACTAAGTAATATTTTTCCTGATGATTCAAAATTTCAGTAGTTATGAAGTAGAAAAATGTTTTCAAACATGTTGTGATTAAGACTGCTTACCAAAGTTTGATGTTTATGTATATTTCTCATTGTACAATAGTGTTGCTAAAGTTTGACCAAAAAGGATCGCACTTGTTCAAAATAGGAATTTCAGAAATCATTTTTCCACAAGGTATGTGATTTATGTAAACGCATCAACTTTATTTAAAAGTGAAAACACTGAAAAGGATAAAATGGTAGAATAGGAAATGTTCGCTTAAATGCATAGATGTCTAACACTTAGTTCCTGAGGTTGGATAATGTCTATTGATGGTTATCTGGCATAACTACAAGCATAGGTATTTAGACTAACTTAAGTCCTGAAATAGTTTATCGTTGTAATTGGCAAGACGAAGGTATCACTTGATGTTGTGTCGATGAATGTCTATTCTATTTTCCCATGTAGATGAGGAGATATGTTCTGGCTTGATCCCTTGCTTGGTATGAAGGTGAGGTTATCTGAAATTTCTAGACATAATGCCTTAGAGGAATCTACATCGATATTCTTGATTCAAACAATTGTACTTTGTGAAAACTTACTGCAGGAAAGTTCATGTATGGATGAGGCCATGTTTAAATGAAATGCTCTACAGTCTCAATTAGAAGCTTGGTTTATTTCTATTGTGTTGTCCTGCGGACATCTATATTGAGTTCAATCCTGTAGCTCAGTCTAGCTAGTACCTTTAAATGATAGAATTTGACAACTAAGTCAGAGATGGTGATTCAGATGGTCTCGCAGTATCTTAGGATTGTTGTTGAGTTATGAATTCTCTCACTATATACTTCTAGTCCTGGTTAGTAGTTCTGTAATCCTTTCGTTGCTTCTATTGTATAGAGGAATCATGCATGTAATTGATATGGAAAGTCTCTTCTAGGGAAGTCAATGGGAAAAATCCAACTTAATGGCAAAGTGAGTGATAGGTAGGGTAAGTATCCAGGGATAGTTCGGCAAAATGGATGTTTATGAATGAGTTCCTTTGTTTACAAAACTTTTAAATGAAGATTGTTATTAACAATCCTTTGAAAAAGTAATTATTTCCTTCATGGCATAATCCTTCCTGAATTTTACATAGGTGATCAGGCTATGTATAATTGAGGACTAATGATGCGATGTTGGATTTTGTCAAAATATCATAACTTTTATCAAAAGTTTTAGATGGTGTTCAACGCATTGTTATAAAAATGGTGTCCTGATGTTTTCTTTCAAGTAACATGAAAATTGCTTCGCGTAATAATAGTAAATACTTGGTGTAATGACAGAAAATCAATTTATAGGATGGTAATAAAATAGCTTACTTCAGAAATTTTTCGGTAAAACAGTTTCCCCATATGATAGTAAAATAGCTTGAATGGTGTATTGGAGACGTGGGTGAATCTTGTCGAATGGTAATAGTCTACTAATTCGTCAAAAACGAAACCAACCTAATTCCTGATGAGACAATGCTAAAATGTTGCGAAACGATTGAAGTCTGAGCAAATGGGATAGAAAATGGAGTAAACGAAGGTTATAATTATCACCTAGGTAACAAAGGATAGATACTACATTGGATAGGAAAGTGCTTAATACCACTAGGTCATGTCATCGTACCAACGGTAAGTACAAAAGGAAAGATACAACCCTAAAGGGCTCGAACTACGGTTTATATATTGAAACAAAGCTCCTGCTGCTGAAGTATTGTTGTTATCCTTGATGTTGCTAATATCCTGACTGTTCTCTTTCAACAGCTCACGCTATTCCTCAAGCGATTTAGTCTTGATTCCAAGTTCCTGATTTTCCTTGTCCCTTAGCTCCGGGCAGTCATTCTTGAAATGCCCAAAGTTTCCACATTTGAAGCAACTCCCTGGGATTTTTTGATTTGTGAGTTTTCTACAGTCTTTAGTCCCATGACCCCGCTTCTTGCACACTCCACACGGTTCACTGCAATGACCTCGGTGATATTGATTACACAGGTTGTAGTAAGGTAACTTTCCAATATACCTTCTCTTTGTATGCGGTTCTGCAGCAAAGGCTCTATTTACTTCTTGTCCCTTGGGTGATTGTTGAGCAGCATTGCAACCTAGATTGTTGTTCCACTTCCTTTTATTGTCACTATTGTTTCCTGATGTCTCGGCGTGAACTATGAGTTCCTTTGCTTCGATCGCCATTTTGATAATGTACTTTTCAAGTTTCTTGCTTTCCGGTTCATCCATTGCAGGACCTAGTCGTGTTGATTCATAAAAATGAGTAGTGTACTTGTCAACATCATTTCCTACCATGGTAAAGTTTACTGTTTCCTGTTCCTTTGTTCGTAATTCACTTCCTACACAAAATGTTATACCCATCATCCTTCTTAGTTTCTCCCAAGAGTGTGAGTAGGCAGTATCAACTCCTACCATCTTAATAGGTTTGGTCCACCATTCCTGGGCATGATCCTGAAAAGTGCATGTGGCGAACTTAACCTTGTCTTCCTTACGACAGTCGCCACATTGAAATATTGTTTCTATTTCTTCGAACCATTTGAGAAATTTCTTTGTGTTTCTAGTTCCGCTAAAGGAGGGAGGATTGCACCCCATAAATTCCACGTGAGTAAGTTCCTTAGTGAGGGCGGTGGCTATGTTCTTGGCAATGACTTGTCCAACAGTAGCTTGCGTCATGCTTGGAGTGGCTTGCTTAAATCTCTCTTCATCAAATTATAAGAGACCATAAGGATCTATAGGTAATAGAAATTATCATATTCACAACACCTGAATATAATACATGAAAATTTCGGTCTACGTGAACCGGTATCACAAATAGCACAACCATTTCTTACATAGTAGAGTCACACTTGATATATTTGTTTGTACAACAATCAAAAGACAACAAGTTCTTTAGACTATGTCTCACACTTTATGTGGCTAGGATAATAGTAAAAGCTAGTGAGGATATAAATCTGGTCTAGGGACTTCCTGGTGTCCCTCTGTGTGAAATCAGGTTTGTGGCATCATAAGGTCGAGATAGTCCTGAAGTGGTGTCTGAAGTTGTGCATCTATCAAATCTTAGATAATGTAGGTTATGAACCATTCCTGAAGAATCTGCGGATGTTTCTGTTGAGTCCGTGTTATTGGTATTATCTACTAGGTGTCATCTAGTTCATGGCAAGTGGGAATGGAAAAGGGAAATGACAATGATGGTACCAGTGAATGAAATACTACCCTCTTTCGTGCTACCTCGCGACATCCAAAAGGTAAAACTAAAGTACACACTGTGGGAAGGCCAATAGTGTAATAAGTAACTGATGGTGGTGATAGTACCTGAGTAGTAAGTGCCCTACTAGTGATGGAAAGAAAACACACTATCTTCCTTGCAATAAGCATCCTAATAAGTCCATTAAGATTAATTCTGAATACACTACCAAAAGGCATTCTATGTACGGGCTGAATGATAGGAAAACCCTGTTCCTATGGCAAATCAATAGTACTAATGGTGGTGTAAATGCAACTGGTGGTATAATGGTAGTGTAAAATGACAAGGCATCTTCAATGTCGGAATACGATAAAAGGATGTCAGGGTGAGTATCTGAAGACATGTCACTTGTGAACCAGGTCAATAAAATGATATACATATACGGATATGAGTATAAATAACTCGCACAGGGTATGTATGAAACAACATGTATCATGATTATGCACTTATGATGAAATGATGAGATGCTATGCTGATGTGGTTATAGTCTAGGGTCCAAGATACATCCTAGTTCGCTATAACCTTAGCTCTGATACCAATCTGTCACACCCCCAATTTACCTGACTTGCAGCGGAATGGAATACCTGGGGGTGTCTGTCATAGCAGCACAGTTACAGTTACATTGAACGACCTAAAGTGTCGTTTGGAAAATACTGCATTTGATCATTGGAATAATCCAGAGTTTACAAAATGAGGTCCCCAAAATATGTTGCATGTTTATGAAAAACAAGTCATACTAGATCAAACGTTTACATAAGTGCATGAAATAATGATGAGATGCGTCGACTCCGCGACTCCATGAAGGTCCAAATGCATGTCACATGAGCTACCTTAATAACCTGAAATACATTGCTAAAACGTCAACACGAATGTTGGTGAATTCCATAGGTTTGTAAAATGTAATAATGTACGGCCACCACAAGTAAAAGTGCAAGATAAAAATCTCATGAAAATTGTACAATTGACCTTAAGCTCATGACACCGAAGCTATGACTGATGAAACTATGCCCCTCCTGAATGTTCTGCCGAAACACTCAAATGTAAAAGACATGAAATGCATCCGCTTACTGTTGGTAATCACTACCACGGATGGAGGCGTCACCCTCGATAGATCTATCCACTCACTCTCGCTTACCGGTAAATTAACGGTTCATGATGTTACAGGGGACTTATCACATGGCAAGGTAACTTAAGCAATGTACATATGTTTGAATACTTGGGCTCGTACTAAAATGATTGATGCAATGTATTCCCCCCGTGGGATTTGAAAACAATCAAAAATGTTGAATTGAAAACGGGGCTATGAAAACTCACCTCTAGCTGATGGTACTGTGATGAAGTGAAATGAACAACCATGAACATGTAATGAGCTGAAAAACAAGGCGCGCACACTAGCCGCAACCTAATGTGAATGATGAACGATCTACTTTAGATCACCAAATGATGTTATGAATGTCCATGCACATGTTTCCTATACCACTCTACTCTTTGAAAAACACTTGTTGTTATCAAAAGTATATATTCCAAGACTTAGGAAAAATATGGCTATTATAAAAATAAACTAGTTGCAATATATATACTTATATATATATCGTATGTACCAATGTTTGTGTTGAAATCCTCGGTTTGAAATCCTTGAAATAACGCCTTGTGGTGATGAAAATATACTTGTGTTCACTAATACGTCATTAGTTATGAATTTAGGTACTTGGTTAATATTTCTAGAAAATCTAGAACTTAGTACGTAGTGTTATTATTATTTCTAAAAGCTGCCAATTATAGAGGATTTTTGCCGATATTGAAACGTGAATATCTTTGTCGTTATAAGCCCGTTTTACTTGTTCTTTATATCCACGGTTACGTCTTAACATGTAGTAATATATTTTAGAAAGCTTGACCCCTCCGGGTTACGTCTAAAGTCTCTTTTTGTCTGACGAAAAACGTCCATCAGCATGTATTTTTCCGGAAAATAGTTTTCGTCAATAAACTTGCAAAAATCATAACTTCTTCGTTATAAACTCTTTTTAATCCGTTCTTTCGCCTACGGATTCGTTTTTGAAAGTATTTTCTAAAAATTTTGCCAAAGTTTCATTTGTGTTTACTGATTTTCCAGATTTTACCAAAATGGGACAGCATGTAAATATACTTGTTAGAAATCCATTTCCAAGGTTCAAAACTAGTTTTTACTTCAACCAAATCTCTTGCAAACTTCACAAAACTATACTAATCTTACCATACACCTTCTTAGGGTGCCATGGGTTCCTAATGACTAGTAATCAAGTTAATTTAACAAAGGAACACCTAAATGACAATCTAGGGTTTGTATGTTCAAAAAGTCTTCAAAAATAAAGTGGTATAACTAGTTTGTGCATGAAATTAAGCATGAATACTATGAGATATAAGTGTTAATTAGATGAAAACATGAAAATAAATTTGAATACTCACTTTGAAATAATAGGTGATTAGATGATGAGAAATCTTGGATTACTTGTGTTTTTGTGTTATGATTCTTGATTAGGATGATGAAATGAACAACTTTGATGCTTTAACTTTTCAAAAACCTTCACTTGATCTTGGATTTGGTTTATGGTCGTGGTTTTGATGGTGAGGAAGAAGATATGACACTTTTTGATTATCTAAAATGTATGTATGTATGTTATAATGGTTTATGTAATTTTGTAACAAGTTATAATGTATAATAATCAAGCATAAATGCACAAGGTTAATAAACTTTGTAAAATTTGCCTAAGAGAGGACTTTAGGGGCTGGTTTTCAAAGAGCAAGGGGGGGGGGGGGGTAGGGGTACTTGGGATTTATTTAGAAAACTAGTGAAGAATTTGGTGTAATTTAGTGTTATTAGTTCAAATCGGGTACCGGGTTTAATAGAAATAAATGTTAACAAAGTTAACCGGGACAAAATAAAGTCATAAGAATGATAAAAATATGTTGGGTACAATTACTGAGTGTTCGGGTGATTATTGTTTAGTTTTCACGAAAACCGTCGTTATATTCATAAGCTTACGTTATAAATAAAATAAATTTCCAAAATACTGAGTAAATGAATGTTATAACTTTTATGATAATAAAATGGATATAAAAATATGTCGGGACCATTGTGGGAATATTTAGATATATTCGTCGCGTATAAACCGGGTGTTAACGTTTATCATAAATACCTATAAGAAAAACGTTAATTGTATCAAATATATAAATTTGAAAATCCTAAGAGTGGTATAACATGTAAATGACCTACTGATGATATGCAGACTATCTCCAGTCCGTATGAAATGTCTTTACTGATAATGCATGAATTCGCACCTGAACCAATACGGTTACGCGAATTTGAATACCCGTAAACTAAATTTACGATGAAATGAATAATGCACGTGAATGATGAAATCTTTTCCCGCAATGAATAGTGTTTCGTGAATAGTAAAATTTCTGAATGCTTCTCGGAATGTCAAACTGACACTAAAAATGATGAATAGTAAACTGATGAATAGTGTTTTGATGAATAGTGTTTTTTTTCCAAAGTTCGGGAAATGACCTGAAATGGTGAGTTGTGACACTAGGGAAAGACAGAAAAAGAGAGTCACTCCTACTGTTCCTCCACCACAACCACCATTATCTCACTTTTCTACGGATCATATTAACCACCATATCCCTACTGCTGCTATGCACATTCAGTCTCACCACCACCATCATGAACTACCTTCATCACATGTTTATGCTCACCCACACAAACTATACACTACTCATCATATAGGTACTATATATACCCTCATCTTTTTAATCTATTTATCCATTTCAAGATTTTGTTTTTATGATCTTAAAGGTGGTATTTTTCTAAATATTTTGGTGTTTAGTTTTTATATATGTGATCTTTTTCATACCTTTTTCAGGATTTCCATTATTTTACTGGAAGATTATATTTTTAGTACTACTAATTTTGTGTATATTTTTGAGTTCATGAAAGCTTTTCATATAAATATATGATTTCACTCATACCTATCTCAAAATTTTGATTCTTTTTACCAAAAGAATTGTACTTTTAAAGTTTTAACTGTCTGATCATGAAGTCAAGTTTTTTTTTTCTTATTTATTTATTTTTTTCATAATCAAATATGTTTCTTTACATGCCCTTTTCAAGAATTTGATATTTTTCACTCACAAAATGATTTTTTAGTGACTTTGTGGCTGATGTATTTTAAGTTTATGAAATCTTTTTCTGGGGTTGGTTCTTCTTCTTATCAAGGAATGATGACTGTTGGGTGTGGCTATGGATTTGTTGCCATGGAAAAGAGTTTCAGGGTAATTTATTATATCAACATATGTGTATATATCAACACACCCTTTATCTAATATTTGTAGCTTAAGTGTGATGGAAAATATTTACATCAGAATTTCATGGGCAATGCTAAAACTTTTTTACTTTGAGATATTAGGGTTGTTAAGTGGCTAGTATGCTTGTATTTGTAATATTCTTAATCAAACATGTTGGCATTATGAAAACATAAATTTAGTAAACACAAAAAATTAAACAAATACACTATCATTAACAAAACCTAACAAACTACCCTTTGGCTTTTTGTATATATAGGAGTGTTCAATATCACCACCAGGAGAGAATAGGGCTACAGGAGGAACTGGTCGAAATTTTCGATCAAGATCACTGCGTGTGGGAGTCGGTTCATTTTCGTTCTTTGACAAAATCAAGCCCAAAAGGTATGAGATCGTAGAGAATCATCACGAGGATGAAGATCAAGAAGGAAATAATTTACCAGAGATTTTGTTCCCTATTCATGGTGGCTCTCACTAGGATTTCTTCGGCATGAAGACGGATTTGTCATCGGAGCATAGCGTGGGAGGTTACTATACTGGAGGAAATTGGTACCGCCAAGATGGTCTGGCTTCACTTGAGCTCACTCTCAACTCTTATGGATATTACGACTGATTTCATATGTGTTATCTATGTTAACTAGCCAATTATGTAATTAAATTAAGTAGTACTTATCATGTACGTTCTAGCTATTTATGGGTGATTTCTAAGTAGTTTTACTAGCTTTGATATGACTATATATGATCGAACTAATGCATCATAATAAAATATATATTAAATAAAATTGTGCTCCTAACAATATATCTTATGAGAATGAGTGAATACTTTCGACCAACATTTTTAAGATCGGGATTTTACAGAAAAAAGAAATTTCGTTTTTGCAAGATTGAAATCGTAATATCTATTGGTAAGTATTGAATGAGTTGATTGATTATTACAAAACATCCGAATACATATATAGCCTATCTAGATAAGTTAAATAAGGTAAATGTCAATCACCCTCTAATTTCATATTAATTTACAACTATGCCAAATCAGTTACAATAAATGTGAGCCTATCACAAATGAGTCATTGTCGACTAATACTCCCCCACAGTTTAAGCGGGAGGAAGCCGGACGCTCAAACTGGATCTAAAGTCTTCGAATAAGGCTGAAGGAAGGCCTTTGGTAAAGATATATGCGTACTGGTAACGAGAGGGTATATGGAGAACACGAACCTGACCGGCAGTAATCATGTCATAGACAAAATGAATATCAATCTCAACATGTTTGGTCTGTTGATTTTGAACAGGATTGGCACACAAATAGATGGCAGTGACATTATCACAGTAGACTAGGATGGCAATGCTAAGAGGAGAATGTAGCTCACGAAGAAGGTTACGAAGCCAAGCAGTTTCAGCTACAACATTAGCAACACCCTGGTACTCTAATTCGGCACTAGAATGGGAGACGGTGTGTTGTCGTTTGGAAGACCACGAAAGTAGATTATTGCCCAGAAAAACATAGTAACCTGAAGTAGACCGTCGTGTGGATGGGCAACCCGCCCAATCTGCATCTATATATCCAACAAGGGAAGTGGTGGATGATGAATATAGGTGTAGACCAAAATCCAAAGTCCCTCGAACGTATCGTAAAATACGTTTAAGGGCAGCTAAATGTGGCTCACGAGGATCATGCATGTAAAGACAAATCTGTTGTGCAGCATAGGAGAGATCCGGTCTTGTAAATGTGAGATACTGAAGACCACCTGCAAGATTGCGATATAAAGTAGGATCCTGAACTGGAACACCTTTGGGACCCGTTTGGATTCTGTATCAACTGGTGTTCGAGAAGGGTTGCAGTTGGTCATGTGAGAGCGCTCAAGAAGCTCAGCAGCATACTTCTGTTGAGATAGAAAAAGACATGTAGAATGCCGAGTAGCAGAAATGCCTAGAAAATAATTTAGTGTCCCAAGGTCAGTCATGTCAATCTCACTATGCAGGGAGGTAATGATCTGCTATGAGGAGGGTAGTAGAGGAGGCTGTAAGAATGATGTCATCTACATAAATAAGTAAATAAGCTATGTGGGAGCCCTGTCGAAGAATAAACAATGAAGAGTCGCACCGACTGTGATAAAAACCAACTCTAGTAGCATAACCTGCAAATCTCTAAAACCAGGCATGAGGTGCCTCTTTTATACCATATAAGGATTTCTATAGAAGGCAAACATGGTGAGGGTACCGGGGGTCTACAAATCCCGATGGTTGGTGCATGTATATTGTCTCAGATATATCGTCGTTTAGAAAAGCGTTCTTAACATCAAGCTGATGAATAGGCCACTTGCGAGATACTGCAAGACTAAGAACAGTGCGAATGGTAGCCGGTTTGACAACCGAACTGAAGGTCTCATCACAATCAATACCAAGTTACTGACTACTGCCATTGGAAACCAAACGAGCCTTATAATGGCTCAAAGTGCCGTCAGCATGAAATTTATACTTAAACAACCACATAGATCTTACCACATTAACACCAGAAGGCCGTGGTACGAGAATCCAAGTACCATTTTTAACTAACGCATTATACTCATCATACATAGCATTTTCCAATGAGGGTTTTGAAGAGCGAGGAAGGGAGGTTTAGGTAAGGGTGAGATAGAAGAAGTATGAAGCGAGAGACGTTCAATGAGTTTGACAATACCTAATTGAGATCGAGTGACCATGCGTTGAGTACGGGGTGGTGTGGTGGGGGATTGTGTATGTTGGGTTGAGGTGTTGGGATTGGTTGTATGTGTAGGAGGTTGTTGAGCTGGTGAGGGTTGAGGTTGTGCTGTGGTTTGATTTTGTGTTGTAGTTGATGGGCTGTTGGGTGGTTGTTGAGGTGTATGTAGTGGGCTATCCGTGTGAGTATTGGGTGTAATGGGCTCATGAGGGGCTTCTTGTGGTGGAGTATGTGTTGGGGGTTAGTAAGTATTTGGGTAAGTAGAGGGGATGGTGAAGGGTCTAAAAAGGTGTAGGAAGGTGGAGATTCGGGTGTCATTGACCGGAAAGGGAATTGAGTTTCATCAAAGGTGACGTGGCAGGAAAGTAATATTTTGTTTGTCTCAAGATCTAGGCATCGAAAGCCATGGTGGTAGGCGGGATATCCCAAGAATATGCATGGTGTTCCGCATGGGGCAAGTTTGTGAAGGGAGTAAAGGTGAGGATAGCATAGACACCCAAATATACGTAAGGTAGAGTAGTCGGGTGTTTTGTGAAAAAGTTTTGTGTATGGGATTTCGTTGTTGATTGCGGTAGAGGGTAAGAGGTTGATGAGATAGTCGGCCATATGTAGAGCCTCGACCCAAAAGGTGGGGGTAGGTGAGCTTGAAACAAGAGGGTACGAATGACGTTGTTGATTGTTCGGATCATGCGTTCCGCTTTGCCATTTTGTTGTGAAGTTTTTGGGCAGGAGAATCTAAATTGTATACCGTGGTTAGCGAAAAGTTTATGTAAGCGGTTATTGTCGAACTCACCACCATGATCACATTGGAAACTTTTTATTTCGCATTTAAATTGGTTTTTAACATCATTACAAAAGTGCAAAAATTTATCAAGCATATCGGATTTGTTATGAAGAGGGTAAATCCACAAATAATGAGAGAAGTGATCAAGAAACAAGACGTAGTATTTAAAACCACTTTTACTAATAATGGGAGATGTCCATAAGTCTGAATGAATAATATCAAAACAATGTTCAACAATAGAGGTAGAACTATGAAAAGGAAGCTTCACATGTTTGCCAAGTTGGCATGCATGACATACATGTGGAGACTTTTCTTTATTACACGAAATAAATTGACGAGACACAAGAGACCGTAGCACTTCGTTACCTGGATGACCGAGGCGTTGGTGCCACGAGGAGGAACTTGTAGAGAGTAAAGCGGTAGGGGTGGTGGATGGCTTGGTAACGGGATAGAGATCTCCCGAACTATCTCATCGAAGGAGGATATGGCGAGTCCAGAAGTCCTTCACAGAGAAACCAAAAGGGTCAAATTGGACAGTGCAATTATTATCTGTAGTAAATTGACGGACAGAAATAAGGTTTTTAATAATATTGGTAGTGACAAGAACATTATGAAGATGAAGTGGGTGATGAGTGGATGGAATAATGTTATATCCGGTGTTAGTAACGGGAATAGAATTTCCGTCACCAACGTGCACAGATGGGAATAAACGTTTGTTAAAAATAGTACTTAAATTATTTGCGTTAGAAATTAAATGGGAGGAAGCACCTGTATCCATGTTCCACGTTGGGTCTTGCAAAGTCATAGTGCTAAACGCGCTTGGTAGAGAGGTAGGTTGAGACGGGTACATGGCGGGTGCAGGTCCGAGGATACCGTTAGATGGTGCGGGCTGTGGATAGGTAGCATGTTGGTGAATCTGATGGGCAGCAAGGGGTTGTTGGGTTACGTATGGGTGGGCATTAGATGAGCCATATGTTGGCTGGTGATATAAGGTTGTGTAATGGGCTTGTGGTGTTGGTTGTCGGCCCAAGATAGAAGGGAGAATGGGCTGTGAATTGTTTTATCGTGTATTATAATACCCTGGAGCCCAAGTGAGGTTTTTTTGGTTGTTATTTTGTGTGCCAGACCCTCGGCCAAATGTCCCTTTGGTATTTTTTAGACCAGTTCGATTACGGTGGTCATGTATGAATTTACACCGATCCCCGAACTTGCTTGACCCCCTACTAAAGTGATTGCACAACTGTGGAAATGGTTGATTAGAGGTACCTTTTTGTCCCGACGAGTTAGTGGCCAAAAGAACGTCAGGCGAGGATGAGGAGCTGTCGAATGTGGTTTGAGAGTTGCTTGCATATGTCAACGTAGACTCCTCAAGGAGTAACATGTTCCAGGCCGTTTCGAATGTTGGTAGAGGTTCCTTATGTCGTATGAGACGAGCAATGCCCTTAAAACGTTCGTCAAGCTCGTTAATAGCATACATAACAAGGTTTTTGTCACTTACTTTTTCATCAAGGTTTTGCAAACGATCTGCCATAGCACGTATCTTGGTACAATACGAGTTAATGGTGAGACTGCCGAGTTTGATGGATCGGAGTTCACTATCAAGGGTTATGGCTCGTGCATCTGTGTTGTCGTGGAACAGGTCCTCGATATGGTCCCATAGAGCTTTTGCATTCCCGGGGGTTGTCACGACTTGGTCTTGGAGGGATTCGTTTAATGTACCTAGTATCCACACCTTGACTAGGTCATCTTGTTTGTTCCACTCGGGGTCGGTGTTACTTGTAGCGGTTCCCTCAATATGTGTTTTTAATCCAAGACTTCCAAGGTGGATTTTTATGAAGGAACTCCACGAGTTATAGTTGTGTTTGTCAAGACTCAACTTGATGGGGACATTAAACGGGACAATTTTTGCATTGGATGAGGGTGTTGTGGTTACAATGTCGTCACCAGCCATGGTAGCTGATTTGAGGGATTAGACTTGGTGTACTGATCGGTAAGAGTTGAGGGAGGAAGGAGGCTCTGATTTGAGGGATTAGAGTTGGTGTACTAATCGGTAAGAGTTGAGGGAGGAAGGAGGAGAGCCTGTTAGAGATCCGGTTTATTTGGAGAGAAAAAAGAAAAAAAGGGGATAGTTATGGCTGTGATACCATATTGGTAAGTATTGAATGAGTTGATTGATTATTAAATGCAAACATCCGAATACATATATAGCCTATCTAGATAAGTTAAATAGGGTAAATGTCAACCACACTCTAATTACATATTAATTTACAACTAAGCCAAATCAATTACAATAAATGTGAGCCTATCACAAATGAGTCATTGTCGACTAATAATATCAGATCGAAATCCTAAAATGCTACTTTTTTTTTAACGATAACATTCATTAACACTGGCAAGTCCTCAAAACGAGGACCGCCAAACAACTAACAATAATACAAGGGGTACTCAACCCAATCCTTCCAAACGATACATTTAAATTTCGACCTATGCTTTAACCGAAAGAAAGAAAAAGACTTAACTTCGGCTACCACACTTCTCTAACTTGTGTCTTAGTTTGTTGAAAAATCATATCATTCCTTGTCTTCCACAAAACCCAAATGGTGACCATCACAATACCCCTTATGATCTTTTTCCTCCATTTACCCCCATGTACAATTTTATATAACAGCAGCAAATCTTCACAGTCATAAGCAAAAAAAGGGTCAATCTTACACCACTTATAAATAAAGCTCCACACTCCAAAAGCGTGGCCGCATCCCACGAATAAATGGTTCAG
Source organism: Artemisia argyi (assembly GCA_030686995.1). NCBI lineage: Eukaryota > Viridiplantae > Streptophyta > Magnoliopsida > Asterales > Asteraceae > Artemisia > Artemisia argyi. The sequence goes on from CM060708.1 coordinate 220,712,048, forward strand.
ATCTTCAACATTGGCTACACATAACGGGCATGAAGTGTCCACAATTTGAACTCCTCTTCTGGCTAGCGCTATCCGGGATGGAAGCCGGTCGAACTCGGTCCTCTAAGCAACCAAGTTCACATTTACAAGAACCAAACTTTCCCACTTCATCTTTTGGTCTCTACTTTGATCTCTTCCCAGCCGTAACATAGCTTTGAAGTTTGCAACCGAAAACGCCCCAAAATTTCCATCATCCCAAACCCATTTATCCGCTGACCCGTTAACAGAATACGACTGCAGCAGCCTGTTAAGGTCCTGCATTTCGGACAGCTCCTCAACTGTTGCTGGGTGACGATACCAGCTCTCAGTGAACCGGAAACCCTCGCTGCACTGCTGGATACTATCTTTAATGCTGCATTTCTTCTTTCTTTCCAACTTATAAAGGCACGGCCATCTATCTTTAAGCACCACTGATCCGATCCAATGATCCGTCCAGAAGCAAACCTCTTCCCCATTCCTAACCACGACCCTAATTAATTGATGAAATTTCTTTCCTTGAATTGTAACATTTCCCAAAAATGTTGCAATCGTCTTCCAACAGCCTGTGATCGATTTCTTAAGCGGAAGAAAACACCAATTCCCTCTACCTCGATGACCTTACGCCAAAAAGAATTCTTTTCAACCGTGAACCGCCACGCCCATTTAGCCATAAGCGCCATATTAACATCGGCCATTTTAGAAATGTCTAAACCTCCATCTTTTTTCGATGTAGAGACTACCCCCCAAGACACCCAATGGATTTTTTTTATGTCATTCGAACCTGTCCAGAGGAAGTTCTTCATTATCTTTTCAATCTCCTCCAAAACTTTAACAGGTGCCTTGTATAGAGAAAGATAATAAATAGGCAGACTAGCTAGCACCGATTTAACTAACGTCAATCTCCCACCCATGGATAATGTTTTGGCCTTCCAAGAGGAGAGTCTACTTTGGATCGTCAATAAACGGGTTCCAGTAGCAAATTCTATTCATATTAGCACCCACCCGTATCCCCAAATAGTCAAAAGGAAGACTACCCACCCTACACCCGTATCCCTAAAATGCTACTATCATGTAATTTTCTTAATAGTTTTTCTAATGTTATTCAAATCTACAAATTATTATATACCATATACACAAAATTATATGAATGTTTCATGGAGATTTTGTCTTAAATTATGAATACGAAATGTTTAAGAATATTAACATGTTGTTTTTTTATTCTATAAACCATAATCTATAACTTTGTAGTTTTTTAGTTTGCGATTCGAGAAAAGTAAGATCGGATCGGATTAGATTTTAAGATCCTATAATGAAGATTGAGATGTTATAAGAACTTAAGCTTGCTAAGATCATACGTAAGATCCGGATCATTTTTCTTTTGCAACATCGTAAAATCGTAAAATTTTAAGATATCTTAACAACTATTCTTTCAACCCGTATAACACAAATATATATATAAACGATGTTAAAAGTTCGACAAAAGGAATGTTAGACGACATACAAAGACAAAACAATGCTTTGTAACCAACTAACCATATATTGTATACGTACAATGTTATAAGTACAAAATCTTTTAGATTTTAAAGATACAATATGAATGAATCAGAGATGACCTATGTTAGCTCCAAAAGTAAGCCACTGTACTTATATTTTTTTCAGTAACAAACGTTCATATAAGTTTAATTTTCTGCAATAACAAAAGTATATATTTCAAGTCATGATATACATCATCTTCTTCTTCTTCTTTTCTATTTTTTTTTTATTTTTTATTTTTTAAATTCGAGGACTATGATTTAAATCGATCCCGTTCATTTCTTGCTGGAATTTTGATGTAAAAAATAAGTTAAACAAAAAAAGGGGACGAGGTTTTTTCGGTGTTCAGGTTACCCAGAGAATGCGAGTTGAATCTTTGACTCATATATGATGTACATGGCATAATTGGGGTAACACCGTGACTATTTTCGATCTTTTCTTGACCGGTTTGCTTATTTAAACATCCAAAACATGCGATGATAAAATGTAGTGATGGACAGTGGCGGAATCACGAAAATAGGATGTGGAGGCATTTTTTTTTTTTTTTTTTTTTTTTTTTTTTTTTACAATAGCAACAAAATGCGGAAGAAAAAACTAGGATCGTAATGCTAAATCGTTTATTTTTATTTAGAGATTAAAGATTTATAAGGTTTTTTACAGTGTTGAATGTTGTGTTTTAGTATGTGAGTGAGGGGCAATTTAATTTTTCGGCAGAGAACACTTTAAAAAAAAGTCAAAATTAATAATAATAATAATAATAATAATAATAATAATAATAATAATAATTACTCTAACATCTCAACTTTTTCGACTAGCTATGAGGGGCACCGGCCCTCATACTTATTGCATAGCTAATGGATTCATATTACCATGCTTTTAGAGTACACTTTTATTGTTAAGAGTTATCGGTAGCATGTGTCATGTGTGTGTCATTTGCTTATAATGATAGAAACATTGGATTGTTGGCACCTATATAGAATGTTGACTCCAAGTAAAAACAAAAATACAGACAGGTTATGGTCGATGAACCAGAGAGTATGAACCACCTTGACCACAATGTTGATCGAGGACAGACAAATTAGAGTCATATGAAGCAAAATATATGAGGTCTCAATTTCCAACCAACCGTACTTTATATTCAGACAATCCAATAACAACGCTGCTTTTGCATGCACAACACCTAACACTGGCCAAATTGTTGCATGCTTGCCCATATATCTAACATCATACAGGTTTTGAGGGTTACACAATCTTTTAGTTCATTTCCTAAGGGGTTTATATTAACTTTTGGAAACCATTTATAGTCGTCACGATTCTTCGTTGTGAAGATATCATAAATCCCAAGTCAATTCATAATCGAGCATCATCAGATCAAGTTGAGTCTCATCGATATATCACACTCGTGAGTTCGTTCTTCTACTAGATAAATATGGCCTACAAACAAAGGAAAACTATGAAATACTGTAATGTTTTTCTTAGTCTCATAAAAATAAATGTATATGACCAAAGTGTAGGTAAACGTAATGCCTCGTCATTAATATCTTATGGCTCTAACAATCAGGTTTTGTTAGGACCACTACTCAAATTCCTTCAATTAATCGAATCTCTTTAGCTTGGACAACATCCCACAAATGGGACTGCCCATCAACACAAGTAAAATATTTTCAATTTCTGCAAAAATAGCCAATGTCAATTTATTAAGTTCAATTCCTGTCCTCCAACCATAACATATTGTTGTTTCAAATATGCAACCATTAAATCTCTTATGAGAACTATTATAGTAATTTGGTTTTAAACAAGACTTGTTATCACAGCGGAGGACATCATATCCCGTCGGCTGGAAAGACCAACGAAATTCGAAATTAGATGCGCGTCTGCTTACATTTGAGCCCGAGTTATGTTTCGTCATATCTTCTATATAAATTCTTTTCAATAAAATATTGTGCGAAAATGATTATCAGCACTTTCTGGTAATTTATATTTCTTTACTCAAAAGCCATTCAACTGTGAGTATGAAGTAGAGAGTTTTGATAGGATGATATGACCTTTCAGAAGATATAAAACACACAATTATGTTGATAAATAAAACAGCACAAATTAAAGAAATATGCCTATGCAAACAATCCATACACCAACTGATCGATCACACCCATTTCTTAACATCTTCAATTCCACGTCTAAATCTTTCTTCAAAACTTATGCCATCATTAGTTTGTCAAAATCTGCAGATATTTGCTACCAACTGCCCAACTCTACGACGATTTGCAGCAAAGGGGTTCCTTATCAAACCCAAGCGTGGGTTTTGCTTATGCAGCACTTACAGGGACAACCACCCCCTTCCTTTTGTGTATTACACCTGCATATTATATGGCGCGTCACATTTTGTTACAAACTATTTTCAATGTTTCTCAAGATGCTAGTGCGTTTGGCAGTTTCAAACCATTTACTTATTGATGGTTCTATCGGAATATGCTAAAATTTTAATTTATAACGACCCAAACAAGAAAAATGAGAAAGTTTAACTAAGTTAACATGTCAAATGCGTAGAAATCGTAGAAAGTGTATGATTTTAATTATTTGAAAAAAATATTGAGGAAAATATTTTTTGTAATCATGTGACTGCTCACAAAATGGCTTAAAATGAGATATTGAGTTCAATGATCAATAGCCCAATAAAGTAATGAAATAAGTGACTGCTCACAAAATGGCTTTTCACACAAGCAATGCTATTGTATCTAGTAACCTTTCTAGTCCCTCTTTTGTCCCTTACCTTTTTCTTAACATCACTCTGTCAACTTCAAATCCTTCTCTTCCAGATATCATCATCTCTCTCTCTCTCACTCACACACACAAAACATCCACTGTGTGTTTCTGCACCTTCCATGTGCACACTCCTTACTTTCTGCTTATAAAAGCAGCTTGCAGTTCAGCCATCAACTTCATCCATACTAGAATTCAAGACCTCTATCTCTAGCTCTCTCTCTTTCTTTCACATACACACATTGTGTGAGTGTAAATCTCTCTAGGTGTTTTGTGACTAGGGTTTTGCTCAAATCTTTTGTTGTTTTTTGATTAATGAAAAACACAATGGAAGCACAACACCACCAACAACAAGATATCCATGATCATCTAGGAAACAAAAACAGTGGCAACTATGTATGCAGGCAAAGTAGTACTAGGTGGACTCCCACAAGTGACCAGATCAGAATCTTGAAAGAACTTTACTACACCCATGGAATCAGATCACCAACTGCTGAACAGATTCAGAAGATTGCTGCTCAACTCAGACAGTACGGCAAGATTGAAGGCAAAAATGTTTTTTATTGGTTTCAGAACCATAAAGCTAGGGAAAGACAGAAAAAGAGATTCACTCCTACTGTTCCTCCACCACAACCACCATTATCTCACTATTCTACTGATCATATTAACCACCATATCCCTACTGCTGCTATGCACATTCAGTCTCACCACCACCATCATGAACATGTTTATGGCCACCCACACAAACTATACACTACTCATCATATAGGTACTATATATACCCTCATCTTTTTAATCTATTTATCCAGTTCAAGATTTTATTTCTATGATCTTAAAGATGGTAGTTTTTTAAGTATTTTGGTGTTTAGTTTTTATATATGTGATCTTTTTCATAACCTTTTCAGGATTTCCATTATTTTACTAGAAGATTGTATTTTTAGTACTACTAATTTTGTGGATATTTTTTAATTCATGAAAGCTTTTCATATAAATATATGATTTCAGTACTCATACCCATCTCAAGATTTTGATTCTTTTTACCAAAAGAATTGTACTTTTATGTTTTAACCGTCTGATCATGAAGTCAAGTTTTTTCTTCTTCTTATTATTATTATTTTTTTTTTTCACAATCAAATATGTTTGTTTACATGCCCTTTTCAAGAATTTGATATTTTTCTCTCACAAAATGATTTTTTAGTAACTAATATGTGGCAGATGTATTTTAAGTTTATGAAATCTTTTTCAGGGGTTGGTTCTTCTTCTTCTCAAGGAATGATGTCTGTTGGGTGTGGCTATGGATCTGTTGCCATGGAAAAGAGTTTCAGGGTAATTTATTATATCAACATATATATACATATCAACACACCCTTTATTTAACATTTGTAGTTTTAAGTGTGATGGAAAATATGTACATCAGAATTTCATGGGCAATGCTAAAACTTTTTTACTTTGAGATATTAGGGTTGTTAAAGTAGCTAGTATGCTTGTATTTGTGATATTTTTAATCAAAGATGTTGGCATTATGAAAACATAAATTTAATAAACACAAAAAACTAAACAAATACTATCATTAACAAAACCTAACAAACTACCCTTTGGCTTTTTGTATATATAGGAGTGTTCAATATCACCACCAGGAGAGAATAGGGCTACAGGAGGAACTGGTGGAAATTTTGGATCAAGGTCGCGTGTGGGAGTCGGTTCATTTTCGTTCTTTGACAAAATCAAGCCGAAAAGTTATGAGATAGTAGAGAATCATCGCGAAGAGGAAGATCAAGAAGGAAATAATTCACCTGCAGAGATTGAGACACTTCCTTTGTTTCCTATTCATGGTGGCTCTCACCAAGATTTCTTCGGCATGAAGACGGATTTGTCATCGGAGCAAAGCTTGGGAGGTTACTATACAGGAGGAAATTGGTACCGCCCTGATGGCCTGGCTTCACTTGAGCTCACTCTCAACTCATACGGATATTACGACTGAATTTCATATGAGTTATCTATGTCTACTAGTCAATCATGTAATTAAATTAAGTAGTAGTTATCATGTTCTAGCTACTTTTATGGGTGATTTCTAAGTAGTTATGCTACTTGATATGACTGTATGATCGAACTAATGCATTATAATAAAATATATATTAAATAAATTGTGCTACTAATAATCTTATGAGAATGAACGAATACTTTAGAGCAAGGTTTTCAAAATCGGGATCCTACTCAATATTATTTTCAATATTGAAATCATAAAATCTGACTGAGATCCTAAGATCTTATTATAACGTAATTTTCTTAATAGTTTATCTAATGTTATTCAAATCTACAAATTATTATATACCATAAACACAAAATTATATCGAAATTATATGAATGTTTCATGAAAATGTTGTCTTAAATTAAGAATACGAAATGTTTAAGAATACTAACATGGTTTTAAATTCTATGAACCATAATCTACAACTCTGTAGTTTTTAGTTTGCGGTTCAAAAAAAGTAAGATCGGATCGGATTAGATTTTAAGATCCTATAGTCAAGATCGAGATGTTATAAGATCTTAAGCTTGCTAAGATCATACGTAAGATCCGTATTATTTTTCTTTTGTAGCATCGTAAAATCGTAAGATTATAAGATTAGAATTGATATCTTAATAACTATGCTTTCAACCCCTGTAACGCAAATATATATATATAAACGATGTTAAAAGTTTGACAAAAAGAATGTCAGACGACATACAAAGACAAAACAATGTTTTGTAACCAACTAACCACATATTGTATATGTAGTTATGTACAATGTTATAAGTACGAAATCTTTTAGATTTTAAAGATACAATATGAATGAAGAGATGACCTATTTTAGCTCCAAAAGTAAGCCACTGTACTTATATTTTTTTCAGTAACCAACGTTCATATAATTTTCTGCAATAACAAAAGTATAAATTTTAAGTCATGACATACATGATTTTTTTTTTTTTTTTTTTCTATTTTTTTTATTTATTTATTATTTATTTTTTAAATTCGAGAACTATATATGATTTATATCGATCTAGTTCATTTCTTGCTGGAATTTAGATGTAAAAATAAATTAAACAAAAAAATCGGACGAGGTTTTTTCGATGTTCAAGTTACCCAGACTCAAATTTGATGTACATGGCATAATTGGGGTAACATCGTGACTGTTTCCGATCTTTTCTTGACCAGTTTGGCATTTAAATTTAAACATCGAAAACATGCGATGATAAAATGTAATGATGGACATTGACGGAACTAGAAAAATAGGATGTGGGGGCAAAAAACTTTTTCTGACAATAGCAACAAAATGCGCGAAAAAAAAAAAAAAAAAAAAAAAAAAAAAAAAAAAAAAAAAAAAAAAAAAACTAGGATAGTAATGGTAAATCGAGTATTTTTACTTAGTATGCTTGTTAAAAAAAAAAAAAAAAAAAAAAAAAAAAAAAAAAAAAAAAAAAAAAAAAATCTTATTAGCCCTCTTACACTTACCATTAAGAGGTAGGCAGACGTTTTGCTTGTTTGTTTTTTCCTTTTGAGTTAGACCGGTTAGACATATAACATCTTACTCAGTAAGAGGTGGAAGACTTGTTTTACTGCATATTACTCGATAAGAGATTGAAAACTCGTGTTAATAAAATATGTTTTATGGTTTATTAATTATGTTATATTTATGATAAAAAGTCTTGTTTCATATTTACATAAGTTACTTAAATAAATTGCAGAAACGAGCACTTAAAATCATTCAGACAATTATAAAAAACAAACAACATTATTTAATTGAGACCTAAAACATCTTAATGAAACAAACACACCCTTAGAGTTATAAAGCTTGTTAGAATTTAGAGTGTTGAATGTTGGGTTTTTGTTTTAAAAAAGGTCAAAATTTAAAATAATAATAAAAAAATAAAAATAAAATAATAACACTAAAATCTTAACTTTTTTCAGCTAGCCATAAGGAGCAGCGACCCTCATACTTACTACATAGCTAATGGATTCATATTACCATGCTTTTAGAGTACACTTTTATTGTTAAGAGTTATCAGGAGCATGTGTGTCATTGCTTATAATGATAGTAGAAAGTTAGAAACATTGGATTGTTGGCACCAAAATTATACTAGACTAATTATATTTTGAGTTAACTACATAAATGATCCCTGTGGTTTGTCGGGTATTACGGATTTGGTCCCTAAACTTTTTTTTTGCGGATATCGTCCCTGTGATTTTGACCCATTACGGGTTTGGTCCCTTGACCAACTTTTCTGTTAGTTTGACCGTTAATTAGCTAACGCAATGTATTAATAAAAGGGCATTAATGTCATTTACAATGTGGCTAGTCCTTTATTAATAAACCCACAAACACAAACGCATAGTCAAACACAAGAACACAAACACAAACATAAAAATGGTCAGATGCTTGAGATGTGGCGCCCCATCAATCATTCGCACATCATGGACTCCAACCAACCTAGGGAGACGCTTTTATTGTTGTTCTAAGACGGTAAGATAGCTTATTTTGAAAACCCCTAATTTTAAAAGCCCTAATTTGACCTAACTATTTGCTTTGAATTAGTGTGGGTTGATTGATTGGTACGATCCAGAAATGTGTCCAAGATCAAAGCAAATCATTCCTGGTCTCTTAAATTCGATGAATCGGCTATAAGCACAAGTGAATCAAAACAGAGTTGAAGCTAAAAGGGTTAAGAAGGTGTTGGTTATTAGTTGGTTGATCTTTCTTGTATTGTATGTTTTTAAATTAATGTTGTTTGTATTTTGGTGGTTCTAGAACGTAGGTTGTATTTTGGGTAGTGAAACCTGTAATGGATGTATTTTGGGTAGTCTAGTATGAACATGTAATGTATGAAGATTTGGCAATGAATGAAGTTAGCAAACTAATAATAGTTTGCAATTTTCAAGTACAATGGTGTTATAAAGTGTCAAATAACATCAAAATATTCAATAGCTAAAAGGAAGATGCATTCAACAAGATGTAAATGTTTTAAGTAGACTGCCATTAATAGGTTTACAAGACAATGTAAGTTTAGCCTAAACAAAATGTCTACTTGACCATAGTTTACTGGTGCAACCAAACCACAAAATAAAACAAGAGTCTACTTGACCATACATAACTGGTTCTTGGTTCTTAACATACAGAAAAAAAATACTGCAAATTAGATTTGCTTTAATGGTGAAAACCTATTTGCACTTGTCTTGGTAAACTTGTTTGGTGAATCAAATCTTGCTGCACTTGCACCGGCCCCTTGAGAACCTACAATTATTGCACTTGTTTGACTTACAGGCTGAGAACCAAGATTTGCAGGCATACCAACACTTGCACCAACAGGCTGATATTTAACAATTGCACTTGCACCTCCATTCTTCTTACCAGCATTCTTCTTTTTTGCAGGCTTAGAACCACCACCAACACTTGCAGACTTAGAAACACCACCAACACTTGCACCAACATTCTTCTTTTTTGCAGGCTTAGAACCACCACCAACACTTGCACCACCATTCTTCTTTTTTGTAGGATTACTTTTTGCAGACTTAGAACCACCACCAACACTTGGAGCCCTTTGACCTTTACAACTTCTTTGGTTGTGACCAACTTGGCCACACTTCCTGCAAGTTACACTTTTACCTTCCCTGCTCAAATGAACTCCTTTTGTTATACCATCAGCCAACTCAGATGCACTCTTCCTTCTTTTTTCCTTGGCCTACCAGGTTGTGGGGTATAATCAGGTGGGGTAAGTATCAATGGGACATTTTCCTTAGCCCATTCATCTGGTCCATCACAAGGATTGATTTTAAACCTATACATATCTTGCCAAGTAGTGAGCCAATAGCATTGATGAACATATGATTCTGGTATGCCAGTTTCTAAACCATTGCTTGCCATGTTCCAAATGGCTGCAACTGCATGTTTGCAGGGTATTCCTGACAACTCCCACTTCCTACATGAGCAAACTCTAGCCCTCATATTAACAACAGATTGGTCTCCCCAAGGGCCATTAGCCTGATACATGTCATCCCTATTCCATTCAACCTACAAGTATATACATTACTTTAAAAGTCTACACAAAGCAATGTTTAACAAACTGTTATAAGATATTAGATTAGAGTGAGGAACTTTAGGGTTAGGTTTAATTGTTTCCTCTATTTCTTTTGACAGAAAGGTGGCTGTGCATTTTTTAACATTTATTGACTGTATACATTTATGTGTGTTATTGAATGCTTTTACTTGCCATGTTAATTGCCTTGGTAATTTGGAGCATTGTAAATACCAAGGACAACTAGCAGAATCTTTTGACTCTTTTCTATCTTGACCCTTTACAGTCACACCTTCTTTTGTCCTTTTCTTCTTTGTCTTACTACTTGACACATTCACTTTACACTTTGTAGACCCACTGGGCTCAGCAATACTTGGCCCATCATTTTGACTACCATTTGGCCCATCATTTAGCCCAACTGTTTTAGTAAAAATGGGTAATTGTCCCCTGCATATTGCCCTAACTCTTTCCTTATCATTCTTCTTCAAATGAAGTTCTCTTCTTTGCTCAACAGCCACTCTAGTTATCATCTCTTTTATTAGTTGACTACTAGCAAATGTTTGTCCTATGAAAAAGTTTTCTTTCCAAATGTTACCATCATTTGCTTTGTTCAGTTTGGCCAATGTTCTCAATGCCTTATTTCTCACACCCTCACCCTCTGAGTCAGTACACTATCAAAATCCAATTCAACAATATCTTCTTGCTCACTTGTCACACCCTTACCATCTTTTTCCTTATTAACAGTTGCATCATCCTCTTTACAACCTATCCATTCTACATTATCATCTATGTTGTCCCTATAGTCTTGCATATCCACCTTAACATGCTGTATCATAAGCTCTTCATCAACTATGAACTCACTGTCATCACTATCTGACCCACCTTCATTATCTGATTCTTCACTATCTGACCCACCTTCACTATCTGATTCACCAACATGCTTATCCCTATCATGTCAATAACTTCAACATCTAAATACATCCTCTTATGCCCACTGGATTGAACCCTATCATTCACACCCTTACCTTTCCCACTAGAATCACCTACATTGTCTACATTCTTACTTGACTGCCCTACATCCTTACTCATTCTACCCACCTTACTTAAGCAATTCTGCAACCACTCATCCTCACTTACATCATCTAATACATCATCAATATCATTGTCCACTACATCATCAGCATTCTTAGGATTATCATTCAATCCAACTAACATAACCTTGTACTTAGCAACATGTTTTATCATTTCCAACACATCTTTATCAACAGCTAATTTTCTAAGACCATTATCTAACTCATGGTTAGGTTCCTTATAGTAATACTCCATACAAACATTTTTATATCCTAACTCTTTCATCATTTCATGCATCTCATTAACAGAAAACTCATCAGAATCAATGGTGTCTATCCAGTTTACCTTTCCACCCTTATAACGAATCTTAGGAGGACTTGTGAATGCACTTCCATGGTTTATCTTCAAACAAAAAATGGTTGGGAACTTACCTGTTCATTAATAAAGAAGGACCAGTGTTAGATAACACAAAAAATGATTATCACAACTCAACAACCTAAAAGGGTTGTATAAACACTTACAACAAGTATGGCGGCGGCCGGCCGCATTGCGGCCTCGCGAGGTAAATGGCTATACTTGATAAAAACTGGACAATGTTTCAAGTGTCGAATTCAAAGTTTCAATTCATTGAACATGAAAACTGGACAACGTTTTGGTATGATCAAATATACTTGATGAAATATGAAACACATCATATATGAAATGTTTGGAGATACCCTTTTGGTCAACACTTCATCCATAGTTTAGAAGCAGTGTCAGCTTGGCCCGATTTACATAGACATCTTCAAAGAATTGACTCCTCCATAGCTTAATCCCTTATTCTTGTTCCCTCCAACCTTCTCCAACAAAACACCAAAAACCACAAAAATTAGGGAGTATTTTATTTTTGGCCGTATGAGCTTATTTGTTTCAGGTTATATTTCATAAGGTCAATCTTTCGGCTTATGCACACTATTAAATACATTCTTAAATCTTAATGAAACTGAGCAGAAATTATTTCATGCAAAACCGGCTGTAAACAAACCAACCCAACAGCCCACTTAGGAACCTCTAGTGTTGATCGTTGCAATGCTGTAATCATACCTTTTTATTGATGATCTGAACAACATCCTCATCCTGAAGAACATGACTAAGTCCACAATGCTGGGGGGAATGTCTTGCACTTGAGCCCCATACCAACACGTATTTGACTTCCTTCACCAAGCTTCTGTGTATCTGGTTATAGAAGTCCTCTACAGAGCACCCACCTCTATCCTGAAATTGGAAAAGAAATAAAAGAACTGTCAATAAAAATAGCGATCTGAAATAATACAATAACACATTTCACGCATATAAGGTATGATTAACATACAGCAGAAAGAACCACAGCATCACCAAAGTCAGTTTGTTGGCCTTGTGGTTTTGTATAAACCCATAGGCGATGTAACCCGGTCACAATTCCCTAAACTAATCTGCTTAACGGCTTTAAATTGTGTAGCTTCTGGATGATTCTGAAACTCTTATTCAACATCAGTATCCCTTGAGTTACTTCTGCACGTCAACATCAGAATAATGGTCATAATCATGATACTTCTTTGAGGAAAAAACTAAGAAGTTCATCAAAAGATAGTAATCATGATGGTATGGCGGCTATGGATTAGGGCCAATTCAAACCCTATATTAAAAAAAGGGTAAAAACTATAAAAGTCACTTATTTGTGTCTACGACTTCGACAATAAATAAGTACTCCAACAATAGTAGGTGATGGTATGGCGGCTATGGATTAGGGCCAATTCTCGAGCAACGTATCCACGTTAAGAACATCACATCTAACATCCCTCAACATGGATACGTTGCTTGAGAATTGGCAGAATCCTGGTTGACTCCTTCAGATGGTGGCCAGCTTACACAATGCGCATGAGCACTAAAAACATAAATTAAGGTACCCTTCTGTTGCATTGTTTTCTGCAATAAAAGAAAGGGTCTGATTAGTATATAATCTTGACTCTTCATCATCCGTAAACATGGCATAAAAGGACGGGCAGTTATGATTTTACCTTTCCCTTGAGATAATTGATATCGCATTTGTTTTTTCGGTAAGAGCATTGTACTGACTTTGAACGTTAATTCCAGATCCTGTATCATAAAGCAATGACAAAGTTACAACTGAACAAATTAACCGACAATCAAAGTTACATTCGTTAGTGGTAACTCATGTAAAGGTAACGGCACCATCTACTGACAATGGATTATGGACAGTCTAATAATGTTCAGATGTAAATGTAACGGCAATCCAAACACGGAAGTCACTTACACATATATATCAATAAGCCTAAACCGAACACCAGCCGTCACAAACCTAAAACGTTAGCTACAATTCTCAGCCACCAATACATGACGAAACGTCTACAAAATCCTGATTCAACTTACCCAAACCAAACACAGCAGAATCTAATCGTAAGTTCCTAATTCGTTCAATCCATTCATTGTTCCTGATCAATGGTACTATTTATTTGGGTAGCTATAAAGTCACATAATCGAAACACTCACTAACATCATTTTTTTTTTTATTTTTTTTTTTTCATTTTACAGTAAAAAAACAATCTAATTTTTTTTTACAACATATACTTAGTATACCAAATTTACAGCATATAAAACACAAAGAATCCGTAAACCGCTGGAAAATTAACACAAAAAGTTACCTGTGTAAAAAAAAATAATAATAATAACTAATAATCTATCGCAGCAACTCAGAAACCGAAACACCTTTATCGTTCCTCATTTGACCCATTACCCCAATTCATTTTAAAAATTATAAGATCAGATAATTATAAGATCAGACTTACTATTGATGGTAGTAGTGAAGACGATGGCGCAAGGTTGTCCTGGAAACTGAAACACCTTTATCGTTCCTCTTCACGGCTACCTATCCTTTTTTGTTTGGCATAGTGGCAGCCTGTTCACTGATCCCTTCTCACGACGCACCTTGAAATCGATTTGTTAGCATGGATCTGATAGCTTCTCATCATACCTCGAAAAGCAAACCCTGTATGTGTGTGTACTAAAAGTGTGTTCTCGAAGACTCCATATGCATCCTTGATCACGTGATTGCATTATAAATCTGATCGGGCCATGACTGGTTAGATAGGCGGTGGAAAAAATGGGCCGGGCAAGGCAATGGTTAGCAGGCCAGAAAAATTAGCGGGAGCCCAAGCTGCTACACGACGTCGTATTAAATGATAAATAATATATATAGTAATAATCATGGTATGGGTGTGACTTTGCACGCTTCTTACGCACCCTCCACTCACACAACATTATTGTTTGGGAAATCTTGTTCTATCAATCTTGATTTTGATTAAGATCATAAAATTAGGTGTGGTGCTTTGATTGTGTTTACAGAGGTTAGTTGTGTATAACTCTAGGGATTAATTGTGAAATGAATCGTTTTCATTGACTTTCTAGGAATAAAAGAGCGCCAAAACCAAAAGGACTATACTACCCATCACGTGTTAGTCAGGTGATAGCATTTTATGGTCAAACTAACAGAAAAGTTGGTCAAGGACCAAACCCGTAATGGGTCAAATCCACAGGGACGATATCTGCAAAAAAAAAAGTTTAGGGACCAAATCCGTAATACCCGACAAACCACAGGGACCATTTATGTAGTTAACTCTTATATTTTTTCAATGCAACACCTATATATAGAATGTTGACTCCAAGTAAAAATAAAAAAACAGACAGGTTATGGTCGATGTACCAGAGAGTATGAGCCACCTTGACCTCAATGTTGATCAAAGACAGACAAATTAGAGTCATATGAAGCAAAATATATGAGGTCTCAATTTCCAACCAACCGTACTTTATATTCAGACAATCGACTAACAACGCTGCTTTTGCATGGCACAATACCTAACACGTACTGGCCAAATTGTTGTGGTTTTGATGGTCTCACTTTCATTACACAATCTTTTAGTTAATTTCCTAAGGGGTTGATATCAAGTTTCGGAAACCATTTATAGTCGTCACGATTCTTCTTTGTGAAGATATCATATCCCAAGTCAAGTCATAATCGAGCATCATCAGATCAAGTTGAGTCTCATCGATATATCACACTCGTGAGTTCGTTCTTCTACTAGATAAATATGGCCTACAAACAAAGGAAAACTATGAAATACTGTAATGTTTTTCTTAGTCTCATAAAAATAAATGTATATGACCAAAGTGTAGGTAAACGTAATGCCTCGTCATTAATATCTTATGGCTCTAACAATCAGGTTTTGTTAGGACCACTACTCAAATTCCTTCAATTAATCGAATCTCTTTAGCTTGGACCACATCCCACAAATGGGATTGCCCATCAACACAAGTCAAATATTTTCAATTTCTGCAAAACTTTTTTTAGCCAATGTCAATTTATTAAGTTCCTGTCCTCCAACCATAAGATATCGTTGTTTCAAATATGCAACCATTAAATCTCTTTAAGAGAACTATTCTAGTAATTTGGTTTTAAACACAAGACTTGTTATCACAGCGAAGGACATCAGATCCCGTCTGCTGGAAAGAGCAACAAAAATCGAAATTACTTGTGTGCCCGCAATATGTAGCTTACATTTGTGCTCGAGTTATGCTTCGTCATATCCTCTATAAATTCTTTACAATAAAATATTTTGCGAAAACAATTATCAGCACTTTCTGGTAATTTATATTTCTTTACTCAAAAGCCATTCAACTGTGAGTATGAAGTACAGAGTTTTGATAGGATAATATGACCTTTCAGAAATTATAAAACACGCAATTATGTTGATAAATAAAACAGCACAAATTAAGGAAATATGCCTATGCAAACAATCCATACACCCAACTGATCGATCACACCCATTCTTAACATCTTCAACTCCATGTCTAAATCTTTCTTCAAAACATAAGCCATCATTAGTTTGTCAAAATCTGCAGATATTTGCTACCAACTGCCCAACTCTACGACGATTTGCAGCAAAGGGATTCCTTATCAAACCCGAGCGTGGCTATTTGCTTATGCAGCACTTACAGGGACAACCGCCCCTTCCTTTTGTGTACTACACCTGCATATTATATGGCGCGTCACAGTTTGTTACAAACTATTTTCAATGTTTCTCAAGATGCTAGTGCGTTTGGCAGTTTCAAACCATTTACTTATTGCTGGTTCTATCGTAATATGCCTAATCTTAATCGATAACGACCCAAACAAGAAAAATGAGAAAGTTTAACTAAGCTAACATGTCAATTGCGTAGAAATCATAGAAAGTGTATGATTTAACTATTTGAAAATAATATTGAGGATAATATATTTTGTAGTCATGTGTGACATAATAACTAATTAGAAAGTTCAAATTCTAAGACAAAAAGTGCTTCTGGTAAATCCAGCCCAACCCTTACAAAATGACTCATTTTGACCCGTAACGAGTACTGCCCAGTCCTACCCATTTTGCCACCCCTAAATGCTAAGGTTATAAGTAAAAGTAATTGATCCGAGAAATTCAAGACAAATTTTTTAAGAAATATCATGTTTAAACCCATATTCATCACTCAAAAGTCACAAGTATAGGTGTTCAAGGTGTTTTCAAAAATACCGTGGGCCACTTTCATCTCTACACTCCAATCGAACTTTTAATCAAAACATACTTGGCCATTCTCATCATTAAAAAATTGACTCTCATTCATATTAACATTATTTTCGCATTAAGGGTATGAAAATATTTGGTCAAGTCAAATATCATTAGAACTATGTGACCAGACAAACGTTACATTTTTATAGGGTATCATATTGGCTCAATATCTAATGATGTAGCAACAACCTAGCCATAAAACAAGGACCATGAGTGATTAACTCCTATTGTACACTTACTTATTGCAACTGGATCGAGATGCATAGTTGTGATTGTCACATTTTGTGCACATCCAATCTCCATCACGCCATTGCTTTGCCCTGAGAAGATAACACCCAACGTGTTAGAAGACTCTCAAAGGATACATAATAGCTAAAAACTTATGTTTCTCCATTGCATGTAAAGTAAATAGAGATGTTGGCTGCTGTTGAGGTTCAATCAGGATAAAGAAGGCTCCAGTGCAAACTTACCCTTTCCCGGGAAGTGTTCCCATCGTTACTATCTGAGGAAGTTGCACCGCTATTGAGGTTCCATCTGGATAAGGCTGCAAGAGACCAGCTCTTTGATTGGAAGCAGAATTCACCATATGAAAAGGTGCCAAAAACGAGGAGCTTGATATCTGCCCAAGTGGTAGATATGTCTGCTGCAGCTCCAATGTCTGCATATTGAAAAGTTGGCAGGTAAATTATCTCACGCCACAACTACGAGATTATATTTTAATCAGTGCTCATAAACTTGTGCATTACCTGCCCAGCATTCAATCGCTTGTTATCCCAATCTTGAACAAGGTCTTCCGATGCCAGTCGTTTAGTTCCCAAAGCTGTAGAATAAGTAAATATAATAGCTGTTAACTAATTCATGCTAGATAAGTGCCTCGCCAGTAAAAGTAATACTAACACTACCAGGTTTTAGTCAGCCAACATAAAATTCACATATCATTTGATCATTTATTATCGTAGGTCGGGTAGGTATAAGAAAAGAGTCAAAGAAGATGCACTGTCATTACCTGGAGGCATCGCAGTGTTGCATTTTTTGCACTGCATATTCAACAAAAGCTAGATCATAAGGATAATAACAGCGATATGTATTCATTTTGCAAACAAATTTCACTTCTATACCTCTGCTCGAGATTTATAGTTGTGGAAACCACAGGTGCAGATCCAGTCACCATTGCGCCATCCTTTTGGAGCCATAACCTGGCTGACATGATTTGCATATGGAACCGTGTTTGTGGGGTTTCTACCAAAGGGCACAATAGTAAGTGGCTGAACTCCAAATTTATCTGGACCCCCTAGAGGCCAATTAGGGCTTAGAGTCAGGGACTGCTGAAGAGCTCCATTGCCCAGAGGTCCCAAATTCAACCTTTGGTGTTGTACATCTTGTATCCTGGTAAAATAATGTGGATGGGTTTGCAGTGAAGCCCCAGGCATTGCAAGTGCTGGCATAGCTGCTACCTCCTTTGATTGTCCGCACTTCTTGCACTTTTCTCGTGATGCATAATTGTTGTTAGTGCAGCCTATTTTGATCCATTGCCACACACACCAACCCACAACGCAGCCAGGTAAAAGAATAGAAACCCAAGGTTACGCACGCCAGCAGCCAATCACATACCAAACACACACAAAACACAAACTACTCAACCCGAATGATTGCATTATTTAATCCAAATAGAAAACTAAAATATGTTTGGCAAGCTAGCTACACTAATAAACAGAAGTTCATTGCTTGTCACGTCTGCAGTGAACTTATATACCCAATCCATTGCAAATGAATGAATTCCTTGTTCGATATTGTTAAGAATATTTACTGTTGCTCTTGCATCTGAAAGACTGAACTAGCAGGTTTAGATTCATGTTTACTGAATATCGTTGAAAGCCATAAAATGCATTCAATCAGAATTTATTTGAGAAGGTGACAATTCAAGTCAATTTTGATGACACTGCCAACTACTCATTTACAACATATATAATTGAAATCAAGTAAGGAATGTAAGGCTTAAA
This sequence comes from Artemisia argyi, assembly GCA_030686995.1. NCBI lineage: Eukaryota > Viridiplantae > Streptophyta > Magnoliopsida > Asterales > Asteraceae > Artemisia > Artemisia argyi. The sequence goes on from CM060708.1 coordinate 220,731,105, forward strand.
AAACAATAGAAAATATATGATATATAAGGCTGAGGAAGTCATTTGATTCTTATTTAGGGAAAAAGGTTAGCTTTTGAATAAATCATTTAGTCAAATACAAGAGGGCATGAAGAGATTTGCCTAAGTTTTAAAAACATGGTCAAACAACCAGTAAAGGCTCAGCCACATACTTAGTGGTTGTCAGTCTTAAGTTAGAGTGCACTATCCTAAAGTTATAAATTTTCAACCACCTCAGAAAGTCTTACCGCAACATAAAACTACCAAATTCAAGGTGTATGTATAGTGTGTACCATATACGGAGTAACACATTTACAATATTCGAAGTTCACATATTACTCTTGCGAGCAAGTTCGATCCATTTGCAAAGAGTGGGAGAACTCTCTGTTCAATCTATTAAATGTGAATAGTGACTATACTGGGTCCCATGACAGAGTCAACAAAACGGTCTCCATGTATATTTGGATTTTAGAAATGTTGGACGTGTATTGAACCAAATTAGTCAATTCTCCGAAAACCATGGTTAAGCAAAAAAATACAGCCTTTACCACTAAACTGTGAATGGTGGAGCTGCAAAAGGTCAGACGATTCCCAAGTATCACATATTTGGACCCAAAAACTAGATCTGCTAACCATTTATTCGTATCCTAATTACAAATATGTGGTAAGGTATACATCAACCTCAACAGTTTGGACATCTCCAATGTTCAAATTACTCTACGATTTGTGGCAGGGGATGTAAATGGTAAACTGTATCAGTTTATCTTGATATTCTAACTTAAGCAACTATTTTTGGTGATTGAAGGACAAGTTTGCAAAAACTACTTAACATCAAACAGTTGTAAGATAATTACTACGAACTCCCAACTTTTTGCAAAAACTACTAGCTACATAAAAATTCACTCGTACCATCCACCGTAACTAACATTAACTACAAAATCCTATATAAGCATTCTGAAAGTACCACAAATCCCATATCACTAATAACGCCGAAAATTACTATACAATCCTAATTTCAAATACTCTCTAGTCCTAATTATTCTGATATCCGATACCGTTTACGCGTATCTTCTGAATTTACAATCACTATTAAAATACTTAAAAAAAACACACACATAGAAAATGAAAAGACATAGAAATATACCAGAACAGATCCAGTCGCCAACCCTGGGCAACCACTTGGAATCAGCAGGTGTTTTGGAATCAACTAACAGTCTGGGTTGTTTACAACGGTTACAAAACGATCGAAATGCATAGTTACGGTTAGAACAGCTTCCACACTCCCAGTCTCCTTCTTTTCCACCTACTTCACCTCCTCCTCCCATCGGATCTGACCGTATTAGGTGTTTCACGCGCCGCCGTGAAGTGATGGTTGACGACGGTGGAGGTCGTTGGTGAATTGAGGGTTTCTTTTTCAAGTGGGTGCTTAGTTTGATGACTGTAGTTTAGAAAGTTTGATGTTATGGTCCTTTTAGATTGTTGAGATGGAAGATAAGGTCCTGGAGTTTAGAAACTACTGTATGATTTAGCATTGAATGATTTAAGGTTGCTGAATGATTATGATTCTGAATGAAACAGATTGTTTGACAACTATTTTCAAAGAAAAATAAAATAATAAGAATACCGGTATGACTTCTTTTTATATCTGGTTAGCACTTCATAAAATATGTAATTTAATAAATGTTTTAACATGATAGACATTTTAATTCAACAAAAGTTAGCTAGAAAACAATTTAGATAAACATGAAAAAAGAAGAAATAAGCATAGTACAAGTACAAAATGAAAAAAAGAAGAAAAAAGCATCGTGCAAGTGCAACAATGTTCGGCGGAAAAAAAAAAGCTACAACATGAAAAATGAAATGATGACATAGTAATCTGCTACTGAATGGAAGAGTACACTTTTGACGCTGGCCCACTAAGAAGTAAATTGAACCATCCAGTGCCTATAGTTTTGGTATCAAACAACTTCTCACTTACCGACTAGGAGATTCCCACTTAATTATTTAATTAAGTGGCTATCAAACACCCCCTAAGTCTGATATTTGTCCTAAATTATTTCCTGGTTGTTTGATGAAGGAATTTAGGAGTTTTATTTATTTATTTATTTATTTATAAATATCAATATGTGAAGCCCCCATCTTTTATAGATTAAGCTTGTAGAAAGATAAAAGAAAGTTATAAAAGTATTTTTTAGAAAGGTTTAGGTGCTTTAAGATCTTTGTTATGTATTTGCATGAGAAAGGCAAATGACGTAGTTTTGTAGTTTTGGAGGGACTTGAAACGTCGAAGTTTAACATGAATGCGAAATAATTTTTGGAAATATTCAAAACGACGTAGTTTTTAAAGCAGTAAAAACTACGTCGTTTGACACCGTGAATGTATAATATAGTTGATAATGGTTTACATAATCGCATTTTCGAGTGCACAAAATGATGTGCTTTGTAGTACAGCTTGTTACTAGGGCTGTAAATGAACCGGGTGAACACGAGCGGAGCCTTATTCATGTTTGTTCGTTTAATTTTAACCTGACAAATAAACGAACATGAATGCTTAAACGGACGATTTTCTTGTTCATGTTTGTTTATAATGAAAATGAGTTGTTCATGTTCGTTTATGCTCGTTCAATAAGACACTAAACGAACGCTAGATGATCGAACACAAATGAGCATAGCTAACATAAAGTTTATTAAATTATGCATAATATATTATTTTATAACTTTTGTTTTGATTGAACAAATCAATTTTAAAAATACAATTAAAAGATATGATATATGAACATAAATAAATAAATGAACATAAAAGAACGCATAATCGGACATCCACGAACTTAAATTAACGGACAAGACTTTTGTTATGTTCTTTTATTCAACTAAATGAACGTAAAATATTGTTCATGTTATTAATAAACGAACATAAATGAACTTTTTACCAAATGGTTCATGAAATATTCATTGAACGTTCAATTCGTTTACAGCCCTATTTGTTACTAAAATATAGTAATTGTTACTTTTTAAATGTCAATCGATATCGCCATATCATTAGATCTTGAGTATTGGTTAGCGTGCGTGTGATATCAGTATCCTCACATAAATTTAAGTCTTCTTAAAACATGAGTTTATGTGATCTAACATTCACATTTGTACGATTAATGATTCTATAAACGTAGTCTGGATTCTCGATTACCATTCGAATTAAGCTTCAAAAATTGTAACACTAAGCAATGGAAAAACATATGTGGTTAATAATCGTAAAATTACATTGAAAGTGGAAAAAGTTATTAGATACATCTTGAAGAATTTGAAGAACTATAATTGCCGAAGACTATAAGTTTTGTATGTTGACCTTTGAGACATTTGTGGGTGAATAAACGGTAATCTGCAAAATCAGTTTGGTTTTTAATTATGAGGCTTAGATAACTAAACAACTGAAAAAAGAATATACATTCGACATAGATGCAAACTTAATTCAATTCAGATATTATATAATTTTAATTATGATATCATAATATGTTGACTCGTCTATTTTAGTTTTAGAATGTTAAAAGGATTCTTTTGTTTTACTCTTTATCGTATTGGATTGACCTTAATTTAGTGATCCAAGAAAATAAAGTTTTCATAGACGAATATTTGAAAAATGCAATTAATTTTGTCTTTGCTCATACATTATCCCTATTTAACCTTTAACCTTCCACTCTTTGTTTCACTGAGGGTGGAGGGTGTGGTTGTTTTCTTTCCCTTGTCACATCAGTGTCAACTCATCAATTTCTCTTACATCAACTCTTTTTTTCAATTTTCTCTCAACCTCTGCAGCACCATCTCTCTCATTCTTTTAAATTTTACTATTTTTTATTATTTAAAACATTACTCAATTTAAATAACATAATATATAAAATTAAACATTCATTCATTCATTTAAAATAATACATTACAACTTAATAAAAAAACATAACTAGAAAATTGAAAAAACACAAACATAACTAATAAATTTAATCCTCAAATTGGAAATATGGCGGTAGTGATGGTGCGAAAATTGAGGTTGTGAAGTTGATGTTTGGATGTATTGAGGGGATATAGTGGTTGTATAGATTTTTTGTTGAAAATAAATTTTATGGAAATGTTAGGTATTAATTCAATGAATGATTAAAATTGCGGTTTGAAATTGACTGGTGGTGAAATTGTTGAATAGTTGTATTGAACGGGTGATGTATCAAGATAATAAAGATTAGGTGATGGTGGTGTACGGTTATTTTTGTGATGGGTCGTTGAGATGAAGTGGATGTCGTTAAATCTTGAGATGATTTGTTTGGATCCATTTGAGATGAAATTTGAAATGAAATATGAAAGTGTATATTATTTTACGAGATGTAAAAAAGTAAAAAGTAAGTTGTGTAGAAAGTATAAGATTTGAATGATGTTTATAGGATAAATTTGGGGTTTAAAATGTATAGAAAGTTAAAAAGAAAAAAAATGAAAAAAGAAAAAGGAGAAAGAAGAAAAAATAAAAGGTGTACAGTGATCACTTTTGGATTAGTGTGAAAATTCAATCGGGACTTAAATCCCATGAAGGAACTTTTATAAATTTTCCCGCTATACATGGTGCCATGGTTTTTGGGTTCCCGAAATTGAATCATTCTTTGGCGTTCTATTCTCCCACCCACACCCATACACTGAAGTCAGACTTAGACCCTTTATCAGTATTAATACTCGTCTATCGTACCAAAAAGAACAAAACAATTAGGCATCTTAGTAGCTTCATTACCGTGAATGGTCCTAACAACTTGTTTATCACTGCTTTCCAATAAGTGCCTGAAAAATGTGTTGTAGAATAATTTTAACAATTATTGTAAACAATTTTAACAAACATTAATAAACTACGCACGAAACAGTATTGGTATGCAAAAAACACGCAACGTATCTTAGTGACTCATCCAATTCATTTAATATAGTCACAAATTATCTATAAATACTAATACCAGGCTATTTGTTGAAACTATGAAGCGCTAAAATTTGGTTATATATAAGTGAACATGATTGTGTCAATATGTACATAATAAAAAGAAAAAAAAGAAGCCATATTCAATCAGCTAAACTAAAAGGTTGTTCAGGCGAGGGAATGCAAACGGAAATAGGGACATTTAACCTTTAACGTTCCATTCCTTAACTATTGTCACGACTTATATTTCTTCTCATAAATTTCTGACCCTATGAAGCCCAACTCAGACACTTTATCATAATTACTATCCATCTACCAAGTACGAGTGAAAACAACAATAAAAAAAAATAGCCTTAAATATACATATAAACAAATATCTTTTGACTTTAAACTTTGTAGAAACGTAGAGGGAGGGGGGGGGGGGGTGAATACGTTCCTCTTTAAAACTTAAAATGTTTCATATCAAATTCTCGATCAAGTGTGACTGAATATAAATAGTAGTTATGTCACTCATAACAAATATATATCAGTCAATTGCAAGTACACAAGCAATCACATAAACATAAGCAACACACGAGATGCAAAAGTATTTAGCTTGTTTCAGATGCACTATGAACGGTCTTTTATATACATAGATGGTCCCTTAAATGTTTGGGGACCGTCCCTGTTAAGGGACCGCCACTAGTGGGCAGTTTATTATGAGTGATTAAGTTTTCTTATGTTTGCGTTTTTGAGTTAACTAGTTAATATCACAAGCATGCACACAACAAACCACACAAACCTAAATATAATGCAAGTATAGAAAGTAAAGAGATGGGAAGAGAAAACGCAAATTGGACACGATGATTTATAGTGGTTCGGCACGAAGCACCTCTTCGTCCTACTCCACTCCCCGAGTACCACACTCGAGAGTTACTTCACTAATCAACACGCTCCTTTATAGTGGAACAAACCATACACAAGCTTACACTAAGTTTAACGACACTAAGCGGAATGCCGAGTTCTAATCCTAGCTAGAACCAATCTACACCAAGGCCCACGTGGCCACATGAACAAGCACTCTTGTCCTACTTAGATCGACACATGATCCAAGCCTTCACATGAACGAGCACTCCCGTTCACTTGAACCTTCACCCGATTCAAGCCTTTAGACTAAGACACACTTGGATCTTCACCCAATCCAAGCCTTTACACAAAGACACACTTGGATCATCACCCGATCCAACCCTTCACACAATGACTCAACTAAGTCCTAACGTACAAACTAGGACATCACTCTCCTCACAACAAATACATGAACTAATCTAGTTACAAGACTTCTTGGATCTTCATCTTCTTCCAAGTTCACACACATAACTCCATCCTCGAATCACACACAATTCGGAAGTATTTATAATATTTACAAGACCTATAACCTTACACTTGTTACGTTTGTGTGTGGACACCTATAACATCTCGAATCTTCATCTACGTCGAGAGTTCTTCTCTTGCCCATAAGGTAGAGGAAAAAGAAAATTGTAACACTAGTTACGTTTGTGTGTGGACTCAATAACACTTCGATTCTTGACGACTTTGAGTGTTCTTCTCTTGCACATGATGTAGTGGATGACATGATCACTTATAAACACATACCAAAGAGTTATAGTGATAAAAGAAGAGGAAACTAAGAAACAGGAAGTTTTGTGCAAAGAGGATCAGATTTTCTGTGTGAAACAGTTCAGTATTTATAGAATTCAGGAGAGAGACGGACGGTCCCGTAAATACCAGACGGTCCTTTATCAATAAGGGACCGACGACCACTTTAAGGGACCGTCCCAATAGACGCTCCCATTTTTGTCCTGGCGTGGTGAAAATTTATCTGGTGAAAAATTCTTGCCGGTTTTAAGCAAGAAATATGGCTGTTTCAAATTTGAAATTTGAATTCTCATTTCTTTTAATTATACAAAAAAACTTTTGTAAAAATATTTTGTGACATGAAAATGTGATGTTTTGAAAAATAAATTCTTTGATCACTTTAACTAAGTTGGTATGGTGTGTTTGTACATACCTGAAGTGATGTCGACTTGAGTCGTCGAGAGATGTTGATGTGTGAACGAGTAACTTGTGCATTTTACGTTATGTATTACAAGTTACGTGTTTGTCATCATTAAAACATGAAGACAATGTATAGATTAAACGTCGTAACGTTTGCACTAACAAACTTAATGAACTATACCTCCTGATCGGTCAAGAAGAAGTAATGTACTTACAAATTGGACAGTAGCTGGACGTTCTTCCAGAAATCTAATAATGGAAGTGAATTAAAGAATTGTTACGAACCTTATTTGATTGGTATGATCGAAGAAACTATAATAATCAATGTATCTCTACGATAGATCCACACTACACGTTATCCAATACCCTCAAGATGCTAGTCTTAACATCAATCGAATACCTGAAAGTGTACGCCTTTAGGCCTTAGACTTGGAAGACAAAAGATGAAAACCGAAACTCTTTGAGGGTGTTTGGTCGATCGGCTCAAATAAAGGAGCTAGAGAGGAAAGTTTAGTTTGTATGTAAAATTTTGAGGGATTAATATCTAGGGTCTTGTATTTATACTAAACACAAGGAGTCTAGATTCTTTTAAACTTGTATCACCAAGTTTAATCCCACCTCCTCTTTCCTATGTTTGACCGATCCGCTTAGGAGTATAATTAGGAGTTTTCTAATTTAATTTAGCTACTTTATTATTAATGCAATATCAGTAAATCAATAATTAACTAATAAGTATTTAACCTTATTATTTAGGGCAAATGTTTTAAAAAAGTATCATACTTGCTAGCATTTGTTTTTTTGGGTAGTGAACAATTTTTTTTGCTTTTATGAACATTTTTTTTCATTTTTTTGATCTATTATGCTTACTAATAACTAGTGATGACCATTTTACCATTCCAAATTACATAAATAGTCCCTATGGGTTAGCGAAAATTGCATCCATCGTCCCTAAGGTAAATTACATAAATGGTCCCTTAAAAAAATCAATTTTTTTCCGAAAATTTCTTTTTCAATTTTTTTTTTCGAAATTCTTTCTCAAAATTTCTTTCCCGATTTCTTTTCAATTGCTTTTCGAAATTCTTATTCAAAATTTTTATTTCGGAATATCTTTTCCCAATTTTTCTATTTCGAAATTCTTTTCATTTTTTTCGGCTTTTTTTTTTGTCGAAAAACTTTTCTCTAATTTTTCTTTTGTGAAATATTTTATTTAGAATTGTTTTTTTGTTACATATGACAAAAAAATTATGAATTTTTTTGTCACTTGTGAAAACGTATAAAATCAGATGAAAACGTAAAAAACGGAAGAAGACATATGAAAAACGGACTAAAACGTATAAAAATTGATGAAAACGTATAAAAAGGGACCAAAAAGTAGACGAAAACGCAAGAAAACTGACGAAAACGTATAAAAACTGACAAAAACGTAACGATTCAAAACCATAATAAGTGGATAAAAAAAAGTTTAGGGACGGTGGATGCAATTTTTGCTAAACCAGAGGTACCATTTACGTAATTTACCCTAGGGACGGTGGATGTAATTTTCAAAAATTCACTGGGCAAAATGATCATCACAAGTTCTCAGTACCAATAAAAGATAAAAGAACGAGAAAAATGTACTGAAAAGCAAAAAATTTTGTTCGCTACCCAGAAAAATAAATGGTGTCAAGTATGATATTTTTTTAAAACATTTTCCCAATTTTTTATTAATACGTTATATAATAAATACATAAGTTAAATGACTTATAAAATATTTCGAGGTTATTATAATATAAATACATTATATGTATATTGATGCAGGTTTTACTGACCATGTTTTAATATTTATAAAGTCTTGTTTTACCTAAGGTCTACCTTATACGCACTAACGGACAGTGTATCCGATCGTGTGTGGTATAGTTAAATGGTAAAGCCGAGGTCGTCCCAAGAGCTAAGGTGCGAAAATTATCTAAGTTGTGTCACGTTTAAAAAGGGGTTTTGAGTTGAAAGATTAATTAAACTAATAAAAAGTAATGACAAGACAATAAAATAAATAGAAAGAAATCAGTAAGGAGAAGTAATGTTAACATAATTACTATTCTTATTATGATCATGATTAGTTTTCCTCTAGGTGCATCCTATAATATCGTTCGGGGATACGATATTCATTTCGGGTCAGATGGTCAAATTCGCCTAGATCTATCTTTTACCTTGTCCTATCCGAAGCTATTGTAAAGCCTTGGGTTCATCGGTACGAAGACATAAGAGTCATTAAGTACCTCTACTAACATAGACAAGGCTAACGAATGCGGCATGGTCAGATCTTACACCCCTCTAACTCCGTTAAGTGTCTAGCATTGGTAGGTGGTCCTAGAGTTAATTCGCACATGTATGGTGATATTGCTATCACCAAGTCACATCCCTAGCGACTTGCTTCCTAGGGTTAATTCCACAAGTATCTAGAGAACAACCAATGCTAATCACTACGGGAACTAGAGTATCCCAAGCTGTAACACCCCCAATTCATGGATGCAGCGGAATTCAAACTGGGTGTTACTCGACGGCACAATAGTCACAATAATAGAAAACGAACTCCAATTGAGTCGTTTTAAAAGATGTATCATTCAAAATATATAAATATCAGAGATTACAAAATGAGGTCCCAAATGGTTCCATGTTTACAATGTATAATAATTGAGTTTTTGAATGATAATAAAATTTATAGCCCTCTTGAGTATCCGTGCCCTTCCGTGCCATCCTTGATCGTCATGAACCTGAAATACATGCTTGAGAGGTCAACACAAAGGTTGAGTGATATTCATAGAGTTTGTTTAATGTTTGAACACAATATGTTGGTAGTGTGAGTTATAGGCTCACACCAATGTTTGGAAAGCAAAATAGGTAGGCTATGTTGTTATACGCCCATAAAATGTATTATACACTAAGCTTATGACACCAAAACGTTAACGTGTACCAATATCGATCGGCAGATTTATCCCGGTAGGTACTTTGCTAACATACCTAAATCTCAAATATTAGTGCATTTGTTTGAACTTAGTCAATACAAATGGGATTCGTCAATCCCAATAGGCCTATTCACAATATTTGCGCTCACTATTGCTAGTGATTAAATGGTTCATAATAAGGGATCTCGGTTTAGCAAGGCTGGTACTTAGTGATAATAAAACAATCAGGCAAGCATACAATTTAAAAACATTGTGCTCGGTTAAAAATAGCATGTATTCCCCCCAAGGGTTTGTAAAACAATTAAGTAATGTAAAGTGGGGCTATGAACTCACCTTAAGTAAGATAGCAAGTAATGAATGTAACGGTTGAATCGTGAAGGTTTCTACGAGCAACCTATAATCGAATGTTGCGACTTAGGATCGGAGTAAAGAATAAGAGCCTATATATATATATCTTGCATTTAGTCCATGATGTGGTATGATGTATGTTGTAAGTCTTTGAAAGTAATGATTCATGAAACATGTATGTTTTATATATCGTTTACTACCGTTCGGGCCGACATAATTCAGAAGTCATGTTAGTAAGCGTTCGAGGAGCTAGGACACTTTAACTCGTAAATCCACAACTCATCTCGACGGCTTACATAAGGAACTCCTCACATGAGGCTCCCTACTATTGTAGTAGTTGATGAAATATATAGATATAAGTTTTGATCCGAAAAGTTACATGTCCGATACTTGAATAAACTTAGGAAAGTTTATTTGTACATGAAGATTGTTATTAGGGGAAGTTTCATAAGTCTTTTATGACCATTTTTCCTTGTAATATCTCATGGTTCCTTTTTAAGTGAAGTAGATCCAAATTGCTTGTTCAAGTTATCGCCTAATTCCTTGTTTCATGTTTTCGCCTAAGTAAGCTTGTATGGTCATTTCGTCATGGCCTAGCCATGACCTTTAGTCATTGTTCCATGGTCTTGGGACTCAACCTTGGCTCTAGCCATGGTTGTGGTCTTGATTATAGGTCATAAGACCTCTTGTTCCTTTTAAAGTATAACCATAATCTAGTGACTTATATATATGTAAATAGCTGTTAAGAAACTGAGAAATATCTCACTCAAAAAGCGTTTTCAAGGCTCGAGCTTCTTTATGCCTGAACGAAAACGTGATTCCGGACAACTTTCGTGTTTTAACTTTTTCATGAATCGGACCAGAAATGCCTCTTTTTGCGTGTTTAATGTTTCTGTAACAGAAGGTATTTGGCAGCTTTGCCGCAAAGTTTTGGTAACTTCAAATCGTCATAACTTTTGACTCGTGTACTCGTTTTAAGTGGTTCAAATTGCTATGTTCTCCTTGTTAGGTCCTCTACTACAATATGTAATGATTCAATATCATATTTTTACCATTTTGATCAGGTCTTACCAAGAAAATCACTAGTTTGCTTGTTTTCATAACTTGTTTTAATAATCAATAACAATAACTTGTTTTGTTCATTTTTATACATCATGGACATGCATACAAGACATAATATAGCATGAATAATAGGTAAATAACATGAACATGATTATTTAACAAGAAGCAAGTTAGGGTTTGCTTACAACTTGTGAAGAAACTAACTAGAACCAAGATCAAGACCAAGAACCACTACTTAATCTTCCAAAAACCTTTCCAACCATAGCCATGCTTCCATATCAAAAACCCTATCTTATAATCCCTTGATAAACACTAATCTATCACAAAAACAAGCCTTAGTAAAAATCTTCACTAAGAACACTTGGAAATTTGATGAGTTTTTGTGGTGTTTTATGGTGATTTTATAGAGTTTTTATGGTTGAAAGGTGTTAAGGATCAACTAGGAACTATGACTTGAACTTGTGATGGATTGAATGAGCAAGATCAATGATCAAAATGGTGCATTTTGATGGTTTAGGGTCGTTGGTATTGCAAGAGAAAGGAAGAGAATGAGTCTCTTTTATACTAAAAATGAGGAGGTTACTTGTGTTGACTTGTCAACCCTTGGAGACCAAGTTGTAATTAAGTGATGAACTATGGGTAAATTCATGAGATGAAGCCACATGGGTGGTGAATCCCCCCTCCTAGGGTGGTTCACAAAGCTTGGGGAGGAAGGTTTGGCTTTTTGGTGATATTATCCAAGATATGGTGTTAGTTTTGGCTCCGTAAAATGCTAACCGTAAATGGTTAAGCCACGAAACGTAAAACCGGGTGTCGTAAAATTATGGAATTCGAAAGTATTGTTAAACATGTCCATATGTTCCATAATAAAATATAAAATGAGCGGTAGGTTCCATTTGGGTGGTAAAACCCTGCTAAAAACTGGAAACACGGGTCTAAAACGCGTAATACGTAAAACGTACGAATATTGCGTAAAATTGAGAAAAGTAAAATGTTACTTTTCTAATAGGATAAAAATGATTTAAAATGACTTATAATGTCTAGACTGGGCTCAGTCTAGTGTCGGTTGGTATTAAATGTCTTTTAGACATCAAACCGTAAGCCTAAAAATCAAGGAATGACTTATAAAATCAAGGAATGATTTTTGGTCAATAGAGGAGGGAAAAATATGTCGACTTTTTCTAATAAGTTGAAAACTCAAATCGTCTTAGAAACGCGGTGCAGGTATAGGCTAAGGTTACGGCTGAGTAAAAACGCTTAAAACTGAAAATTCCCGTTTTTCACGGCCGAGGCTTATTTTGGTCATGTTTTTCTCAGTCATGATTTATTCTTAAATAAATCATGAGTGTGTCAAACATTTTTCTGATACGGGGAAAATTAACGCGACCAAATTTCGTTGTGCGTAGAATTTCTGAATGACGTTTTACCCTAAAACGTGTAATCCCGTGTAATTCCTTAATAACTTTCACGAAAATGAGCTTATGAATGTCAAACTTTTAATTTGCCATGGAAATGATTTATCACTTGAGCCCAAGAAATAAAAATCAAATTTCGGGAAAATTTTCGGGAAAATGAATAGTAAAAGTGAATAGTGAAATTTTCCGGAAAAAGTAATTAACCTGAAAATGTGAATTGTTACACAAGCCTCGCCATGAAAGTAAACAAACAATAGACAATAGATGCGTGGAAAACTAAATCAATAACATAATAATTTCATAACCAGGCTAACACCAAAAGGTGTTTAGCCACTCATGTTCATAGTTGCAGTAAAACAATGTTGAATAGATACAAATCTAAACATAAATCGAATACAAAGTAAAGGAATGGAAACACTTATGATTGGTGTGTGATTCCACCCTTGGAGTTGACTTGGATGTGGCTAGAACTTCGTTCTTCCTCCTTCATGAGTTTTTCCCAACGTTGTTGTGGTGAAGAGATGGGAAGTGATATGAAAAACTCGGAAATAGGGTTGGTATTTATAGGCCCCGACTATGTTACGGCGTAGCGTATTAGGGTTGTTACATCGTAACCTTTGCAAATTGTGTTACGTCGTAACTTGATCAAGTGTTACGGGCGTAAAGTCTTCATGATAAGCTTCCTACGGCGTAGTAGATAAAGTTGCTACGCCGTAGCTTCTTCCTTGGCCTCGTTAGTTCTTTACTGCCTCAAATGAGATCCTACGTCGTAGCTTGGAAAGTTGCCTAGTCCGTAGTGTTCTTTAGTGGACTTCTTGATGCGTGGGAATTGCACCAGGCTTTACCTCTCGAGGGATCTCGAGAAGCTTAAAACCCACACCAGGCGGTGTACCTGATCGTTGTAGTATAGTATAGTGACAAGTACCGGGGGATTGATCGTTCAACTCAGGAACAGTGTCGCTAGGATTAGAAAGCCTAAAAACTAGGTCTAGAGGTGAGGGATGATTCTTTTTGTATTTTTATATTTTATAAAAGCAACTAAAATCTCGGGTTTTGGAAGAGTTGGCGGAATTAGTTGCTAGTCAACTAACCTAATAACTAAAGATGTAATCAAAATAAAATAACAGAAATGTAAATAAAGCTAAATTAAACTAGCAGTGTGAACAATAAATGGGAAAATTGTGTTTACTTAGATTTTATTACTCCCTAGATATCTTTTACAAGTTGATAGTTTGTTACCGTTGCGTAGATGACGGGTTATATTCCTTAATACCAATCGTGGGGTGGCGTACGTACTTCCCCAACTCTATAAGCTCCTACTTCACTCCTATGTCGAGCCTGCAAGAAGCTCCTAACATGGGATCATTAGAATTCGCTCATGCATTAAATACAACCATTAAAACCTAGTACGCATTGGTTCATGCTTCTTAAGACGTTCAAGCAAGTTACACTATGGAACTCTGCCAGTTTTGTTAAGCCTAACATCGAAATCATTCATCCATTACAACTATAAACAAGCAATCAACCTATAATCAACATCTAGGTTTCACTACATCTAAGCAAACACACAAGAGATCTAGCCTAGCATGTTAAAATCAAGACAAGCATAAGATATATTGAATGAATTGAAAGGATACTTATCTTAATTGAACATGAAAGGTTTCATGGGGTGAAAACCCTTGAAAATACTGATAAAATCGTCCTAGGGTTTTCCAAGTCGTCCATAAAATTGTCCTCTCTTTAATGAATGAAAATTACAAAAGTATATATAGATTTTCCAAGGTGACTGCGTCAAGAAAAAAATTTTAACGCCGTCAACGAACCTAGATCCAGATCTGACGCCGTCAAGAGTGATTTTTCTTTGGGCCGTCACGCATAAAGGGACCATGACGGCCTATGGTGACGCCGTCATGCCCTAGTGTAAAATCTTTCTGGACCGTCATGGACTCCATCCTCTTCACCTCTTGTTTTTCCTTTTGGCGCCGTCATAAAGAAGCTTGTGACACCGTCAGGTACTGTTCCCAGCAAGGAAAATTAAAACTTTGCCGTTTTATTCACTTTTATTCTCCAAAAATGTCAAAAATGTTTCCTTTTCCAGAATTCACTCCAAAAGTACCTAAAATCACAAAAGGAACGATTTAGGGCAATATTTGATCAAATAAATTCAATTCCGGGCTTAGATGACCCCCTAAAAACTGATCATTTTTCACCTCATCATATACCCTTACACTTGAGATTTGCTTGTCCTCAAGCAAATGCGCTTTTATTCTAATCAAAATACAAGTTAGGGGACATTTAACACTAATATAAAAGTAATTACAACAAATAATCGTTCCACTAAAGACCAAAGACAAGCACGGAGGTCATACACTAGCACCTCACAAATAGTGTTTAGATACTCACATCTCTCGGGTGCAATAAAGTATATATCACAATATGGAAATGTAAAACATCTCTCACTACCTGTCATAGCAAAATAGATTGCCATAGGCTTGGGAAAGGATCAAACCTCCATCACATGGCGTAAGCACCTAGGATAAACTATCAAAGAGGTCTTTTAAAGGGTTATAACGTTAGGTGTAGGGATATGGAAAACATGGTTTTGTTGGATATAGGCAATCTTTACTGGTGGCGAGTTAATAATTTTGGTTAATTACATGTACAATATGGCGTTGCTAAACCAAGACTAGACTCGCTTAAGCTAATAAATCAAAAATAACAAAAACATAAAACAAACATAGAATGAAACGGGATGGTAGTCCGTATGTTTTTTCTCTTTTCTTTTTCTATTTTTTTCTCCTTTTTCTTAGTTTTTCGATTTTTTTTTTTATTTTTTTTATTTTTTTTATTTTTTTTTTGCATACACTCTTACCATACCATCCAAAATAATACATCATAGGGAATGAACATTCTCCTTACACTTGAATTTTTACATACTTTACAATAAACTAATCTAATGACTCGAATTAAGATAATCAAAACACTTGGAGTACTTTTTAAGGTTAACCCACATATGGGGGTAATAATATTATGTTCTTCCCCATTACTCTATAACACAAGTACATTACCCATGAGTCCCAATCATCCCAAAATAATATGTACAAGATATGACTCGACTTAGCAACCATGCAATCAATTGGATAATTAACTAAAGGTTTAAACAAATAACAATAATGCACTAAAGATGAGTGCATACACGGAAGGCTAAGGCGATTTGGTTGTACATTTAAGTGGGTTGTAACAAATTCTTCCATTAACTAAGATGCTTAAAGTTAGAAACGAAAAAGATAGGCTCAAAGGGGTGTACTAGGGGTTTCGTGTACTAAAAATGAGTACAACGCTAAGGTGTGGAAAAAATTAATTGACTTAACTAGCCAAGTAATATGACTTAAATGGTCAAGTAATTATGATACGGGTTTAACACAAGGATGATCCTAATGCCTCTTATCATGTAGTAAATCCTACTACACGAATGTAGTCTCACTAGCGGTCTCGGGATGCATCACTAACGCAAGTTCTAGAATCTAAATGCTACCGGTACACTCATAAGCACTAATAGTAAATGCTTTTCCTATCAAATCTAAAGGTGAACCTCACATATTTGGGTGGAAAATTTTTCTGAATAGTACGGTTTTGTGCTAGTCATACAATCTCCTATCCATGAGACGCTTGCTAAGGCTAAAGTTTCACTCCTAAATGTTGTAAAAAAATTTAAATTTGGCGCTAAAATTACACTAACAAGTATTTCTCATAGTTTTATTACACACCTACCATCAAACAAACAAACTCAAGTGAAAGTGTATCCTATAAGGTATCATCATTTACCTTCCCCTTACACTTAGGATGAACATTGTCCCCAATGTTCAATTAAAGAATATAAAAGTAAAATAGGTAAAATAATGAAATCAAATACTCCCCTGATTCGCTCGGTATGGATAGTACGGTAACAAGGTTAGATCTTCCTCCAAGAAAATGAACAATCAAAGCTTCTCTTCCAGAATATAAATCATCTTCTTGTCATACATAACCTGTTAAACTTGAGAAAACAAACAAGGCAACCTCGCGTAAAATCGGCGGCAATCTATATATGCTAATAAATCCTAGAAAACAATGTAAGATATAATACTTGTGGAATGAATGTTTGCAGATTTCCTGGAGTTTATAAAACTAAAGAATTAACAAAAACTTTAAGACTCCGTTAGAAAAACAAAACTAACAAAATTTCCAGAATTTTACACGTGACGCCGTCAGGAATTAATTCCTGACGCTGTCAGAAGTGATATGCAGAAATCCTTACGTTAAGTTTCTGAAAAATTTCTGGAAAAACTTATGTCCTACTTCCTGAAAATCTTGCAAAACATCATTATGACTTAATACAAGCATTTGACTCTAACAAATACGAATATACATGTCCATTTAATATTGTGGAGAATCATGATCGATTTTGTTTCTTAAAAATATATTTGGGGTTTCCCCTTACACTTATCTTTTGCGAAATACCTTTGGATGAAATTAAGACAAAGCCAAACGACAAAATAAAGTATTTTCACCATTTTAGTTTTTAAACACGATCTACCAACAATAAAAATAAAGCATGCATACGAAAATAAATAACAATCAAACAAATAAAAATCACACAAAGCATGGGTTGCCTCCCAAGAAGCGCTTTTCTTTATTTACGAGTCTTGTAGCTAGACTCAAGGTCATGGGCTATTACGTGATATCGTCCTTGGTCTCACTTTCTAGGTCATCTCCTATATTAGTTTTGTATTCCGGACCTAGCTGCAAGCATTCTTTGTAAAAACCAAGTATTCTATTCATAACATACTCTACTCCTCTTCGTCTATCCTCATCATTCCTATAGTAAACCGCTTGTTTGTGTTCCTTTTCTATGTTCGATAGGAGGCGGTATTGTTCAATCTTATAGGGCATTTGGTAAGCAATCTTATCATTCTCTTCCTTGAATCTAACTATGATGTGCGTTTTATTAGTACAAGTTTTAAAATTTATAAACACGAGTTATCCGATTATTATCTAGAACATACGAGCAAGTATACTCGTCCGGTGTAATAAAGGTGGGTAAGTCGAGATGGTCCCAAGGGATTTGGTGGTTTTAGTAATAAGAAAAATGTTTGTTAAATAAGGGTTGTCAATCCAAATTTATGTAAAATCTTAATTTAAAATAAACTCAATAAAAACTAAACATATACTTGTGTATAATTCCTTGATTGGTAATTAGGAGTATCGTAACAATTTGAGTACGAAGTTTGGTGTAAAACTTGTTATGATGCGCAACTAAAAATGAGTAGTTATACAATCTATGATGTATGTCATGTTTTCACTACTACTAAGAATTCTATCACCTAAATGACTCCTTTCAGACATATCAAATTAGTATGACAATCCTATAAACACATGGTTGTTTAGAAAATCAATTCTTTTCTTATGAATTCCTACGAATCCTTTCGGTCCTTTTTCGTGATGAAATCGTCTCAAATCTATTTTAATAAGTAAATAAGATGGTTGTCAAGCATCCTATTCCATACTAATTTGGTGCATTAATATTTTGGAATAAAGACAAGTTGAAAATCTTTTCGGACCTATTTTTCAAGAAATTGTTTTTACCGACAAATTAAGCAAGAAAAGATGTTATATCAACAAACTCATAAAAATAGATATGTTTTCATGCATCACCTTTTTCATAAAATAATACTCCAATAACCAATCATATCATATACACAAGTATATCACAAATTACTCCATAGCAATCATATTAAAACACAAGTAAATAAGAAAACTTTCATAAAACTTAAAGTAACAATTGTTCATTATAAGTATCAAGGTGTACCTAGTCTTGAAAATTACAATGAGTAAACTTGTGGAACTATAGCAACCACACTCCTCCAATTGCTCACTAATATAAGTAAACAACTCCACACTCGAACCAATGCTTGAGACTTTAACTCAACACGTTCTCGACGTTTTTACAACACTTAGTAAACTTTCAGGCAATATAAGATAAACTAACAAGATTTGGTGTAATACTAAGTTAGATAATGGTGGTACAAGTATCTCTAGGTCCTAAGTGCTCATTATATAGCTTAATGACACTTATGCTTCAAGTAAAAACGTCCCTCCTTAGTAAATAAGCAGAAATGATCAGCCACAAATGATTATGGGGAGTAAATTCGCCAATTAATGCAAAACTTGTAACTTCAGTTATCACCAACCGATCGGTTTCTCGCCATCCGATCGGATGGTCAATTCTGGCACATATCCAGCCGATCCGGTTGCGGGTTGCAACCGATCAGTTGGATTTAGTCTGAACATGTTTTCATGTCTTTTCTTCGTCGTTTTACGTTGCATGCAATATTTTTCTTCGTAGCATGACTTTGTCCATTAGAACTTGATATTTCCTTGATAATTTCGTGTAGTAAACTTGTCTTTATCAAATCCTTTTGTTCATGCAACGTTTCTTTCCTCCTTGATCCTCTTGAAACTCTCCAAAAATGCATGTCCACTTCATTTCTTCATCTTTTAATCATTTTTACCTGCTTTTGGCTATATTTGCATGTATAAACACTTTTCCACGATTAAGTAACAAATATATACAAATATGACCAATTTCCACTCATAAATCAAACAATAACGCGACTAAATTTATGTTAATTTTGAGCGTTATCAAATCCCCCACACTTGAGCTTTGCTCGCCCTCCAGCAAGTCTTAATCAAAAGAAAATTGAATTCAATGGTAACAGTGCAAATATCTTATTTGAACTCAATCAAGTAAATAAAGAGCTTGATAACAATTCTAAGCACCTCACGAAGATAATTTGAAATTCACTCATCACTCAATATGTGTAACGATTAATAGATCACTCATTGCATAGCCATGATTTATGTTTCTTACCAAAGGCTTGTACAAGTATCAAAACAATAGAATAATTCATCAAAGAGGTCTTTTATTTGGGTTGTAATGTTTAGGCTAAGGGTTTTATAAACTTTCGTGCAAAATAATTACACTAAGTCAAAAAGGTAAGGATAAGGCCATTGGAATATTTATGAAATTGGTTTTAAAAGAAAAATAAAATCAAAGTCTAAGTCTCATAGTTGCTAATCTCATATAATCCACAAACCCAAAAATGATAATAGTTACCATCTTCTCCTCTTCGAACTCCACATGTTGATACATTGATTCACCATAAAATATTCTTCAAACTTAGCACATCGGCTAACAACATATCTCATGACTTTCTTTATTCATAATAATATAACACATTGGCTATATTTGTCACCTTATAGTTGCGATGATTTTTTTTTTTTTTTTTTTTTTTTTTTTTTTTTTTTTTTATCACCTCCCCTACACTTCGCGTAAGCATACACCACAAAAAATACAAAACACGAAGTTACGCACCTTCATCTTTGTTGGAATGGCACACACATGAATTGTGAAGTGTGGTTAACTAATAATCATCAAAAACTAACCAACAACTAAGCAACTAGCAACCCACCATTTAGACTTTGACAAGGGTTAGGCTAAGGTTTAAAGTGTAAAATCTTTTTGTATTTTTCTGGATTAAATAAAATGAAAAGGATGGCTCAAAGGGTGAAACTAAGGGTATCTAGCGCTAAAGATGAACGCTAACAAATGGGTTCCAAATACGAGGTTAACTAACCAATGTGGTTAGCAAAAATTATTTTGTAAATGGATGGCCATTTGGTTTTATTCCTAAGTTTGCCTCTTATCATATGAATATATCCTTATCATTCGAAAATGATTTTAACCGTAATGCATAACAAGTACAAGTTCTAGAATTAACACAACCACCGGCACACTCATCATGAAATATGTAAATAGTATAAGAAATACTATTCACATAAAAAAAACTAATCCTCACAATTTAAAGTAATAAGAGTATAAAATTGTGCTAGCAAATGTTATCAATTCCGAGATAAATTGCTCTTTAAAACTTGAATTTATTCTTCAAAAATATCATTATTATATACCATGAAATCAACCTTGTTTTAACTAAAATATGAAGGGCGAACTACTACTAGTTACTAAAGTTCACGACTCTAAAACAAAAATTTTAAAATTAAAAATTTAAAAATTTGCAATTTTTCTATTTTCTTCTTTCCCCACACTTAAGTTTTGCATTGTCCTCAATGTAATAAAAAAAATAACTTCAAAGTAAAGGAAATGGAAAAATTTAGAAAATACCGGAGTTAAATACGCAACATGCATATTTAATCATAATAAGCAAATGAGTTTACCGACTCCAAACATTGATCAACTATATGCTTCCGTAATAAAACTCCTGCAAGAAAATTGCAAAATATACGAAACAACCAAACAAACACAAACAAAAACATATCTAAACCAAATAAATAGAAAATTACGTTACGTTATAAATCCAACTAGAAATAGTTAAAGATAATAGAAATAGAAATTGTTCGACACATAATTGTTTTTAAAAACCAACCATAATCCATGTGATCAACCGTCACCATCAATAACTCACATCAGAACGAAT
This sequence comes from Artemisia argyi, assembly GCA_030686995.1. Classification (NCBI taxonomy): domain Eukaryota; kingdom Viridiplantae; phylum Streptophyta; class Magnoliopsida; order Asterales; family Asteraceae; genus Artemisia; species Artemisia argyi. The sequence goes on from CM060708.1 coordinate 220,752,370, forward strand.
GAACTCGTCCTCGCTTTCCTCTTCATCCTCATCAACATCTTCTTCATCGTCCTCGTCTACCACTCGTCTCTTCTTCTTTCCAGCTCTTGATGACGAACCTCCAACATCATAACTTAATCCTCCAGGATTAAAACTTGCTCCACCCACATTAACACCTGAACTACCATACTCGGGAAGTCTACCGTATGGAGGATATGGCTCGGGAAATGGTGAATAACCAGGATAAGGATAGGGGTATGGTCCAGGATATGGAGAATACGGTAAAGGGTATGGTGGAACATTTGGTGGGTTGTAGGGAGGTACCTCATAATTGGCATCTTGTGCCAAATGTTGGATCATAGGCATGGAATAATCATAGTTGTAATTATTCCTCATTTGCATTGAATCTCTCTAAACATCCCTACACTCAATAGCATTTAATTCACGGTTCCAATCACCCCATCCCGAGTCAAAACCACTTTGGGTATTACCCGGAAAACTCCCCATTTGAGGTTGTGATGGCGCTCCCGCATAAGCTCCGGATTGTGCCCCCACACTTGGTTCGATCCAAGGTCCCAAAGTCTTGTTAATCCTATCCAATGCTTTCCCAAAACTAAAAGCATCCCATATCTCACTCTACACTTCCTCAACTCCTCATCATTAAAATACCCAAGATTTTTAGCCAACATGGTCACATAATGACCGCCACAAACATCACTTTGTTTCTTAATCCCCGGTGCTCTCTTCGAAAGATACTCGGCAATAATCCATGCCACATTCCCATTCTTGTTTTCCTCCAACAACTTCATCACCCATAGGTCCGGTTGACTACATTTGTCTTGTCCACCACTCCTATGTATCAATCCCCAAGAAATCAACTTTTGTAAAACCTTCAACAATGGATTCCTAATCCTAGAAGAATTTCTCCTAAGACAAGTTGGATCACCAATTCTATTCCAATATTCATCAATACCCGTGTATTGATCATTACCTCTAGCTAAACTCACAAAATCTGGTCCAAACAACCTATGTTGAATCTCACTCTCCTCATACAAACCAAGTGCAACTGCAAATTTTGGCAAAGATAAAGCATGTTCGCGACCACACAATCTAAACCAAACACAAACATCTCCAAGAACATCATTTACCTTTCTATCAAAGTAGAACGTAGAAAAGAACTCCAAACACCATTCCTTGTAAACATCTTCACGAATACTAAAAGCTCTTTCCCAAGAATAATCTTCAAACCTATCTCCATCTCTAGGATACACATAAACCATAGTCATCATGCTCCTTAATTGATCCTCACATTCATACTCCTCAAGCAATTCCCAATCAATCAACCTAGGCTTAGCAATCTTCCTCTCTTGAAGTTTTGAAAGACGTTCTCTATACGCATTCTTCTCATCTTTGTTTTGCACATGAGAAAACTTGACATTCTCATTAGACTCCGGTGTCAAACTGAAAGTAATCCTCTTCCTCTTGTTCCTTTTCAAATACTTGTTAACAATCGGATTTCGTCCCAATCTTGCAACATTTCCCTGAAAGAAATCTCAAATTAGGTTAGTATATAAGTATAAGAACTAATACCAATCAATTTAGAAACTAGAAAACACATTTTCAAAAATTGTCAAAAAATTTTCCGAGGCGTCCAACCGATCGGTTTGAGGTCCAACCGAATCGGTTGCAACTTTGGCACACTTCCAACCGATCGGTTGCAACTCGCAACCGATTCGGTTGGAGTTTTCTGCAAACTATATTCATCTTCAATCCATCCTAAACGTTTTTCCAATCAATCCGAACTTCTTTCTAACTTGTAATCTCCCATTCTTGAGTACTTCTAACATCCAAACTCTCCTATCAATGATTCTTAACATTTCCAATCATCAACCCAATGATTCTATAAAAACCAAGAACATCATCTACTAAAATCTTCCAATTAGTGCTCTAATCAACAATGCAATAACCTAACATCACTAATTAACAATCATATAACTTCTGGGATTTATCAATTGCAAATAAACTAGCTCCAAAGATTATACCCAATTCAATCCGAAAATTCAATCAATGAATTCTTACTCAAAACTTAACCAATTGATCTAATTCTTTTTGCAATAACTTCTCCTATCATCTAATCACTTATCCCCACAATATTACATCTCAATTCGAACTAATTCAAAAATACCCAATTCGTGACATAATTTCAATCATCTGAATTAAAACTTAATTGAACAATATTAATGATATAACTTACTTGACTTGATGCCATTGATGATTAATTATCACTCCTGCAACCTTCTAACAACTTCTTATGGTCGAATTTTTAACCCCAATTTTTGGTGGATTGTGTGTATGTGTTTTTCTTAAGTTTTTGAAAATTTTGGTTTATATATTCAACTCCATCCGATCAGTTGTGAATCCATCCAAATCGGTTTGGTATGAAATTGATTTTTCAAAGTTTTTTTTCCAACTACTAAACTTGACACAAGTGCTAGTAGCCTTTTCTTTTCTCAAACTTATTATCTTGTATTCCAACACACTTTGTCTACCAAAAATTTTGGTCATCTGCTTCTACTTCTAAACTTAAAACTAAAACATAACTTAACCTCTAAAAACTTAAACTAAATAAAAAGATAAATAGATAAATAAATAGATAGATAAATAGATAGTCACATTCAAACATGAAATGCATAAAACCTAAAAACATGAAATAAAATGCATGAAAAATAAAAGTACGAAACAAACAAACTAGCACAAGATGTGCTTTATTCTTGTGATCATTCTTCTTCATCCGTAGAAATATTCATTCCTAAGAATGTCTTCTCCATGATACTTGTTTGCCAAATTCCTAGTAGTCTTTTGAGTTTTCAAAGTTCTTGCAAAGTTCCTTCCACTAGGACATGTGATATCAAATTTGCAATGCCAATCACCATCTCCTTCTTCTCTTTTGTAAATGCTATGACCTTCGGAACCCCATTCCAAGTTCTTCAATTGGACCGGTAAAGATCCAAGAAAATCTGTCAACTTGTTAAACACAAAAATATTTTTAAACGGATTAAAGAAAGCCTCCATTGCTAGAGCTCTTTCCATTTCATCTTCAATATCAAAGAAACTAGGTGTGCATGGACCAAACTTTAGTCTACCATCTTCATCCCTTCCTACTTCAAAGCAACCAAGGTAATCCTCCTCTTGGTCCTCATCATTATCATCTCCATTACTACCCCCTCTAGGCTTTGGATAGTAAGTATTCTTAAGAACTCCATCATCAATTGTCATGGTACCTTTTCCCATATCTATTATAGCTCCACAAGTTCTTAAAAATGGTCTACCTAACAACAAAGGTAGTTCCCTATCAATCGCAACATCCAACACAAGAAAATCCGCCAAGAATGCTTGATAACCAATTTGAACTCTCACATTTCTTACTTCTCCCATTGCTTTTGCCTTAGAATTATCCGCCATAGTGAGTTTAGAATTGTTAGGTGTAGGGTCTCTTAATCCTAACTTATGATACAATGGATAAGGCATAATACTCACACTAGAATCCGTATCGGCTAATGCATATAAAGGAGTTGTCCCATTAATTTTAACCGGTAAAACAAAATTTCCGGGATCATTCATTTTCTTTGGAAGCCCATTCTTAATTATCCTTCTCTCCTCTACTTCATCAAAACTATTATCCTCCAACTTAGATTTGCCAACATAACTCCATCTAACTTCTTCCTATACTCCATATAATTCCTCAACACTTCAATGACCGGTTTGTTTTCCATCAATTCACTAATTTTTGCTTCAAGATTTTCCAAAATAGCTTGTTTTTGCTCTTTGGTTAAAGGGTTGGTACTTTTTGGTGAATTAGGTGGTGTTTTGGATGATGATGATGATGATGATTTGTTTTCTTTTTGGGTGGAGGGTTGGGTTAATTTGTTCAATGGTGTTTTGTTTCGGTTAGCTTTACTCATCTTACAAACTTCATCCTTTCCTTCCTTCATCATTTCCATTCCTTCACAAACATCAACAAACATATCATTCACACTCTTCCCTTCTTCCAAATCACTTATGTTAATTTTCAACTCCCCAAGTGCAAAATCCAAACTACACTTGGTATTCACTAAAAAATCTCTACCAAAAATCACTTCCTGTTCATCTTCATTAGTATACTCAAAAACAACAAAATCAACTTTAAAGATGTGACCATGAATATTCACTCTAACTCCTTTCACTTCCTTCTTACCATAACTTCCATAATCAAGCCTAACAAAACCAAGTTTGTCAAGCATTTCTTTCGAAATGTAATTGTCTCCATATTCCATATTCAATTCCGCATCCCACGCTTTAACTCCTTCCACCGCACAAGGTGTAGAATACCTCATGTGTACGTGGAGCATCATATTTCTTAGGTGGTGCTCTAGTGAAAACAACAACTTTTCTCTCCTTCTCCTTCTTTGGATAACACATTTCATATGGCAAATAAGAAACATCTCACCAACAACTTCCACTCCTTCTAAATCCAACTTTGCTTTTTCCAACATACTCTCCAACTTTTCCAAGGAATCACCGGAATCCTTGAACATATCTTCCAAGTCTTTCAAATACGCAGAAATCTGGCTCAAACTCTCCATTTAAACTTAAGCACTTACTAACTATAACATAACCATAAAAATAAATCCAAATCATTAGCATGAGGGTTAGTTATAATCAAATAAACTCTTAATATGAAATAAGAACAAGTAAATTAACTAAATAAAACACTAAGAATTGAAAATAAACTAAAAATTAAAAATGTCTAAAATTTTACCGAGATGCCCAACCGATCGGTTTGTAACCCAACCGAATCGGTTAGCACAAATGACCTCCTCCAACCGATCGGTTGGAACCCGCAACCGGATCGGTTGGAGTTTTTACACTATATTTTTTTTATTTTTTATAAAGCTAATATTTAATAAAACTTTAATTATGAGATTAAAAACAATAAAAGCATTAACTAAGGTGTCTTTAAGAATTACTAAATCATTAATTGAAATTAAAACTTCTAAAACATTAAAATGACTAATAATTGCAACTTAAAACTATTAAAAACTAATATTAACTATATAATTATTAAAACTAATTAACTAAAAACAGAAAAATAAGAATTAATTACTAAAAAACAGAATCCAATAATTTTACCGAGACCACCAACCGATCGGATGGTTACCCATCCGATTCGGTTGGTCAAAAAACCATTTTTTTTTTACTTTTTACTCTAAAAACTTTAAAATTTCACAAATTACAAACAATTTAATTACTAAAAACTAAGAAAATTAATCAAATCCCCGGCAACGACGCTAAAAACTTGATCTGCGTTTTATTAGTACAAGTTTTAAAATTTATAAACACGAATTATCCGATTATTATCTAGCACATATGAGCAAGTATACTCGTCCGGTGTAATAAAGGTGGGTAAGTCGAGATCGTCCCAAGGGATTTGGTGGTTTTAGTAATAAGAAAAACATTTGTCAAATAAGGGTTGTCAATCCAAATTTATGTAAAATCTTAATTTAAAAGAAACTCAATAAAAACTAAACATATACTTGTGTATAATTCCTTGATTGATAATTAGGAGTATCGTAATAATTTGAGTACGAAGTTTGGTGTAAAACTTGTTATGATGCGCAACTAAAAATGAGTAGTTATACAATCTATGATATATGTCATGTTTTCATTAATACTAAGAATTCTATCACCTAAATGACTCCTTTCGGACATATCAAATTAGTATGACAATCCTATAAACACATGGTTGTTTAGAAAATCAATTCTTTTCTTATGAATTCCTACGAATCCTTTCGGTCCTTTTTCGTGATGAAATCGTCTCAAATCTATTTTAATAAGTAAATAAGATGGTTGTCAAGCATCCTATTCCATACTAATTTGGTGCATTAATATTTTGGAATAAAAACAAGTTGAAAATCCTTTCGGACCTATTTTTCAAGAAATTGTTTTTACCGACAAATTAAGCAAGAAAAGATGTTATATCAACAAACTCATAAAAATAGATATGTTTTCATGCATCACCTTTTTCATAAAATAATACTCCAATAACCAATCACATCATATACACAAGTATATCACAAATTACTCCATAGCAATCATATTAAAACACAAGTAAATAAGAAAACTTTCATAAAACTTAAAGTAACAATTGTTCATTATAAGTATCAAGGTGTACCTAGTCTTGAAAATTACAATGAGTAAACTTGTGGAACTATAGCAACTACACTCCTCCAATTGCTCACCAATGTAAGTAAACAACTCCACACTCGAACCAATGCTTGAGACTTTAACTCAACACGTTCTGGACGTTTTTACAACACTTAGTAAACTTTCAGGCAATATAAGATAAGCTAACAAGATTTGGTGTAATACTAAGTTAGATAATGGTGGTACAAGTATCTCTAGGTCCTAAGTGCTCATTATATAGCTTAATGACACTTATGCTTCAAGTAAAAACGTCCCTCCTCATTAAATAAGCAGAAATGATCAGCCACAAATGATTATAGGGAGTAAATTCGCCAATTAATGCAAAACTTGTAACTTCAGTTATCACCAACCGATCGGTTTCTCGCCATCCGATCGGATGGTCAATTCTGGCACATATCCAGCCGATCCGGTTGTGGGTTGCAACCGATCAGTTGGATTTAGTCTGAACATGTTTTCATGTCTTTTCTTCGTCGTTTTACGTTGCATGCAATATTTTTCTTCGTGGCATGACTTTGTCCATTAGAACTTGATATTTCCTTGATAATTTCGTGTAGTAAACTTGTCTTTATCAAATCTTTTGTTCATGCAACGTTTCTTTCCTCCTTGATCCTCTTGAAACTCTCCAAAAATGCATGTCCACTTCATTTCTTCATCTTTTAATCATTTTTACCTGCTTTTGGCTATATTTGCATGTATAAACACTTTTCCACGATTAAGTAACAAATATATACAAATATGACCAATTTTCACTCATAAATCAAACAATAACGCGACTAAAAATATGTTAATTTTGAGCGTTATCAAACTATCCCTAGAGTCGGATCGTAACTCATCTTAGAGGCCTCAACGAACGGTTTTCCGAACACTACTTGACTTAGGCGGTCATCTATCACCGGACGAGTATCCTCCACTACCACAAAGTCGACTAACCCAATAACTAAAGATGCAATCAAAATAAAATAATAAAAATGAAAATAAACTAACTTAAACTAGTGGTGTGAGCAATATGTGGAAGAATTGTGTTTACTTAGATTTAACTACTCCCTAGATATCTTTTACAGGTTAATTACTTGTTATAGTTGCGTGGATGACGGGTTATATTCCTTAATACCATTCACGGGGTGGCGTACTTACTTCCCCAATTCTATAAGCTCCTACTTCACTCCTATGTCGAACTGGCTAAGAAGCTCCTAACATGGGATCACTAGAATTCGCTCATACATTAAATACAACCATAAAAACCTAGTACACATCGGTTCATGTTTCTTAAGACGTTCAAGCAAGTTACACAATGGAGATCTGCCAGTTTTCTTAAGCCTAACATTGAAATCATTCATCCATTACAACTATAAATAAGAGATCAACCTATAATCAACATCTAGGTTTCATTACATCTAAGCAAACACACAAAAGATCTAGCCTAGCATGTTAAAATCAAGACAAGCATAAGATATATTCAAACAACACATAGACATATTGAATGAATTGAAAGAAAACTTATCTCAATTGAACATGAAGAGTTTCAAGGGGTGAAAACCCTTGAAAATACTGTTACAAACGACCTTGGGTTTATTAGGTTCGGCCCTATAATTCTCCACACAAGTTCCTCTCTTAATGAATGAAAAATAGAAAAGTATATATAGATTTTGTGATGTGACGGCGTCAAGGGGAAATTTCTGACGCCGTCATCTCACCGTCAATAAAGTTCTTGGACTGCCTAGATCTGGGTTTGACGCCGTCATGTGTAATTCTGCTCCAGGCCGTCACCAAAATTACTCTTGACGCCCTACTTCTGACGCCGTCACGTTTTCTCTGGGTCGTCATGCATTTTGCTCCTGACGCCGTCATATTTTCCTTCTTGACGCCGTCAGGTACTGTTCCCAGCAAGGAAAATTAAGTCTTTGCCGTTTTCTTCACTTTTATGCTCCAAAAAACGTCAAAAAGCTTCATTTTCTAGAATTCACTCCCAAAGTACCTAAAATCACAAAAGGAACGATTTAGGGCAATATTTGATCAAATAAATTCCAATTCCGGCTTAAATGACCCCCTAAAAACGGTTCATTTTTCGCCTCATCATATACCCTTACACTTGAGATTTGCTTGTCCTCAAGCAAATGCGCTTTTATTCTAGTCAAAATACAAGTTAGGGGTCATTTAACACTAATATAAAAGTAATTACAACAAATAATCGTTCCACTAAAGACCAAAGGCAAGCACGAAGGTCATACACTAGCACCTCACAAATAGTGTTTAGATACTCACATCTCTCGGGTGTAATAAAGTATATATCACAATATGGAAATGGAAAACATCTCTCACTACCTGTCATAATAGAATAGATTACCATAGGCTTGGGAAATGATCAAACCTCCACCACATGGCGTAAGCACCTAGGATAAACTATCAAAAAGGTCTTTTAAAGGGTTGTAACGTTAGGTGTAGGGATATGGAATACACGGTTTTGTTGGATATAGGCAGTCTTTACTGGTGGCGAGTTAATAATCTTGGTTAATTACATGTACAATATGGCGTTGCTAAGCCAAGACTAGACTCGGCTTAAGCTAATAAATGAAAAATAACAAAAACATAACATAAACATAGAATGAAACGGGATGGTAGTCCGTATGTTTTTTCTCTTTTCTTTTTTTATTTTTTTTTTCTTAATTTTTTTGATTTTTTTTTTTTTTTTTTTTTTTTTTTTTTTATTATTATTATTATTTTTTTTTTTGCATACACTCTTACCCTACCATCCAAAATAATACATCATAGGGAATGAACAATCCCCTTACACTTGAATTTTTACATACTTTACAATAAACTAATCTAATGACTCGAATTAAGAAAATCAAAACACTTGGAGTACTTTTAAGATTAACGCACATATGGGGGGTAATAATATGATGTTCTTCCCCATTACTCTATAACATAAATACTTTACCCATGAGTCCCAATCGTCCAAAACAATATGTACAAGGATATGACTCGACTTAGCAACCATGTAATCAATTAGATAATTAACTAAGGGTTTAAACATGTAACAACAATGCACTAAAGATGAGTGCATACACGTAAGGCTAAGGCGATTTGGGTATACATTTAAGTGGGGTGTAACAAATTCTTCCCTTAAGTAAAATGCTTAAAGTTAGAAACGAAAAGATAGGTTCGGAGGGGTGTACTAGGGGTTTCGTGTACTAAAAATGAGTACAACGCTAAGGTGTGGGAAAAATTAATTGACTTAACTAGCCAAGTAATATGACTTAAATGGTCAAGTAATTATGATACGGGTTTAACACAAGGGTGATCCTAATGCCTCTTATCATGTAGTAAATCCTACTACACGAATGTAGTCTCACTAGCGGTCTCGGGATGCATCACTAACGCAAGTTCTAGAATCTAAATGCTATCGGTACACTCATAAGCACTAATAGTAAATGTTTTTCCTATCAAATCTTAAGGCGAACCTCACATATTTGGGTGGAATTTTTTTTTGAATAGTACGGTTTTGTGCTAGTCACACGACTCCTATCCATGAGACGCTTGCTATGGCTAAAGTTTCACTCCTAAATGTTGTAAAAAAATTTAAATTTGGCGCTAAAATTACACTAACTAGTATTTCTCATAGTTTTATTACACACCTACCATCAAACAAACAAACTCAAGCGAATGTGTTTCCTATGAGGTATCATCATTTTACCCTCCCCTTACACTTAGGATGAACATTGTCCCCAATGTTCAATTAAAGAATGTAAAAGTGAAATAGGTAAAAGAATGAAATCAAATACTCCCCTGATTCGCTCGATATGGATAATAAGGTAGTAATGTTAGATCTTCCTCCAAGAAAATGAACAATCAAAGCTTCCCTTCCGGAATATAAATCATCTTCTTGTTAAACATAACCTGTTAAACCTGAGAAAACAAACAAGGCAACCTCGCGTAAAATCGGCGGCAATCTATATATGCTAACAAATCCTAGAATGCAAAGCAAGATATAATACTTGTGGAATGATGTTTGCAGATTTCCTGGAGATTATAAAACTAAAGAATTAACAAAAACTTTAAGACTACGTTAGAAAAACAAAACTGGTAAAATTTCCAGAATTTTACACGTGACGCCGTCAGAAATTTCTTCCTGACGCCGTCAGAAGTGACCTGCAGAAATTCTTATGTTAAGTTTCTGGAAAAACTTTGTCCCACTTCCTGGAAAATCCTACAAAACATCATTATGACTCGATACAAGCATTTGACTCTAATAAATATGAATATACATGTTCATTTAATATTGTGGAGAATTATTATTGGTTTTGTTTCTTTAAAAACATATTTGGGGTTTCCCCTTACACTTATCTTTTGCGAAATACCTTTGGAGGAAGTTAAGACTAAGCCTAACAACAAAATAAAGTATTTTCACCATTTTAGTTTTTGAAACATGATCTACCAACAATAAAAATAAAACATGCATACGGAAGCAAATAACAATCAAACAATTAAAAATCACACAAAGCATGGGTTGCCTCCCAAGAAGCGCTTTTCTTTATTTACGAGTCTTGTAGCTAGACTCAAGGTCATGGGTTACTACGTGACCTCGTCCTTGGTTTCACCTTCTGATTGTAAATGTTCTTTATAGAGACCAACCACCTTTTTCTCAATTGCTCCTATAATCCTATTGGCAAATTCCTTATCGACTTTATACTTCGGTCCTAGAGTCAAGCAATCTTTGTAGAAAAGACTATTCTTTTCCTATACGCAATCCATGCCCTTTACCTTATCCTCTTCATTGATGTCCTCGAAAGCACCAATGTTATCTATGTCAAATCGGGGCACAAAACAAAATTCTTTCATTCTATTAGGCATCCTATAAGTGATTCTATCATACTAGCAAATCGGATTGTCCCTTCTACCTCATCATATTCTAAATTGGACTCTTCAACAAACGGTTTACCAAACACAACATTGGATAAGCGACAATCAATAACATTAGTAAGATCTTCAACAACCATAAAGTCAGTGATATAAGTAAAATTCCCAACAAAGACATGTAGACCTTTAATTCTCCCGACAAAGTTACAAACTCCACCGGGATATTTGGGATCTCTTCTAGGTCCAAGTCTTGTTTTCACTATATCATTATAGACACTTGAGGACATAATGTTGATTGGGGATTTAAAATCAATGGGGATTTAAAATCAATGTAAGCATTGTCAATATGTTTATACCCAATCATACATGGTATCTTAGCATTCTTAGGATCGCCTCTCTTTATCTTAGGTTCGATTTTAGTAAGAGGAGGTCGAGGGTTATCAATAAGATTATTATAGTACGCAATCTCCTCCTGAGTGGGGTATAGATTAAAATAATCATCTAGCTTTGGATCAATCTCCCCTTCTTCCAGTTCCTCAACAACATCCTCAATATCTTTAGTCCCTAGGTCCTTATTTAAATACAAGGCGGTCGCTAGGTCACTAAATGCATGGTCGAGCTCAACCTTAATCAACCTATTAAGCTCCCTAAGTTCCCTAATCTCACTCTCAATTTGTTCACGTAACTGATGAGGCGAAAAATGATCCGTTTTTAGGGGGTCATTTAAGCCCGAATCCGAATTTATTTGATCAAATATTGCCCTAAATCGTTCCTTTTGTGATTTTAGGTGTTTGGAGAGTGAATTCTGGAAAAGAGGCTATTTTGGACGTTTTTGGAGCATAAAGTGAAGAAAACGACAAAGTACCAAAAATCCAAGCTGGAAATACAAGGTGACGGCGTCAAGGGTTTGCTCTTGATGGCGTCAGACATGAAGAATAATTTACCGTAGCTGGTGACGGCGTCAGATGGAGTTATGACGGCGTCAAAGTGACCAAGATTAATTTACCGAAGGTGGTGACGGCGTCACATAGGCCGTCACGATTGGATCTAGGGCGTCCGAGGAAGTGTATGGCGGCGAGTTGACGGCGTCAGATTTAACTCTTGACGCCGTCAGGACGATTTTCCTATATATAGTTTTCTAGTTTTTTCATTAAAAAAGAGAGAAGTTTTGGTGAAACCCTAAAGACGATTTTGGTGCCTCTTTTACAGGTTTTTCAAGGGTTTCAAACCCTTGAGACCTTGCATTGTAATTGAGATAAGTATACTCTTAATTCAATCAATATGTCTATGTGTTGGTTGTTTATCTTTTGTTCTTATCTTAATTCTACTATGCTAGGCTAGATCTCTCTTGTGTTTGCTTAGATCTAATGAAACCTAGATGTTGATTATGTGTTGATTACTTGTCTATTCTTGTTTTGAATGAATGATTTTATATGTTAGGCTTAAGAAAACTGGCAGATCTCCAAATGGTAACATGCTTGAACGTCTTAAGAAACATGAACCGAGGCGTACTAGGTCTTTATTGGTTGTATTTAATGCATGAGCCACTGTTTACAATCCCTATAGTTGTGCTGGGTCATGGTGTAGGAGGAGATAAGAGCTCATAGAGTTGGGGAGTTATGTATGCCACTCCACGAATGGTATTAAGGAATACAACCCGTCATTCATACAAGTGTAACAAGTAATTAACATGTAAAAGATACCTAGGGAGTAATGAAGTCTAAGTAAACACAATTTCTCCATATACTGCTCACAACCTTAGTTTAATATTAGTTTAATTTCATTTTCATTAGTTTAATTAGTTATAAAGTAGTTTTTGGGTTAGTTGATTAGCAACTAATTCCGCCCACTCCTTCAAAACCCGAGATTTTACTTGCTTTAATAAAAATATAAAAATACAAAAATAATCATCTCTCACCTCTAGAACTATTAATTAGGCTTTCTAATCCTAGCGACACTATTCCTAAGCTGAACGATCAATCCCCCGGTACTTATCACTATACTATACTACAACGATCAGGTACACTGCCTGGTGGGGGTTGTAAGCCTCGCGAGATCCCTCGAGAGGTAAAGCAAGGTGCGATTCCCACGCATCAAGTTTTTGGCGCCGCAGCCTGGGGAATAGTTATTGTCTATGTTAGAATTTCTTTTTATTAGGTCTACTTGCTAGATTCCTTTCTAGTAAGATTTTTATTTTTATTTTTAGGTCTTCTTTAGTCTATCTTATTTCTTTGTGTTCTTTGTTCGTAAACAATTTCGATGGATAACAATAACATTGATCGCTTGATTCCTGTTATTCGTGTTTTTCGTCGTAGGATTTTCCAAATGCCCGCCCCACTTCCTTTAGCAGAAAATGAGAACCCACCTAACCTGTCACCCAACCACCACTTTGACAATAATTCTGAGTTGGAAGAGTCTGATCATGATAATGACCATAGGGCTAGTCCTTTTTACTATTCAGACTCCGATGAGGATCTTGATGATGGTGATGTGATTAATGAGGATAGAATGGAAGAAGAAGTAAACCCTCTTAGGTATGTTGACCCTAGAACTAGGATTGAGTGTGATAGTTCATTTAACATGCAATTCCCTTGTAAGATTGGATTTAAGAGCTTTAACGCCTATCTCAACTCATCTCTTCCCATGAACATAATCTCACGTAATGAATACAATAAAATCATGGTAGATGAGTTAGAATATAAAGGAGAAAACATTGTGGCTATGGCAATACCATTACATGTGTTTGTAGGAAGTTTGGTTTATCTTGTTGAATTCATGGTTATGGAGAATCTAGGAGAATTTATTGAAGATAAATTGACCCAAGTTGTGTTTGGAAGATCTTTCAAACGATTGACCAACCTCGATGAAAAACTCATAGAAGGGTTAATTACATTCTCGGATGGGGATGAAGAATTTGTCTATCAAATGCCCCGCACACACCCTAGGTTCAAGGATTTCTCCATGGAAAAGTGTAGTAGGTATCCGCCTATGGAAATGCTAAGTGAGAATGATAAGAGGAAAGGACTTAAGTACACGTATGAAAAGAATAAAAGATATTATCGCGGGTGCTTAGAGTTAGGAGACGAATACAAGAAAGATGAGGCGACTATTAGATGGCTCACACTTGGTTACGTGAGCATAAGCGATACACGTTAACCCACGACTTTGAGTCTAGCTACAAGACTCGTAAATAAAGAAAAGCGCTTCTTGGGAGGCAACCCATGTTTTGTGTGATTTTTATTTGTTTGATTGTTATTTGCTTCCGTATGCATGTTTTATTTTTATTGTTGGTTGATCATGTTTCTCAATTAAAACGTGAAATACTTTATTATGTTGTTTAGCCTAGTCTTAACTTCAACCTAAAGGTATTTTTGCAAAAGATAAGTGTAAGGGGAAACCCCAAATATGTTTTTAAGAAACAAACCGATCATGATTATCCACAATATTTAATGAACATGTATATTCGTATTTGTTAGAGTCAAATGCTTGTATTGAGTCATAATGAAGTTTTGCAGGATTTTCCAGGAAGTAGGACAAAGTTTTTCCAGAAATTTTCCGGAAACTTAACATAAAGATTTCTGCAGGTCCATTATGACGGCGTCAGGCAATTGCTCTTGACGGCGTCAGGAGTCAAAAATCTGGAAATTTTACCGGTTTTGTTTTTCTAACGGAGTCTTATGGTTTTTGTGAATTATTAAGTTTTATAATCTCCAGGAAATCTGCAAACTTCATTCCACAAGCATTATATCTTATTTTGTTTTCTAGGATTTAGTAACTTATATAGGATGCCGCCGATTTTACGCGAGGTTGCCTTGTCTACTTTTGTCAGGATTTAAAGGTTATTTGTGACAAGAAGATGATTTATATTCTGGAAGGGAAGCTTTGATTGTTCGTTTTCTTGGAGGAAGATTTAACCTGGCCAACTAAAATCCATACCGAGCGAATCAGGGGAGTATTTGATTTCATTCTCTTTACTTTTTCACTTTTACATTCTTTACTTGAACATTGGGGACAATGTTCATCTTAAGTGTAAGGGGAGGGTAAAAAGATGATACCTTACATTTGCACTTTCGCTTGAGTTTGTTTTGTTTGATAGTAGATGAGTAATAAAACTATGAGAAATACTTGTTAGTGTAATTTTAGCGCCAAATTTAAAATTTTTTACAACATTTAGGAGTGAAACTTTAGCCATAGCAAGCGTCTCATGGATAGGAGATTGTATGACTAGCACATAACCGTATATTCAGAAAAATTTTCCACCCAAAAATGTGAGGTTCGCCTTTAGATTTGATAGGAAAAGCATTCATTATTAGTGCTTATGAGTGTACCGGTAGCATTTAGATTCTAGAACTTGCGTTAGTGATGCATCCCGAGACCGCTAGTGAGACTACATTCGTGTAGTAGGATTTACTACATGATAAGAGGCATTAGGATCATCCTTGTGTTAAACCCGTATTATAATTACTTGACCATTTAAGTCATATTACTTGGCTAGTTAAGTCAACTAATTTTTCCCACACCCTTAGCGTTGTACTCATTTTTAGTACACGAAACCCCTAGTACACCCCTCTGAGCCTATCTTTTCGTTTCTAACTTTAAGCATCTTACTTAAAGGAAGAATTTGTTACACCCCACTTAAATGTACACCCAAATCGCCTTAGCCTCCCGTGTATGCGCTCATTTTTAGTGCATTATTGTTATTTGTTAAACCCTAAGTTAACTTTCTAATTGATTACATGGTTGCTAAGTCGAGTCATATCCTTGTACATATTGTTTTGGGACGATTGGGACTCATGGGTAAGTACTTATTTTATGGAGTAATGGGGAAGAACATCACTTATTACCCCCATATGTACGTTAATTTTAAAAGTGCTCCAAGTGTTTTGATTTTCTTAATTCGAGTCATTAGAATAGTTAAATGTAAAGTATGTAAAGATTCAAGTGTAAGGGGAATTCTCATCCCCTATGATGTATTATTTTGGATGGTAGGGTAAGAGTGTATGCAAAAAAAAAAAAAAAAAAAAAAAAAAACAAGAAAAAGAGAAAAAAAAATAGAAAAAGGAAAAAGAGAAAAAACATACGGACTACCATCCCGTTTTTATTTTATGTTCATTTTATGTTTTTGTTATTTTTCATTTATTAGCTTAAGTCGAGTCTACTCTTGGCTTAGCAACGCCATCTTGTACATGTAATTTACTAAGATTGTTAACTCGCCACCAGTAAAATTCCCTTTATCCAACAAAACCGTGTAATTCATATCCCTACGCCTAACGATATAACCCTTTTAAAAGACCTCTTTGATAGTTTATCCTAGGTGCTTACGCCATGTGGTGGAGGTTTGATCCTTTCCCAAGCCTATGGTAATCTATTTTGCTATGACAGGTAGTGAGAGATATCTTCCATTTCCATAATGTTATATTACTTATTACACCCGAGAGATGTGAGTATCTAAACACTATTTGTGAGGTGCTTGTGTATGACCTCCGTGCTTGTCTATTGGTCTTTAGTGGAACGATTATTTGTTGTAATTACTTTTATATTAGTGTTAAATGACCCCTAACTTGTCTTTTGAGTAGAATAAAAGCTCATTTGCTTGAGGACAAGCAAATCTCAAGGGTAAGGGTATATGATGAGGTGAAAAATGATCCGTTTTTAGGGGGTCATTTAAGCCCGAATCCGAATTTATTTGATCAAATATTGCCCTAAATCGTTCCTTTTGTGATTTTAGGTGTTTGGAGAGTGAATTCTGGAAAAGAGGCTATTTTGGACGTTTTTGGAGCATAAAGTGAAGAAAACGACAAAGTACCAAAAATCCAAGCTGGAAATACAAGGTGACGGCGTCAAGGGTTTGCTCTTGACGGCGTCAGACATGAAGAATAATTTACCGTAGCTGGTGACGGCGTCAGATGGAGTTATGACGGCGTCAAAGTGACCAAGATTAATTTACCGAAGGTGGTGACGGCGTCACATAGGCCGTCACGATTGGATCTAGGGCGTCCGAGGAAGTGTATGGCGGCGAGTTGACGGCGTCAGATTTAACTCTTGACGCCGTCAGGACGATTTTCCTATATATAGTTTTCTAGTTTTTTCATTAAAAAAGAGAAGTTTTGGTGAAACCCTAAAGACGATTTTGGTGCCTCTTTTACAGGTTTTTCAAGGGTTCCAAACCCTTGAGACCTTGCATTGTAATTGAGATAAGTATACTCTTAATTCAATCAATATGTCTATGTGTTGGTTGTTTATCTTTTGTTCTTATCTTAATTCTACTATGCTAGGCTAGATCTCTCTTGTGTTTGCTTAGATCTAATGAAACCTAGATGTTGATTATGTGTTGATTACTTGTCTATTCTTGTTTTGAATGAATGATTTTATATGTTAGGCTTAAGAAAACTGGCAGATCTCCAAATGGTAACATGCTTGAACGTCTTAAGAAACATGAACCGAGGCGTAATAGGTCTTTATTGGTTGTATTTAATGCATGAGCCACTGTTTACAATCCCTATAGTTGTGCTGGGTCATGGTGTAGGAGGAGATAAGAGCTCATAGAGTTGGGGAGTTATGTATGCCACTCCACGAATGGTATTAAGGAATACAACCCGTCATTCATACAAGTGTAACAAGTAATTAACATGTAAAAGATACCTAGGGAGTAATGAAGTCTAAGTAAACACAATTTCTCCATATACTGCTCACAACCTTAGTTTAATATTAGTTTAATTTCATTTTCATTAGTTTAATTAGTTATAAAGTAGTTTTTGGGTTAGTCGATTAGCAACTAATTCCGCCCACTCCTTCAAAACCCGAGATTTTACTTGCTTTAATAAAAATATAAAAATACAAAAATAATCATCTCTCACCTCTAGAACTATTAATTAGGCTTTCTAATCCTAGCGACACTATTCCTAAGCTGAACGATCAATCCCCCGGTACTTATCACTATACTATACTACAACGATCAGGTACACTGCCTGGTGGGGGTTGTAAGCCTCGCGAGATCCCTCGAGAGGTAAAGCAAGGTGCGATTCCCACGCATCAGTAACAAAGCCACTTCTCTAAGGGAAAGGGGTGGATTCGCGTTTTCCATAATGGTCCACGGAATAGTCAATGGATTTATTTTACTAACAAAGGCACGAAGAAAAAGATAGAATAAAGAAAACCTATCAATAAAAATAAAATCCTACTAGAAAGGAATCTAGCAATTAGACCTAATAAAAAGAAATCCTAACCTAGACAATAACTATTCCCCGGGCTGCGGCGCCAAAAACTTGACGCGTGGGAATTGCACCAGGCTTTACCTCTCGAGGGATCTTGAGAAGCTTACAACCCCCACTAGGCAGTGTACCTGATCGTTGTAGTATAGTATAGTGACAAGTACTGGGGGATTGATCGTTCAACTTAGGAATAGTGTCGCTAGGATTAGAAAGCCTAAAAACTAGGTCTAGAGGTGAGAGATGATTCTTTTTGTATTTTTTATATTTTATAAATGCAAGTAAAATCTCGGGGTTTGGAAGAATGGGCGGAATTAGTTGCTAGTCAACTAACCCAATAACAAAGATGCAATCAAAATAAAATAATAAAAATGAAAATAAACTAATTTAAACTAGTGGTGTGAGCAATATGTGGGAGAATTGTGTTTACTTAGATTTCACAACTCCCTAGATATCTTTTACAGGTTAATTACCTGTTATAGTTGCGTGGATGACGGGTTATATTCCTTAATACCATTCATGGGGTGGCGTACTTACTTCCCCAATTCTATAAGCTCCTACTTCACTCCTATGTCGAGCCGGCTAAGAAGTTCCTAACATGGGATCACTAGAATTCGCTCATGCATTAAATACAACCATAAAAACCTAGTACACATTGGTTCATGTTTCTTAAGACGTTCAAGCAAGTTACACAATGGAGATCTGCCAGTTTTCTTTAGCCTAACATTGAAATCATTCATCCATTACAACAATAAACAAGAGATCAACCTATAATCAACATCTAGGTTTCATTACATCTAAGCAAACACACAAAAGATCTAGCCTAGCATGTTAAAATCAAGACAAGCATAAAATATATTCAAACAACACATAGACATATTGAATGAATTGAAAGAAAACTTATCTCAATTGAACATGAAGGGTTTCAAGGGGTGAAAACCCTTGAAAATACTGTTACAAACGACCTAGGGTTTATTAGGTTCGGCCCAAGAATTCTCCACACAAGTTCCTCTCTTAATGAATGAAAAATAGAAAAGTATATATAGATTTTGTGAGGTGACGGCGTCAAGAGGAAATTTCTGACGCCGTCATCTCGTCGCCAATAAAGTTCTCGGACTGCCTAGATCTGGGTCTGACGCCGTCATGTGTAATTCTGCTCCAGGCCGTCACCAAAATTACTCTTGATGCCCTACTTCTGACGCCGTCATGTTTTCTCTGGGTCATCATGCATTTTGCTCCTGACGCCGTCATATTTTCCTTCTTGACGCCGTCAGGTACTGTTCCCAGCAAGGAAAATTAAGTCTTTGCCGTTTTCTTCACTTTTATGCTCCAAAAAACGTCCAAAAAGCTTCCTTTTCCAGAATTCACTCCCAAAGTACCTAAAATTACAAAAGGAACGATTTAGGGCAATATTTGATCAAATAAATTCCAATTCCGGCTTAAATGACCACCTAAAAACGGTTGATTTTTCGCCTCATCAGAGTGCTCGAATTGTTCGAAGGCAAAGATATTGCCTTGACCGTTTTGTTCAAATCACGGGGATCATTCCAACTTTCGTTGTCATAGAGAGCAAGATCTTCTATGAGTTCCCATGATTCTTCCGCACTTAGATCACGTAGCTTACCACCGGCCGATTGGTCAATGGTTCCCCTCGTGGAGAGATCGATATGGTTATAGAAGATTTAGACTTGGAGCCAAAGATCTATGCCATGATTAGGGACTTTTTGGAGTAAGTCCTTGAAACGAGTCCATGCTTCATATAGAGTTTCACCTTGACGTTGTTGGAACATCAAGATATCATTTCTAAGCTTGGTAGTTCTCCTCGGTGGGAAAAATTGAGCAAGGAAACGAGTGGTGAGATCATCCCATGAGGTGATGGATCCCGCGGGTAAACGTTCAAGCCATTGACTAGCTTGATCACGTAGAGAGAACTGGAATAGGCGTAATCGGCTCGACTCTCTAGTTGTAACATCAAGGTCTATAGAATCTACGATTTTAAGGAAGTCCTTGAGATGTTGATTAGGATCTTCGGAACGAAGTCCATGGAATGCACATACGCTTTGCACCAACCGGATGGTGTCGGATCGCAAGGGGGACACATTGGCTCCTTGGGTGAGCTCAATAGTGTTTCTATAGCCTTCGTGGCTAGGTCGGGAATACTCTCCTAGGGTTCGGGGCCTAAGAGGTTGGTTTGCTAGTGGTGGATTTTGTGGGTGGTCTTGTTGTGGTGGGTTGATGGGTTCAAAGATGTTACCACCTTCCATGATGTCGGATGGTAAAGATTACGAACAAAGGCACGAAGAAATAGACAGACTAAAGAAAACCTAAAAATAAAAATAAAATCTTACTAGAAAGGAATCTAGCAAGTAGACCTAATAAAAAGAAATCCTAACCTAGACAATAACTATTCCCCGGGCTGCGGCGCCAAAAACTTGATGCGTGGGAATTGCACCAGGCTTTATCTCACGAGGGATCTCGAGAAGCTTACAACCCCCACCAGGCAGTGTACCTGATCATTGTAGTATAGTATAGTGACAAGTACCGGGGGATTGATCGTTCAACTCAGGAATATGTCGCTAGGATTAGAAAGCCTAAAAACTAGGTCTAGAGGTGAGGGATGATTTTTTTTGTATTTTTATATTTTATAAAAGAAATTAAAATCTCGGGTTTTGGAAGATTGGGCGGAATTAGTTGCTAGTCAACTAACCCAATAGCTAAAGATGCAATCAAAATAAAATAACAGAAATGTAAATAAAGCTTGTAGAATACTAATTAAGTTGGAAACACGATTAAGCGTAGAAATGGAAGAAGGGAGGAAAAGAGAGAAAGAGAGGAACCTTGAAAGAAAAAGGAAAAGATTAGATTGAAAATGTATGAAAGGTCCAACCCTCTCCACATGTGGAGAGGGGTATTTATAGTTACAATATAACGCCCACTCCCGGGCTGTGGATCAGGCATACAGTGGGTAAAGACCCGTTCCTTCTTCCACGGTGTTACTTAATCTAATACTAATTAACTAATAAACTAACTAACTACGAGCTACCTTAATGCTATTACAATCATTAGGTGACCGAGACTTTTACAGGAATATTTGTATTCCTAACAATCTCCCCCTAAGCGAGGTCACCTTTGAAGTTAAGATCTTTGGTCTTTAAGCATTCTTTAGTCTTTGTAGCTCGTAGGATCTGATTCTTCTCATTTCAGCACACTTCGTACTTCAAGCAAGCGAACTTGTGATTAGAGTTCCTTTGTGATGTGTGATCTTTGAGCTTCTTTGAGATCATCAGCCAAAGTAAATCTCCAAGCTCATCCAGAGTAGCATCGCCTTCATGTGATGTAGTGACTAAGGACCATCATGCTCACACCCTTCTAGATCAGGAGACTTGACTTTAGAGTTGTGGATCAGGAGACTTTTTTCCATCAGAGTTGCGGAAACGTTGTTGGTAGTCTCTCAACATTTGCTGTAGCAAGTCTCTCATCTTCATTGATAGTGTGGAGGATGTGTGAGCATGAGGTATGGATTGACCCGATTCAGCTGGGAACTGGAGCCATCAACGCCATCTTTATATGTGTCCCTGAAGTAAAACAGTTAACAATAAAGATAGAGAACGAATATGGCTTTGTCATTCGTTCTGCGAGGTCAGACTACCCTCCGGTTTTGTGAAAACCGACCTGTGATCAGGTAGAGTCTCTTTTAAAGAAGACTCTCCTTGACAGGAATTTCCAGCTTGTAGTAATGAGTTTTCCAAAGAATCCACTTCGGAATCTTCATACTTAGCATGTTCTCATACCGGAACGTCTCAAAGCAGACAGCACGATAGAGTGAATCGGTGAATAGATATTCACGGATTGATGAGAAAGTTGATTTCTAGAAATCACTCGCGTGTCATATGATAAACATTTTTTGAGACACGACGAGAGTTTTATATTTTGAATCACATTTCCATCAAAAATACTTTTGTTTGAAAGATATTACACAATCAATGTGCTCAAAAGATAAGTTGGTGAGCACATTGAGAGGTTTTGGCAAAAGTATCCGTCAATCCATATCCTGGAACAAGTTTGATTCAAAATTGAATCGCACCATTGTTGCTTTCCAGTTGTCACTTGATCATTGATCCAAGATGGATCTCACATGTCACCTACCAAGAGCTTGAGTGATGTTCGCTCTAGAAGGATTTCCATCGTCATTGTGAATATTAACATATCACTCGGATGTTCTGTCAATACCACAAGGATAATGCGTAGGACTCTAAATATTTTGTCTTATTTTCCACATTGTGTGAAACAATAAGCATATTAGGAAGTGTGTCCTATCGAGATTTATGGATGATCTCATGGCTCTAGACTCAATAGTGCGTTTTGATCCGCTCCTGGAGACTGGGGAGGCGTCTCCTGTTTTAGGTATCAACATAGCTCGCAATGAGCGGTCGATACATTGCACAGGGTTCCCCGTGAGAATGAAACAAGCTCTTTTAAGAGAACTTGAGTGGTTGGGAAGTTTTGGTGCAGTGCGTCACTGGGTCCATGACGTCTTGTCTTCAATACCGGCGTTACCTTAGTAACCGCCAGTAGCATATGTATTGAACCCGGTTTCTGCCCTAAGGTTGAATAATTGGAGGGCTATTTCTTTTCACCCTTTCTCATTATATTTCTTTTTCATTCTTCAACCCCTTCAGTGCTTACCGAGATTTCATCACTAGAACCTTGTTGGGTTTGTTCCAGTCCTAGCTCTATCTCAGTCCGCACTCTTCCCTTTCTCACTTTACTCCTTTTTTCATAATCATTCCTAAGGATTTCTAATCTATCTATGGATTGTCCCTGGGAAGATCCTTCCGGTTCTGGTGGATCATGGGAACTTATACCTAACCTTAACCAACCTTATAACTCCATGCATAAAGATAAATGGTCGGTCTTTGGTATAACTTCCACAAACGCCTTTTGCTCCCCCTCAATATGTGCATCGATATTCGAAAGTGTTTAGCACATATGTGGGAGCCTATTATTGAGTACAAAAGATCACTTTTGATTATCAGATTTCATATTTAAATCACATTCTCTCCCCCGATCAAAAATTTCAAATCTTTCGAGATTTTTGATCTCAATTGATTTAAATAATTTAGAAAGCGTTTTTGGGAGAGAAATGCGGTCAATTTTAATATTTTCTGATAAAAAGGAACTTTTTTCTTGCTCCCCCTCAAACTGTGGGGGAGGTTGTTATGTGTCAGATTTGAAGAGTTTGTAAAAGATTCGAAGTTTTAGTGAAAAACTCTTTGAAAATTTACTCATTCTGACACATAACACATCACAAGTCATTATGTTGCAAGGTTTTATGTACGAAGTGTGGGGAGTTTTGATGATACATAAAATTTTGAGAAATCACTCTCCCCCTCAATCAATGACGGATGTTAAAGCATAAATATTTTCATAAACTATTAACGTCATTGATTGAGTGAAAATTTTATCAAACTTTTGAGTTCAATTTGATTTTCATTCAAAATCTCATGGTACCACCAAGTTTTGCACAAATACTTTCCGGAAAAATCATAGAAGAGAAAGTATTTGGCTATAAAAAGAAGACTTCTCTTCTTTATCAAGAAATAATGCACTGAAACGTACATTAGATCGAGGGTGCATGAATATAAAGTAATTCACGCTCGGATGAACGGCACCCTTTGTTAGGAACAACCGTCTTTTTGGTGACGTGTTTTCCTGAATTTTGAAAACCGGGTTGCTATCTGAAGTAATAGCAAACCATATTTTTGAAGTGTGGGTTGTAGCCTGAAATGACTACAAGCCATAGTTTTAAGAGTGTTTTGAGTAACGACATGTTTTTGAAAAGAACTTTATTTGAAACCGAAAAAACTCTTGCTCAAGCATATGTATGATTCCGTGTCATTATTGAATGACATTTCTAGAAACGTACATAATATTGATTACACAAGAGACATGTCGTGAGAAGAATATTTTTGAAATTTTTGTAATTTTTTTTTTTTTTTTTTTTTTTTTTTTTTAATTGTTATATAGATTGCTATTTATATATATATA
This sequence comes from Artemisia argyi, assembly GCA_030686995.1. Lineage (NCBI taxonomy): Eukaryota > Viridiplantae > Streptophyta > Magnoliopsida > Asterales > Asteraceae > Artemisia > Artemisia argyi. The sequence continues at coordinate 220,776,705 of CM060708.1, forward strand.
TATATATATATATATATATATATATATATATATATATATATATATATATATATATATATATATATATATATAGAAGTATGTACATAATGAGAGATAGGATGCAGAAGGCAAGAGAAATGTTTAGATGGATACACAAGGAGAGCCATAAACAAATAACAGTACAACAGAAACATTCCAGTCAACACACATAATTGAGACACTGCACCCCATTACTGATCTTATTACTCAGTACGTTGAAGAAGACGGTAGTCCCCTTCACGAACTCTGCCACCAACGTAGCACTCCAGGCTTCGAAAGATTCTTCGTGTCTTTAATCTCTTGCGGATGCCAGCCAAAAACTTCTTGTTGCGGGTTGACTCATTTGCAGTCCAGTTATTGGTATATCGTCTAGTTCCCTGGGCATAAACGTGGTATTCTTTCACTCTGAAGTCCAGTGCCTCTTCGACCATACGCAAGGTACCATCACTGAACTTATGTATTTCATTGAAGCGCAAAACTATGGGCACATTGTACTTGTCTCGAAATACAGTTGCTAGAGGAGATTCAATGACAGTAAAATCTGCAACCCGTTCTAGACTGCTAACATTCCATAGGGGTCTTGTGAGGTTGAGCTGGGATTGGTAGCTTTCGATACCAAGCTGAAAGTCTTCGACCCGTTTCCTGATGACGATGCCCCGGATCCAGTGAAGTACAGCAAACACAAGAGACTTCATTTCACGTGATGGTAGATGATGCAGCTTCCCTTGAAGATGGAGGAGGTACAAGTCTTCGAAATCATTAGGGCGTAGGTGTTTGAAATCCCCTTCAGATATGGTGTAGTCCTTGAAGTCTGCTCGTTTGAGTGTAATGCTCTTGAGATAGTCATATCCATAGATGGGATGTATTAGAACCTTAACCACACTAATGATTTGAAGGGGTGAGCGAACTGACTTTCGGTCCCCTGGAGCTTGAAACCGATCAATGTAGAACTGTTGTTTCTTCAACCACCAGTGTGAAATGCCCAGAGATGCAGAGATATTATAGTCGCATTCTTGAATACTCCACATACTGTCGGGGACCAACTGTTCCAACCCGATGTCAGAATACTGGGCAGCTTTCATCTTAGTGATGGACAAGGCTGACTTGCATTGTCTACTCCCAAGCTTAAGATATTCAAGGTCTTTGTTGAAGAAGAATTCTGCTTGGATAGTGACGTTTCCTGGAGGCCCACCCAAGGGAAGTGGAGAGTTGTAATTATATTTCTTCATTCCTTCATCCACAATGTCATTGAACATCTTGTGGCATTCTTCCATCTGGTATTGTAGATGATTAACATCCTGATGAAAAGCTTTGACAATGTTGAATGCTGGGCCTTCCAGGTCCTTCTGAGTGAGCTTAGAGAGACCCTGTTTCTTGCAGAACCATGCGATGAATGTTCCCATATCACCAGTTTGGGAAAGTAGGGAATCTTCAGAGGGTAGAACAAAACTGGTGGTGATTGCATTGATCCAGTTGCTATCATTGGTTGGTAAATCAGAGGAAGGAATCGTCCAGTCGGGCTCAGGTGATTGTGGTTTGCTGTCATCTGGTTTCCACCATGTTTCTTTGTCATCTTTGGTTAAGGGAACTTGAGGTGGATCATTGGTGTCAGTTCTGGTGAATGATTTCCACCACTGTCTTCCAGGAATATGAGTTGTAGAAGCATCATCATCTTCGTCATCGGATGACTCATCGTGTTGTGGCGTGACTGAATCTTCATTAAAGACATGATCTTCAGTGGCATGAGATGCAATGGAGGTCGCACCAGCATCAAACGTAGTCCAGGCTGCATACTTAACATGTTTTGCTTGTTTAGACGGAGTGGACTTGGTTGACTTGTCAGTCTGATGTTTTTGAGATGATGAGGTGGGTTGCGATGATCTGCCAGGAGCTTGTGACCCACCAGGCAATGACGAAGTGCCTGATGAACCAGATGCCCCAGCAGGTGGTGGAGGTGGAGGTGGTTGTGGAGGTGAGCCAGATGGTGGTTTGGGGTGACCCTGACGCCGCTTTTTTCTTTTACGTTCAATCTCCATATCCCGGGCGTGTTCCTCAGCATCATCTTGTAGAATTGATGCCTCCAGTGCCTTATACAGCTGTACGTGAGCATCGTGTCCTGTGTGTTGACCCTGCTGATACATACTGTGCTGCATAATAACCTTCATGTCATAGATGGGAAGGTCTTTGAACCTGGACCTGAGAGGGGCTTCGAGAGCAATATTGACAGCTTCAGCAACTTGTTCGTTGATTGCCCTAGATACTTGTTGTTCAAGATCGAGATGCTCCAACCTGTATAATCTGCTGCTATGATTGGTGATTGTTTGTGGGAGTTTAAGGTTTACAAGGGTTTGAAGCATAGTGGCATGCTTGTCCAACTTCTCACGAATCTCAAGATTTTCTTGAACCGCATCAGCCGTCAAAGCAGCTAAAGTGTCCAGATCTAACTTCTTCTCAGAGTCAGCAGGAGCGGCAGATGCAGACGGTTTCTCTTGTGCGGCATCAGCTTGTGGGATGTCATCGTTGTTGGGACCCGCAGTAGACGTTGGTGCAGACTTGGTAGGAATGGTGGAGTTGTCTTGCACAATAGGCACATCTACCATTGATACAACTTCTGCATGCTCATCACCGGACTTATCACCTTCAGCATCATCGGGCTTATCCATGAGGAATTGATCGCCATAAGTGTCCAGATTCTTGTATGATGATAGTGTACCGGTGGGGCTGTCAGGTATCACCTCGAGCTTAGGATCATCTGTTTTCATTTTGAGGTTACCTTGGATATCCGGATATGTAGTGGATCAACAAGGGGAGCAGAATCAGCCGGTTTATCCTGTACAGGTCGTTGGCTGGTAACATCTTGTGTCGAGAGGTGTGGTTTATCACCTTTGGGAGCAGAACTGGTGTCAGTCTCAGAACTGCTGGATTTATCGGGTTGCCCGAGACTTGGTGAGGAAACATTCTCAGAAGAAATCTTAGCCGATGAGGATGTGGGTGAGCGTCTTTTGAGAATAAACTTGGTACTGGTTGATTTGGAGGCAGGAGATGATATTTTCAAGAGGGTTTGTGCTGCTTGTTCTTCTGTGGCAACATCCTTACCTTTACCGGTCACTTGCAGGATCTGAGAAGATTTATCAGATTGAGGTTCTCTAATGATGACCCCACTGACTGGTGGAACCGGTGGCATATAAGTTTCCTTCAAGCTTTCAGCAGTTGCCATTTGTACCATTTCTTCCTCAGTCATAGGCAATTGAGTGGAGCACAGTGCATGATTGGGGTCTTCAGCACTTGGAGATTTAGTTTTTGAGCTGGTTCTTTTACCTCCAGTGGTCTTCTTAACCCTTTTAGAGCCTTCAGAGGAAGCAGCCGAGGTATTACCACCTTTGCGTTTTTTAGACGCAGATCTTGCGGACTTAGTGGAAACAGCTGGCTCATTAGGGGGTGCTTCCCGACTTTTCTTTAGATGTTTAAGATATTCCTCATAATATTGAGCAGACAGGATATCACGGGTTAGAAGAGCAGTGAGAATATCCATTCCGAATATGATCTCTCGAGTGCTCTTAGAATCATATTTGAGGAACCCAAGTGGATGTTCGTCAGTAGGTTGATGAAGAGGGGATTCTTCTCTTGGATGAAATTTAAGAGATCGCTGAAGGCTCAGTATGATCAGCTTAGTAAACCTAACGCTTGGGATCGAGAGCTTGGCTGATCTTTTCTTGCCGTCTTTGTGTGCTTCAAGGTTAGCCTTGTCTACCAAGAAAGAGTGGATGGACTGACTGAATTCCTCCCAGATTCGTTCAACAAAATTGATGTTCTCACTGTTGACAACCCCCCAGAGAATTTGTAGAGAAGGAGCTCTAAGTCTCTTATATCCTGATGTTTTACCAGTCAGACACAGGTTGATTAGGCTTGCAACTGCTCTCCATGGTTGATAGAGGTCATGTGTGATGACAGTAGAAAGTGTGGAGACTTGAGTGGGGTATCCAAGTTCATTGACGAAGTCAATAAGAGTAGCTGGAGTAGGTGGGGGAGTATATTCAACATTATCACCCGTTGGTAGTATTTGCAGAGCGCTACCCAGTGTTTCCATGGTGATGTTCACCCATTGCTCATCCAGTTGGCACTTGTACAGGTTGGTTGTTCTGTCAAAGCATATAGTGTTCCAGAATTGTTGTATGTAGATGGAGGGGATTGAGGAGGATGCGGTAAAGGCATTGAAGAAGGTGGTATTTTTCAGTATGTCAAGGGCAACTCTGAATATGGGATGATTCTGAGGTCTATCCGTCTTAACATAGCAGTTACTTTTCCCAATAGGAATCCACTTGTTGAATGGCAAAATGTCATCGTCAGTACGGACAGGTGGAGCCAAAGGCACTTCGACATTAGGTTCTGCCATAGGAGCTGCATTTGACAAACATCAACACAGAAGAAAACCATATGTGAAGGTGAGTGTTAGCAGTAGGAGAAACCCCAGAATTACATGGTAAGTCAGTAGAAACAAGGCCGAGGGTTTCGTATTGCAAGTAATGAGTACTCAAGAGAATTATACAACACGTAGAGAGGTAGTTAGGACACTTAAACATTAGTGTCAAACACACCAACCCATGCATAAAACCTTAGATGTCTACACATAATCACACATTCAGACCACAACCAAGGTATATGACAAAGTATGCCAAGAGAGTTTCCAGTTTGACATAAACGCAGATCACTTGAGCGCAGACAAGAAACTTATTTAACCGCAACGTTGTAATCCCAACCCAAGTTAACCGCAACAGGTAGTGATAACCGCAACCAAATGAACCGCAACTCGAGGTCAACGCACATCAAGTTATCCGCAAGTATAGGTAACCGCAGTCAATAAAATTAATCTAACCGCAACAAGCACAGGATCTAACCGCAATCAAAAATCTAGATCTAACTGCAATTAAAAACTAGATCTAACCGCAATCAAAAACTAGATCTAACCGCAATCAAGATCCAGAATTAACCGCAATCAAGATCCAGAACTAACCGCAATCAAGAAATAAATCTAAACGCAGTCAAGAAATAGATCTAACCGCAATCAAGAAATAGATCTAACCGCAATCAAGCACAAGATCTAACCGCAATCAAAATCTAGATCTAACCGCAATCAAAAACTAGATCTAACCGCAATCAAAAACTAGATTTAACCGCAATCAAGAGCAGAATCTAACCGCAATCAAGCACAAGATCTAAACGCAATCAAAAACTAGATCTAACCGCAATCAAAAAACTAGATCTAACCGCAATCAAAAACTAGATCTAACCGCAATCAAGAGCCAGAACTAACCGCAATCAAGAAATTGATCAAAACACAGTTAAGAACACACTCCGCAATACATAACCTCTAATAGAACCAAGATTTGACACTTAAACTAGAACAGAGATCAAATAACCTAAGTACCAACATCATTATTATCCCACCTATCATCAACAACACTACCCTTGGAGTAATCGACCTAACCGCAAGCCTATCAAATCCACGATTCTACAATTCGCGACTAAGAATCTCACATACATGCAATGAACGAACAATAACATGAATAATAAAACAGCATGATCTAACCTATTAGACACCAATTCGTTAGTACGAAATATTGATCACCGCGGATATCCACCTAAAAATGATGCAACGAGTGAGAAATTTGAAAACAAGGAACATAATAGCAAACGTGAAGATAGAATCACTTGACCTACCAAGAATCGAGCACACTGGAATCACAATTAAGACTTAATCGCAGCACTTAAATAGCAAATGAGTGAATAGTGATATGAGTTGTGATTAGAATTATTCTAAACGCAAGAAATAAAGTTCCTTAAGTATGGGATGAAATGTAAATTGCAAAATGACACATCTAGTCCCTGAACTCTACTTATCACTTAAAAACTACTAAAGCGAGTGTCCACGATTAGTCCCTGCAGTTATGAACTATGCCCAGTCAAGGAGGAAGTCAACAAGACTAACATAAAGTATCATGATTCACAATAAGAGATGCAGCAGACAACATAAAGCAAGCACATAGGCACAATGTGAAGTAACAGACTGTACACATAAAGTTAACCTGAACAAATTAATAAATGAAAAACAAACACACAGAATGTACACACATCTATTGACATAGGATATAAACAGTGAATGGGTTAGTGGGTGAACAGTGAAGCCCGAGTCCTGAAACTAAGTAATCAGGAGTCCATATGATGTCGACTCACGTGTGGGCAGACATGTCTCTAGTAGCCGGATGTATCAGTGTCTTTGGGCGCCACACGCTGGTTATAGTGGACCTGTTGTGTAATCCCTTGGTAACACCTATGTTAGTGGTACACACACATGACCATTTGTGACCATTCATCACGAATGTTCTACCAGTTGGTATCCATAACCCAGAAGATCTAAGCTTGTGACGAGTTTCATGCATGGTTACATTCTTGTGATGAGTGGTACTATGATCATATTTCCTTGGTCTATGTCTCAAAGGTTTAACTGATTTAAGACCATTTAATATCTGAGATGTGGGTTTTGGCCTTACAGGGTTAGTCAAACAAGGTTTTTTGTCCACCTGAGAAACACATCGTTTATTCGAGAATTTAGATCTTTCAAAACAAAAAATCTTTGGTTGTCGAGTGGTAGTTTGATAACAAACATTTTCCAAAACAGGTTTTCCCAAGATAGACGGTTTTGAAAGACTGAGTCTCTTTTGACCAAAAACATTTGGTTGCCTAATGTTGGTTTGATAATCAACTTTTTTTAGGACAGGTTTTCCCAAGATGGATGGTTTTGAAAGATTGAGACTCATTTGACACTTTGAAACAACACTTGGCACTGTGTGCATACTAGGAGTTTTAGTACATGTGGTCAGACTTAGAGTGGAGAAATCATCGAAGTTAGCAAGATGTGAAACAGTCTGATTGATGTTCTCAGTATTAGTATGTTTAAGTGACTCATGTAGTTTATTACATTTCACCTTGAGATTCTCATTATCAACACGTAATTTAGTAATTTTGCAATTAGTTTCATACGCATTGAATTTCCATTTGGCGGCATTTTGTTGCTCATACATCTTGATTTGATTCTTAAGACAGTTGATAGTTGAGTCCTTGTCATGCAATTGAGTTTTCAGATTGTTGATTAGAAAATATTCTTTAAGATCAGGCAATTCGGGATTAAAATACGGTTTGCTGTTTTGAAAGCATTCTTCTTTACATTGTATTTCAAGTTCAAGATCAATGCAGTGTTTTTGTAATTGTGAAAACCTTTTTTGTAATTTTGAAAAACTTTTTTGAAGTTGATTAAATGCCTCTTTATCAACCATGGTCTGGTCCAGTGTCTTAGAAAACTCAACTTTCAGACAAGGGTTTTCATCAAACAAGTCATTTTTGAATATATCATACAGATCATTTTCTCCCCCTTTATAACACATATTTGTTGAATTAGTTAAGAGTAGTGCACTGTCAACCTGTCGTAACAGATTTGTGTTATAACTAAGATTGATTTGATCTGTATGATGACTTAGGTTTGATGGTGTGTTGTATTGATCAATTGATGATACCTCTTTGATTGAGTTTGGAGTGGGAAAGTTCACCATAGCCTGGGTCACTGATTCAGCAGAAGTGACTCTGTTATCATTTTCAGCATTCATGAGTTCATTTTTGACCAACTTTGCATTCACTGTTAAGCCCAACCTCAAACTATCACATGCTTGATCATCATGAGACTCGGCCTTGTCGTCATTTCCAAGTTCAAGTATTGGTTGTCTCTCAACGTACTCTTTTACCTTGTCCAGGTATTGACGTAGCATATCTCTAAATTGATCAACATCTATCTTTGTGTGTTCAGTGAAGCACTTCATAGTCATCTGACTGTCGTAATCATAGATCACGGAGTATTTGGAGTCAAAAAAATTATTCAGTTGTTTACTGAGCACTCCTAGGGCTGCAGAGGATCCCTCGTTAGATGTTTCTTTTCTGACCAATCGTTGTCGTAGTTGATCCAAATTCAAGATCATGATTTCCGTGAATGACTGGACATCTTGACCAAAAAGTGTCATGAATGCACGTTCAAAACCCATTACGAATCCATTGCCCTCAAGCAGCCTAGAAAGATGTGACTGAAGTGTATGGAAGCATTCAATGTGACATTCACTTGCCAGTTCAAGTAGTTTGTATGACTGAGAACGCTCATTCCCTTGAAAGTCCGAGCATGATTGTCCACCAGAGTCAACATACGATACTGGTCCTTTCATTTGAAGATTTGCAAGGATAAAATCACATGTGAAGGGATAACCGCAAGATGTGCTAACCACAGGACCTAACCGCAGAAACTAATCGCAGTGTACTTGACCGCAAGATACTTAACCGCAATGAGTTAACCGCAACACACTTAACTGCAATGAGTCTAACCGCAACACACTTAACCGCAATGAGTCTAACCGCAACACACTTAACCAAACGCAGAATATTTAAGCGCAGAACCTAGACGCAACACGCAAGCTGAGGGAGACTTAACCGCAGAATCTACTCGCAGAGACAAACGTCCAAAAATGTCACTTTCATTGCGTTTTGTTTGTATTCTCGAAATAGTAACCGCAGCAATCCAAACGCAGATTTCAGGACTTAATCGCAACCAGGCAATGGAACAGTGGACTTAACCGCAACCTAGAAATTCGCCTAAAAACAATTCCAAACTTCAAATATCTTGATGATATTGTAACACACTCTACACTACAATGTTCCACAAACACAAATGAACATAAAAGGACATCACAAACATGTATAACCACACAAGAGGGATAAAACCAAGATGTTTTCCAAGAAATTTGCACCAAACTCACAAAACCACTCAAAACATCATCAAATTCGATTCTACAAGGCCCTAAGATGAAACCTTGGCTCTTGATACCAATTGTAGAATACTAATTAAGTTGGAAACACGATTAAGTGGTGGTGAGTTAGGCGTAGAAATGGAAGAAGGGAGGAGAGGAGAGAAAGAGAGGAACCTTGAAAGAAAAAGGAAAAGATTAGATTGAAAATGTATGAAAGGTCCAACCCTCTCCACATGTGGAGAGGGGTATTTATAGTTACAATATAACGCTCACTCCCGGGCTGTGGATCAGGCATACAGTGGGTAAAGACCCGTTCCTTCTTCCACGGTGTTACTTAATCTAATACTAATTAACTAATAAACTAACTAACTACGAGCTACCTTAATGCTATTACAATCATTAGGTGACCGAGACTTTTACAGGAATATTTGTATTCCTAACAAAGCTAAATTAAACTAGTGGTGTGAACAATAAATGGGAAAATTGTTTACTTAGATTTCATTACTCCCTAGATATCTTTTACAAGTTGATCGTTTGTTACAGTTGCGTGGATGACGGGTTATATTCCTTAATACCAATCGTGGGGTGGCGTACGTACTTCCCCAACTCTATAAGCTCCTACTTCACTCCTATGTCGAGCCTGCAAGAAGCTCCTAACATGGGATCATTAGAATTCGCTCATGCATTAAATACAACCATAAAAACCTAGTATGCATTGGTTCATGCTTCTTAAGACGTTCAAGCAAGTTACACTTTGGAAGTCTGCCAGTTTTGTTTAGTCTAACATCGAAATCATTCATCCATTACAACTATAAACAAGCAATCAACCTATAATCAACATCTAGGTTTCACTACATCTAGGCAAACACACAAGAGATCTAGCCTAGCATGTTAAAATCAAAACAAGCGTAAAATATATTCAAACAACACATAGACATATTGAATGAATTGAAATGATACTTATCTTAATTGAATATGAAAGGTTTCAAGGGGTGAAAACCCTTGAAAATACTGATAAAATCGTCCTAGGGTTTCTCCAAGTCGTCCCTAAAATTGTCCTCTCTTTAGTGAATGAAAATTACAAAAGTATATATAGATTTTCCAAGGTGACGACGTCAAGAAGAAAATTATGACGTCGTCAACCCGCCACCCATAATAAAATCGGATTGCCTAGATCCAGATCTGACGCCGTCAAGAGTGATTTTTCTCTGGGCCATCACGTATAAAGGGACCATGACGGCCTATGGTGACGCCGTCATGCCCTAGTGTAAAATCTTTTTGGACCGTTATGGACTCCATCCTCTTCACTTCTTGTTTTTCCTCTTGACGCCGTCATAAAGAAGCTTGTGACGCCGTCAGGTACTGTTCCCAGCAAGGAAAATTAAGACTTTGCCGTTTTGTTCACTTTTATGCTTCAAAAACGTCCAAAATGCTTCCTTTTCCAGAATTCACTCCAAAAGTACCTAAAATCACAAAAGGAACGATTTAGGGCAATATTTGATCAAATAAATTCAATTCCGGGCTTAAATGACCCCCTAAAAATGGATCATTTTTCGCCTCCTCACTTCTACGTCATAGCCTGTTGTTGGGGTACACCGTAATCTTCATAAATTCTTCATTACGCTGTAGGTAGGAGAGCTTCTACGGCGTAATCTTCGTGAAGCCTTGCTACGGCGTAGGTCGATGAACCTCTATGCCGTAGTTAGTGCGGAATCCATAATTTTCACATATTTGCTCCAAAGTCCTTCCATTTCCGCATAAGTTCGTTCTTTTACTCATCTTTACCCTGAAACCAAAATAGGAAGAAAAAAGAGTATATATTCTTCATAAAAGTAGAAAAAATGAGTATTTTAAGGGAGAAATTAACACTTAGATTGGGGGTAAATTTGATGTTATCAAATATCCCCCCACTTGAACTCTACTTGCCCTCAAGTAGACCTTATATGAATGATTTTCAAAAAGATATCCCCTAAGAAACTGGAGAATATGAATTAAAAAATCCTTATGCTAGAATTTATCAAAGCCGAACACCTCACAAAATTGGAACAAACATTCACATCTCTCTCCTAATCTAAGTGTTAATTTTGGGGTGATCACTTAACGCACAGTCATAGAATGTATTCTATCATAGGCTTGGTAGCTACACAAATCTCTATCACTAGAGCTAAGGTCAAAACAATTCTAAAAGGAAATATTAGGTGAACACATATAAGGCTATTTGGGTGTAGCGTTGTTACTAACATACTACGGCAAGGGCGACAAAGGCAATGGTACATGACCGGAACGCCGAGCAAGAGACCAATGACTGCTCAAATCCCTCACCTAAGCATGATTCACAACTAAAGGGTAGGATAAGACATGGGATGCACAATAATGGTGTAAAATGAAAAAGAAAACAAATAGTCTTAGCCTATAACCGAGTTGCTACCACTTGCCGTTCATCCAAAGTCCAAGTTTCAAAATGCGAGAATGGGATCATATAACAAGTGTGTGCCATTAGAGGACGTCATGATGGGACACCACACTTTGTCTTCATGTTGGTGATTAAGAACCAACAGCTTCATTCTTCAAATATGACCGAAGTGGCCTCTTAGATGCTAAATCTTTCAAAGCTCTTATTATGGTGCTATACAAGGGTGCACTAAAGTAAACATATCTACATACAGAAATTCACACATTTTTTTTAAATCACTAATCATAACATATCCCCCCACTTGGGATGAACAATACTTGTACAATAGTAGGTTTCCTCATAATCTTCAAATGATGAGTCTTCAACGTAAATGTGATTTTTAAACCTCTTGACTTGGACCTCAAATTAGAACAAGTGGCAACTTCCCAATCATAAACAAAGACTACACGGTAGGCTAAGGTGTATAGGTGTATCGAAACAATAATATGGGTAAGAAACGAAATGATAGGCTCAAAAGGGTGTATCTAGGGGTATCTTGCACTAAAGGTGAGTGCAACAAAGGGTTTTAACACGGGGGTCGAATAGTCGATGTGACAAATCGATAAACACACACATAAAGGTTATTTGGGTGATAATCCTAAAATATTGCCTTCTTAAAAAGTTTCTTCCAAATGTATTAAGAAATCTCAATACACTACTCGTACATGGTTTCAAAATGATGTAAAAGCCAAGTTCTAAAGTTTACAAACTACCGGCACACTCATATTTTTGGTGGATTTGGGGTAAAACAGGGTGAAATGGAAATAGGCTAAACTCACCATGGTATTAAGGGTTAATGTGCTCGGCTAAGGTCCCTTCTAGTTAGGTTGGGAAAAACATGTCAAAAGTTTTAAAAGTGGCATAATTTTTCAAAATAAACTAGAAAATTAAGGGCAAAACAAAGTTCAAGTGAATAATTCTACCCCCGTCCCCCCACTTGAGTTGTACAAAGTCCCTTTTGTACATAAAATAAAAAATAAGGAGGAAAATTAGAATTAGAACGAGAACTTCCCTGAAATTTACTCTTGAAAATAGAAGGATCATGTTGAGAAACGTGCCTTCATTACGCCTTATGAGCAAATTTCAATATCCTAGAATCACAAAACTACCAAAAGCATAAAACCTAAAAAGAAAAAGAAAAATAAAAAGAAAAACCTAACTCACTTTCGTAGGAATCACGGTTGCATTTAGCGTATGAAACAAGCCTTTTAAACCACTTGGTGTCCCAAGTGGACGAGTGAAGTCTCTTGAGGGTTTACAGGGAACACACCCACAAAGTTCATTTATAAACTAATACAAGTTTAAAGAATGTTTTGTAAAATAAAAAGCATTTTAAGGTCCAGAAGGTAGCTACGGCGTAGCTTAAATGGGGTGCTACGCTGTAGTTGCTGAATAAATTCAGTATGAAACCTGGAGGGTGCTACGGCGTAGTCAATGGAAGAGCTACGCCGTAGCAAGGCCTCGGAGAATATTTCTTGGAGTAAAAGTCCAAAAATTTGTTCCCTAATGCAATGCTTCCTTTAGTACCTGCAAAAGATTAGTACAAAACATACCAAACCAAAGAGAAAGAGAAAAATAAAAGGAAAAGGATAATTCGGGTTGTCTCCCGAAAGAGCACTTTTGTTCATTATCGAGTCTTTAAGTTAGACTCACTGTTGCGTCCTTTAAGTAGGTTCATGAAGGACTTGCCCACGCTCGTCCATCTCCTTCATGAGGTGTTCTCTTATCCAAGCGACATTTGTAGCGGTACGAAGTAGTTCCTCTTTACCTTGACTCTTAACCTTGGTGAACTGTTCATCCGGTCCGATTGAATATCTTACTACTTCAAATTTTTTAGTAATAATAGGTGGGGGTTTCTTGTAGGGTATACCGAGCAATTTGCATCGTCGTTGCTCGTAAGCTTCATCTTCATCATCAACAAACCCATCATATTCTTGTAACTCGAGGTAATCAATTATCCCTTCTAAGTCATCATCATCGGATTCCGTATCTTTGTACCAGTTGTTATCAAGCTTTTCTTCAATTAAGTCAAGAATTTGTTGATTTCTCTCATCTTTGGGCTCAATCTCATAGTTCTCTTCGTATGAATTCTCTTGTTCATCCTCATCCATACTCTTGATGTGTTCCTTCCAAATCCTCTCTTTAGTCGATGAGTCAGTCATACCGAATTTAATCTTTACCCAGTCATTAAAAGTTACTCCATTGTCCCATGGTAATTCACTCCTTTCGCTATCATTGGTGGATTTCCAATAGTAAGACGGATTACCAATGCGTTCCTTACTACTTCCACCATCGCACTTTTCCTCGTACGGATTGCATGATGCCCAATATGATATTTCATTCTCATGATGGATCCGAACCTTCTCACACCAATGTTCATTTACACCATCCGTGTCACCTTGATCTTTTTCTCTTGTAGAATTATTGGTTTCGTTGTTTGGAAATGGGTCATCATTGTGAACATGATTAACTTCCTTCCAAATTTCAAATTTTTTATCCATGTCAACTTTCCCATGGACGATTAATACCCATTCGTCGAAAGATATTGTCCCTCTCCATTTCAAATTTCTTCTAAATTGATCAAGAGGCGAACTCCATAGATGTTTGTTCCTTCGTAATCTTTTTTCGTCACCTCCCCCGTCGCACAACTCAATGTTGGGGTTGCATGATGGCCAAAGATCGTAGGAGTTTTGATTATCAACCGGAATGGCAACACACCAATGGTATTTTTGTTCGAGTGTGCTGGGATATTTAGGTTGACTGTTATCTTGTTTATCGATTGGGGGAGTTATTACAACTTTTAACTCTTCGTTTCGGGTGGCCTTTTCTTGAGCACACAGTGCTTCTTCCTTAGGATTTAAAATCATTTTGCGAGATGCCTCCATCATACAAACCTTGGCTTGTTCATTTTGTTTCTTTGCATTACTTGTCAAGAGTTCTATCTTTGCTCCAAGATTTTTGATTACCTCATCATGGCTTATGAGGCTCTTGCTAGTTACCTCTTGGAAATTCTTTAGCCATTGATCTTGCTCTTCCTGCTTTCTTATTGATTCTTCGAGGTACTTATTTATAGTGTCCTCTAGGTTTGATCTTCTCTCTCCATAAGGTTGTCGATTATATCCGTATGGCCCTCTTCGATACCTGTTACCTTAGAATGGTCTACCTTCCCCATATTTTACTTCCTCTGTTTTACCATCGCCCTCATTCAAAGGACAATCTTTAGACAAGTGGGGTCCTTCACAAACCTCACAACCAACTTGAATAGCATGGACATTTTCCTTCAGTTTCTTCATGTCACGCCCCAAGCTTTCGAGTTTGTTGGTGATTAAGGTAATTCCATCCGAGTTTCCAGCAATTCTTTTACTACTTCCACCTTCGTGCCACTTCTGAGAGTGGTCCACCATATCTTCAATAGCTTTTAAAGCTTGAGCCGGAGTCATGCTAGGGATTGGTCCCTGAGAATCTAGCATTTGGCGGGTTGAGATGTTGATCCCCTTGTAAAAAAATGTTGACCATTTGTTGCTTGTTGAGATCATGAGTAGGGCACTTGTACAAAAGATCATTGTACCTATCCCAAGCTTGGTACAATGTTTCATCCCCATCTTGCTTGAAGTTGTGAATATCTTCGAGCTGTTTTGTCGTCCTTGAAGGAGGGCAATATTTTTGGATGAAATGCTTTTTCAGAAGAGCCCAAGTGTTTACTGTCCCTGCTGGTAGTCTATCAATCCATCACTTTGCAGCTCCAGTCAATGTCATCGGGAATACCCTGAGCATTATCGCATCATGAGATACTCCTGGAATATTGAACAAACTGACAATGTAGAGAACATAGTCAATGTGCTCATGAGCATCTTCCGTCTTGCTTCCTGAAAATGGGTCTTTACGCAGTTCCCTTATGAATTGATTTTTAATTTCGAACTGCACATCATCCCCAATAGCCGGCCTAACCAAACCAGGCCCTTGCTCTTCTCGTGTAAGAGCCAAGTATTCTTCAAGCGTGAGGTTTTCAATGTCAATTTCTGCCATAGCACTTGAAACTTGAAAATAACCGTGAGTACTGAAAAGAAAATAAGACAAAATTTAAAAACTTAAATAAAATCCTAATAGCTCCCCGGCAGCGGCGCCAAAAACTTGATGCAGGTTTTACTGACCAGGTTTTAATATTTATAAAGTCTCGTTTTACCTAAGGTCTACCTTATACGCACTAACGGACTGTGTATCCGGTCGTGTGTGGTATAGTTAAATGGTAAAGCCGAAGTCGTCCCAAGAGCTAAGGTGCGAAAATTATCTAAGTTGTGTCACATTTAAAAGGGGGTTTTGAGTTGAAAGATTAATTAAACTAATAAAAAGTAATGAAAAGACAATAAAATAAATAGAAAGAAATCAGTAAGGAGAAGTAGTATTAACTTAATTACTATTCTTATTATGATCATGATTAGTTTTCCTCTAGGTGCATCCTATCATATCATTCGGGGATACGATATTCATTTCGGGTCAGATGGTCAAATTCGCCTTGATCTATCTTATACCTTGTCCTATCCAAAGCTATTGTAAAGCCTTGGGTTCATCGGTACGAAGACATAAGAGTCATTAAGTGCCTCTACTAACATGGAGAAGGCTAACGAATGCGACATGGTCAGATCTTACACCCCTCTAACTCCGTTAAGTGTCTAGCACTTAATTCGCACATGTATGGTGATATTGCTATCACCAAGTCACATCCCTAGCGACTTGCTTCCTAGGGTTAATTCCATAAGTATCTAGAGAACAACCAACGCTAATCACTACGGGAACTAGAGTGTCCCAAGCCTCGCCATGAAAGTAAACAAACAATAGACAATAGATGCGCGGAAAACTAAATCAATAACATAATAATTTCATAAATAGGCTAACACCAAAAGGTGTTTAGCCACTCATGTTCATAGTTGCAGTAAAATAATGTTGAATTGATAAAAACCTAAACATAAATCGAATACAAAGTAAAGGAATGGAAACACTTATGATTGGTGTGTGATTCCTCCCTTGGAATTGACTTGGATGTGGCTAGAACTTCGTTCTTCCTCCTTCCTGAGTTTTTCCCAATGTTGTTGTGGTGAAGAGATGGGAAGTGATATGAAAAACTCGGAATTATGGTTGGTATTTATAGGCCCCGACTATGTTACGGCGTAGCGTATTAGGGTTGTTACGCCGTAACCTTTGCAAATTGTGTTACGCCGTAACTTGATCAAGTGTTACGGGCGTAAAGTCTTCATGATAAGCTTCCTACGGCGTAGTAGATAAAGTGGCTACGCCGTAGCTTCTTCCTTGGCCTCGTTAGTTCTTTACTGCCTCAAATGAGATCCTACGTCGTAGCTTGGAAAGTTGGCTACTCTGTAGTGTTCTTTAGTGGACTTCTACACCGTAGCCTGTTGTTGGGCTACGCCATAATCTTCATAAATTCTTCATTACGCCATAGGTAGGAGAGCTTCTACAGCGTAATCTTTGTGAAGCCTTGCTACGGCGTAGGTAGATGAACCTCTACGTCGTAGTTAGTGCAGAATCCATAATTTTCACATATTTGCTCCAAAGTCCTTCCATTTCCGCGTAAGTTCATTCTTTTACTCATATTTACCCTGAAACCAAAATAGGAAGAAATAAGAGTATATATTCTTTATAAAAGTAGAAAAGATGAGTATTTTAAGGGGGAAATTAACACTTAGATTGAGGGTAAATTTGATGTTATCATATATTATAACTTAGAGTATCTAAGTGTATTTGTGTGCGACTCTATAGGCTCACATAAACTTAGGGGTTGTTTGATAAAATAAAATGATTTAGTACTGAATGATTTAAAGACTCTAAATGATTTATAATGTCTGAATGAAATTGCATCCGAATAAAAACATGATGTTTGACAGTTGTTCTGAATAGATACTTCTTAATGGCATAGACCACAATTATATTTTGCATAAATGATTAAAATCTTATATTATTATCCGTCTTCCTATTTTTAAAACTTTATAAATTAGAGAATTCATCAATACGTTTACATTAGAGATTAATTTATGTGAATATTGTTTAGTTTCTATACTCTCTATGGCTAGATTTTTTTTTTATTTATTATTTTTTTTTTAAATTTTCCCTTAAGATGCAATAATACCCACTATTTGAATAATATACAAGTGATGAGTAAACTTGTAAAAGCTAGAATGCTTCACGTTGATAGGATCAAAGTAGGAAGATAATAGAAAAATATAAAAGTTGGTAATAGAGATGTGCATTTCGTTGAACAAATAAACAATAAAGTATTACTCCGTATAAGTGGACACCTTGAATATGGTAAATATTAAAATTTCTAAATCATTTTTCATGTCCTTCACACTGACCGACTCAACGCTCAATTGAGCGATTAAGATAAGAAAATAAAATAATCAAACAATCATCATCACTTACCTAATTAGTTTGAGGCCCATTAAAAGGTTATCAAACAGCCCCTTAGCCTTATAAATATATAATATGCCTTGAGCATATTCCAACAGCTCTCACCTGCTAATTTCACAATTACCTTGTATTTATTTAAGCAAATGTTAGTGTCTAGCAACACTCCAATGCCCCTGAAATATGTGATGTTTAGTTTCTTAAAACTTACAAGCATAATGGTTAATCATAATTTTTCCTTTTGTTTCAGATACTTAGTTAAACATAAGACATAGATTAAATGCATTCTTATTTATTTAACCATCTTGTTTCTTGACTTTAGATCTTGAACAAGATTACCAAATTAATTTAAGATTTATCTTAATTATATTTGGACATGGTCATGTACACATCTATTCAAATCGTTAAGGGGCCCAAGAGTATATAACTCCATGATTCTTGGAGGAATAAATCCCATGTTAACTACACATGTTAGTCAAGTGTTTCACATTATAACTATATAACAATAAGCGGGCTTTTTAGCAAATACTGTAGTGCTACAGTAATATGTGAGGGAATCTACAGTAAAACGTACAGTAAAATTAATATTTTAATGTGTGTTATACTCATCCACCACAAACACATACCCGGTTCCAGAACACTCCTCGGTCCTCATCCATCTTCTCCCCCTCTCTTGGTTTCTCTCTAGAACCATCTCACATCTCACACCTTTAACATCCCACATAATTTTGATCCATCCTGAAACCAATAATCCATAAACCCAGTTTCAAAACCTTCCATTGACACCTTATCAAAGCTTCCATCCGGCACACCATCTTCTCAAAAGTGTAACTTTTTCATCAGTTCAAACGATGGACAAGTTGAATTTAAAGGTATTTATGATTGATTTGTAAATTAGGGTTTCTGTAAATTAGGGCATTTTTTCAGAATTTGTTTTTTTACAGGGTTTTCATACAATTTGCCAATTTTTGTTAGGTTTCTGACCGTTTGGAATTTGTTATTGAAACTGCTTATATGATATCGAATATGAAGAGTAAAATGGAGATGAGGATGAAAAAAGAGAGTGCCAAATTAGTGGTGTTTATTTTCCTGGCTTATGGGCTTATTTGCTTTAAGGGGGATTAAAAATTCGAGGTGCCTTTTTTGTGGTAATTTTGTTTACTTTCTCCAGTGGTTTCCGCTTCAAGTTTTAATTTTTATATGTTTCTTAGGTTAAAGATTTGAAATTTTTGGGTGATTAGTTGGTGGAAGAGATGTAAGTATGTGTAGTATGTATACTTCATCTTCATTACACTCCATGTGTTTGTGAAAATGCCAATTCAGTTTTTTTTTTTTTTTTGTGTTAGTATGTGTAGTAGGTTCCAATAAACGGATGATGTTTGTGTTTAAGTATTTGAGCTAATGGTATGTTTGAAAATCTTGATTTGAACAAAGTTTCGTGTGCTACAACATGAAGTCGTCATTGCTCATATTCTATGTTGTTATAGACCATGTCTAAACTGTGTGTAATTTATAGTTTAGAAAATGTGTAGTTAGAGATGTCACATGTTGTGGTCATGCTTGCTGACTTTATACAGTCATGAGCTTTGACTATAAGTTGTATGTGAGCACTCATTTTACAGGCTTCTACAAGCTGTAAATGTTGCTTTTGTTGCCTCTTTTTCTTGGCTGCTTTTATAAATAAATGTTTGTTTTGTTGCAACAGTTCCTGACTTTCCCCCCTTTTTTCCCCTTTGTGGTTATTTAATGTTTAGATCAGTTTAGATTGTGTCTGCTTTGTAAAAGTTTGTAACTTTTACCGTATTTGTTTTGTAGGTCAATGTTATGTTACTAGAACACGAGCTTTTCACAAAGATTTGTGAAATGTCCTGATTTTGGTTTCGCTTGCTTATTGCGTTCTCAATGGGTTTAATGGCATAAGAATGATGGTGATATTGATTACAAAAGGCTACGATAAGTCTACGGGGTAAGGCCATAAAACTTGAGATGGTCCATATCTTGGCGGGGCGGGTTATTAGACTTGCAGCCATGGTCAGCATATCCTCCTTTTTTTTTTTTTTTTTCTTTAATATCCTTACCAGGTTTATTTGGTCTAGGTGGTTACCAGTTTTATTTGCATTTATTTTGGTCGAAAACGCTTTTACTTGCTTCATGTAGGATGAAAAATGGTGGACCAGCTTTGTTGTGTGAAGAATTTGCGATTAACAATTGATCTTAGGTCCCAAATTGCCACCTCCAAACTTTGTGGAGACAAAAAAAGATGAAAATTTATAAAAGGTATGTATATATTTTTCATTTAGAATCTTGATTTTCAATTTTTTTTTAAGAAGTAGGTTAGATTCAAATCTAGGAATTGAATTGGGGTGTAAATAAGTTGGAGTTTGATGGTGTTCTAATTGTGTTTAATTTTATGGTTTTTATATTTAGGATTTTTGGTTCATCTGAATTACTGAGAATGAGAGATGAAGGTAGCCGTTTGGATTAGCAGCTTATTTAGACAACTGTGGTTGTAGCCATGGTGTGTGGTCGGTGTTGCTTCCATGTTTGCAGCTGTGTTGACCTTCGGGTGGTTCTTACCCTGATTTGTTACAATTGTGAGAGAAAAGAGATTTGCTAATTTGGAGGAAAAGTTGTAGCAGTGAGTGAAGGCATGATTTTTATCATTTTTTTTATTGTTATAAAGATTCAAACTTTTTTGTATTAATTGTGTATATTTTATGCTTTTACAGCAAATGAGTGACTATTTGACATTATTCTGGGTTTATAAAGGTAATTCAACTTAAAATTTTAGCTTTGCTTGCATAATGTATTGACTGAGGTTTTTAGATTAGCTTTTTTTTTTTTTTTTTTTTTTTTTATATCTTACGGGCTTCTTGAAAAGCTTATAAGTTCATTCTTTACGCTTTTGAGTGTATGCTTTATAAGATTCAGTGAGCAACCTATATATATATATTTTTTATTAATTGTAAGTTATCTTCGAGTATTTGACTTTAAAAGTTAGCAAATTATATGCGGAAGGAAAAGCTATTAAGAAGAGGCTGACTTAAGGTATGACCATAAGCTCACCGTTGTACTATTTCTGTAACAAGAAAATATCTAGAAGAGTTCAATCATATGTCCGTAAAGTGTGTGGTAAAACTACTTACTTGCTAATTTACGCTCAAATAAGCACTTACAAAATAAACATGTTGGTGCCTCTAAAGAAAAAAAAGTAAACCAGATAAGCATTTCAAAATAAGCAATTCCAAGCACCCTCTAATATTAACCATTTTACGGTATTAAATCAATTGCAGGTTACGTAGGATATCCAGATTGTCACAACAGTAGTGAAAATGCAATTGATTTCGGTGTATGTTTATGACTATTAGCCGCCTTGCTGTCCTTTATATGTTCACTGTTTTTGACCCACTTAAGCATCACCTAGATGTGGTGATGTACATGTACATAATGTATAGCAAAAATAAATGACACCAAAATATGTTGTTATTTGTTACAAGTGACGTAAAAAGTTTTATTGCCGATAAAACTAATTCAAATTAATTCCTTCTGCTGCATTGATTCAGGTAGACAGTTTGTTTCAGCCTTCCTTACTCACAGGGTAATAAGCAATCAAGTAGTAGTCGTTAGCGCCAACTCAAAAGAGGTAGGTAATGGGTCAAAATGGCCACTTAATTCATTCAGCCGGCATTGAGCCAAAACACTTTTTGTCTAATTTCAAAATAACAATATTAAGTGTCAAGATAGCAATATCTGGACACGTGTTTCCAAATCTGAGCAAGACATTTGGACATTGTGACAAAGGCTTCAAAGTTGAGATAATGTAAGCAATGAAAGGTTGTTCTAACAACCAAAAAGCTGCAGAATCAACATTAACAGCCTTTTAGAATCTGACTTCAATGGACACGAGAATTTTTTAAGATAAGTTTCTAATGAAGTTTTAAAAGTTAGGCGACAACACTTCTTAAAGTTTCAGTGGTCTTTTTTTTTTTTTTTTTAAAAAAGGAACCAGTTATGTGATATTAAAAAAAGTTTTATAGTAAGTTGTTTCTAAATGAGTTGTGAAAGAAAATGTTTCAATGTTTTTATGATTTGTGTAGTTGTAATGATTAAATGAAGAAAAGGTTTAAGGAAGTGATATATGCTCATTAGTTCTATTTGTTGCAGGTGATGTGAAAAAGATTATAGAAACAATGGTGTTGCAGATGAAAAAGCTGCTATTATTATGGGTATGTTTATGGCTGCGAATCTGGGTCATAAGGCAACAATGATGTGACTGTATGCTCATGGGACATAACATGGAAATATCATAAGGTGAGACTCAATTTTTTTTGCCAATAGCAACTAGAGTTCCTAAGGTGTGAAGACCTCCAATTGGAATGAATTTATTAGTTACCAACTTAATATTTACCATTCTAATTAGCGTAACTCAATTGTGCAGGTGATGTGAAAAAGATTATAGAAACAATGGTGTTGCAGATGAAAATGCTGCTATTATTATGGGTATGTTTATGGCTGCGAATCTGGGTCATAAGGCAACAAAGATGTGACTGTATGCTCATGGGACATGGAAATATCATAAGGTGAGACTCAATTTTTTTTGCCAATAGCAACTAGAGTTCCTAAGGCGTGAAGACCTCCAATTGGAATGAATTGATTAGTTACCAGCTTAATATTTACCATTCTAATTAGCGTAACTCAATTTTGTAGGTTTATTAACCACTGGATGAACAAAAGAAATAAAAGTTCTTAAGATAACCACATGAACCAGAATTCTGCTTCTCACAAAAGCTAGGGGCTGACATTAGTGCCTTTGCCGGCTGAAGTGAGAGTTTTTGAGCTGAAATGAGTGTCGGATTGTGGGACTGAAGAGCTGAAATGGGTATGTGATTGGGGGCTGAAGTGGGGAATAAAATCAGTGCATTTGGAGGGTTGACATGAGTACGTTTGGTTGTTTCAAGCCTGGAGCTACGTCGGGATTTCAAATTGGTGACTCAAATGGACGCCGCAATGGGTGTGTTTGGTGGCTCAAACGTTAAGTAAAATACTTCTTTAGGAAAACACCCCGCGGCAACGCGTGGGTAGTCCACCTTGTTATTTCCAATGATGACTTTTATAGCAGCCTAATTCAGTTAAACATTTAATCATATTAAAATATATTGTTTCACACATGTTCAATCTGAGAGTGTCTCAAGTCTAAGGAACTAATTGACTTAACCATTTACAAGTTTTCACTAAATGCAAAAATCCATGTTGTAAATTCTTGTAGGTTGGGTCAATCTAATATTTATCTCTATAAATACACGTGAATCTGATTAGTCTAACTATTAAATATCCATTCATGAATATATCAACACTCTCACATTTGTCTTAATTTGTTGTTATTCCCATATCATCAACTGGCAATGGATAATTTAGAATAAATAATTATTCATGGACTCTTAAACATGCAAATATTTATAAAATAATTAATATAAAATAAAATGATCACAACATCAAGTACATCAATTTCAATGAATAATATTAATGTTTACAATTAATTATTCAAATAATAAATAAAAAATCAGGTAACAATTAGCTTGTCAAAATCTTATGTATTTAAGTACGACAATCACACTTATTGAAAGGCAAGAGATTCGTGAACAAATCAACTAGGCTATGATCTTTTAAAACTTTGAAAATACTAACTTCAAAATTCACAAATAGTGAAGTTCTTGAATAAGGCGATCGTCGTTTAATCACAAGTATAGCAATACTAGTTTTACAACTATACATTCGCATAAGATGTTTGAAATTAGGAAGTTCAACAAGAATTCCTATTTCCTACAATATTATAAACAGTTTCCTAAGCAGTAAAGAATTCTATATCTTTTAATAGATATTGCTACTATGCTCTCTATTGAGCATTTCTAATCAGACAGGCCCATCATTCATGATGACATCATAGTATGATTTGGAGATCATCTCTATTATATTTAGAAAGCTAGCATTAGTGTATGAGATCAACACTAATCTCTTTATTCAAAATCCGTAAACAAATATTATCTATAGGCCTTAAAAGGCGCCTTAGAACATCTATTTAAATAATAATGATCTAATGACTATCATTTAAATCTTATTGTTGTCATATATATCATGCAAATAAGAGTCCGTTTGGTATGTGGTGTTAAGTGACTTTAGGATGAAAGATTTCCAAAATCCATTGTTTGGTAAATTCAGTTTGGGCTCACGCGTCACATTCATGCCCAAATCCTAATACGTAGTGGTCCCCTGGGTTTTCAGTATGCATGTTTGTAAAATATATTTTTCAAACTCTCAAAATAGTCTCAACTGACATAATGGATATGACTTTTTTTTGTTTATTTTGACTTTGTCAATAAAAATAATATATTTGAACTTAACCAAATTATATAATATGTATAATTTTTAAATAATAATAAATTCAAATCCAAATACTAATCCTAATCCTAATCCCAATCCTAAACCCACCGACAAACCAAACGGGCCCTAAATCTCAACCTATATATAGAACAAGCGTGATTGCTATTTTTATCATCAAAAACTCTCCCAAAATTATGAGAAAACTACACGTAGAAACCTCCCAATTAATAGAAAGATTTCAAAATTTTTTTGAAACAAAATTGGGAGAAAAATAAGGGAGATAAATTAGGGAGGTTAATTATTTTTGATATCCGATTTTCACAACTTTTGAACTCATATCTGTTAAAGGAGGAAATCCCTGGAAATAAAGAAAGATATATGTGAAATGATATGTGTATCAAGCAAATACTTCAAGCAAATAGGATATCATTTTTTCGAAATGAATTACGATAACACAAATAGCAGAAACAACACATCATCACAAATCAACCATATTATGTTTAAGGTAATTTTTATTTTACTTTTTATGCGGATTGAAACAAAATTAGGTGACTTGATGTTTGATGTTTAATGAATTAAGGATTAGTTTTGTATGTATTTATGGATTTTGTTTATTAGATTTAGTTTTGAAATCAACCTTGACTCTATATGAAGGTTAGTGAATCAAGTTGTAACTTATGCAAATCAAGTGTTTGATTAAATGCCTGAATGAGATAAAAAATCTTATTTCGTTCCTAAAGTTTTCTTTTGTTGAATATAATGGTATACTAAGTTTATGTTTTTATTGTAGAAAAGTTGTATGGTGTTATAATGTTGGGATTGATGGGATTGAAGCACTGCTACCGTTTGAAGAGTCGAACTACTTCCGCAATCATAGTCGACCACACAAATCTAAAGCTTCAATTTTTTAAGGTAGTTCCTATACTTATCATATAATAATTCGTGAGCTTGCAGTAGTTCCTATCAATCACAATCTAAAGCTTCAGATGAGCTTGCAATAATATTAAGAAAACATGTTTTGGTCTAATAATTTTGTATTACATGCATGTGTGAGTGAAAAAAATTGTAATACTTGTGCTTGATTATATAAAACATCAAATATATTGATTTATTTGAATTTATGATACATAGTGTTTTACGTGAACTAGAAAACAAACATTATCAAGGGACTGTCAAATGTCAAAGAGGAAGTATATGGGGCTCTTGATTCTTTCATTGCATGGTATTTGAAAATTTCTTTTATTACAGTTAATAAAGCTTTAAAATCACTGGAACGTGATAAGGAATGGAATTTAGGCACAAACTTATATAAGCAAGCTAAGCAGGTAACTCACTCGAGTATTCAATCTTTCTGGTTAGACTTTTTTTATTCATATATAGTATTAACATTTATAATAATTATTTTTCTACCAGGGGCATGGTTACCGAAATGATCTTTTTAAGATGGTTGCTGATTTAAAGCCACGAGATTTATCAGGTTCAAGGTAATTGCCATTTGTCTATCAATACCGCAACTTTGGCTCCTATTACTCTAGCATAAGACTAGATGGATATGTCTATCATAGAATACGATTTTGGAACGTATATTTTATTATTATTCCACTATAAATATAATATATAGCATAAATCTGTTTAGAAGATTTGTACATTAAAAGTACACTAAGTGTGTTCCTTTTATAACCCTTTAGATATAAAGTAGGTATACAAATGTTGCGAGGTACCAATTAGCATGCTTTAGTTGACCTTTACATCCATGTGCAAGATGCTGATCATATGTTTCCTGTTTTTGAAGGTGAGCTGGAGTGTACCATTTCGGAATTGGAAGAAAGCAATAAGAAGCTGGTTATCCTAAAAGCAGAGACATATGTTGCGAAAGGAGGCATTTTTTCCTATAATTCTTGGAAATAAACGTGTTGCTAATGATAGGACGAGGGTTAAAGAAAAGGATCTACATGATATGGATTCCTTATTGAAAGAATTGCAGGTAGTTTGCCTTTATATCTTTTTCCCCCATTTGATTTAATTGCACAATAAAATTAAGAGGAAGTGATTTGACTTTTTGAACAAGATCAAGCATCTTCTACACAACCAGAGCTTAAGTTATTACATGAAGAAAGATTGGAAATGTTAATAAATTTATTTAGTTTGTTGGTTGGCCGTTGTTTTACTTTTACGTATTACTATGCTGGAACATTGTCACACTTTGGTTATTAACTATTGATAAATATATGTGGCAGAATACCCTAAAAAATGTGAAGGGCATTTTCTCCTCTGAAGCTTTTGTCTTGGTGAAAGATCAGATTGCTAAGGCAAGAGGAGATAGAGCCCAGTATCAAGATTTATTCGAGAAATTGCAAATTGTAAGCTATTGGTAGTTATGTTAATGTTTTGTACCCATCTCCTCTAAACCATACTAATCTAAATATATGTTTAGGTTGAGAAAGATAAACTTGGGTGGTGGGAGAAAGAAGTCAACATGAAGAATGATATCGGGGATGTTATGCTTCGAGCTTCTTATGTTATCGACTCTAGATTTAGTGATCTTAAAATGGAGATACAAAACCAAATTAATGGAAGAAAGTTGATTGAAGCTAAATTGTAAGAAGCATCTAGAGAACCTGATATAGAGCTTGGTTATAAATTTCAAATTTGTATAAATAGTCACACGAATTGCTGCACTTTGTCTATTGTTGTTTCAGGTAGGAAAGCAATCATTGCAATGTTTAGAACTTTTGTATCTTCGTTCCCGGAGGATATGGGAAATATGCAAACTCAATTAAGAAACTATAAAGAGGCTTATGCAGATGCTCACTAATTACCTACTGATATTTAGTATCTTTCCACTATTCTGGATAGAAAGGTCAGAGCATGACGATGTCGATTCTTATGTTTTGATACAGCTTAAGCAACAAATTTTTTAATCATATTTTTCTTATCACACAGACGAAAGAGTTGGAAGCATTATTTGGTAGATCAGCTGCCCAAACTTCTGAAATACAGAAACTGCAGTCATCGGTATGTTTTTATTGCCTTTTGAAATGTTTGTGAGTTTTATTTGTGCCCCTGTCAGTGTTTGTTTCCAATAGTTGCTATAACACGATGTTTATTTTGCGTCACCCTTAACGAAGAGGTCATGAACAGGTTACATAATCACCCTCTAAATAACATACATAATTCGCTGCAAGGTTACATAATCTGTTAATTAAATATTTTAATTGTGTTTCAAGTGACTGACAGCGGAAAGCAAGAACACCACATGGTTGCAAGAGTAGGCAAGTTCAGTGTTATTTGGAAATTCCAACATGTGAATAACAAGGTAGTGTGCACATGAATGCCACCGAAACCAATAAGGGCTCAAGAGATGTTACTGTTATAAATCAGTGACCAAAGATAATGCATAATATAAAGTCAATTTATCCATGACAAGTATGCTGCTGGTAGCAAATGCACATGTCTTAACAGAAAAGAATGTTAAGGTATATTTTCATAAGCTTCATGTGTGATTAATCATATCAATAAGAGGTTAATTGTCTAACAGTGTACTTTCAAACATTTTATGGTTTTGTTTGAACCCAAATGCAGAAACCAACATCTGAAGTTGGGGAAGCAGCACTGAAGAACCTTACTCTAAACTCCGCAAGGAGAAGATCAGAAAAGCCTCCAAAGTCTATCACAACAGTTCTTAGTGCATGTAGCAAGGTGAGTTATATAGTTATATAAATAAAAAAAAGCTATCAACAATTGTCACTATGTGCATCGATGCAACTATGTGGCAGAATCACCAAAACTTCAATACATATCGGCTATATAAATACTGATATTTATTAAATGTTAAAAATAAAGATCTTTTATTTAATTTTCATGTTTTTTTTATTTTTAGTTATATGATACCAGGAAAATAAGGATACCTACAAGGATGTTTGTCGACAATAGGGCACAGGCTGCAATGATCTTGAGAGACATTGTCGAGAAGTAATCAATGTTGATATTAAGGAAAGGTGGTGTAAGATCTGATTCCATTCTGACTACTGGAATGAACGACTGGGAAGAGTGTCCCGAGCTTGGTATTTTCTACATAAACTCTTTAAGCTACTCATAAGAACAAAGTTTCATTAATTTTTAGAACCATGTTTGGAATAGTGTCCCTACCTTGGTAGTATCTCTAATTTTTAGAACTGTGTTTGTGGGTCAGTCTATCCTGACCCAATCCAAACTTAAAGCGTGACCATTTTGACCTGTTACATAACTATTTTGCCACCTCTTGCGTTTCATCAATATATTATGGACAAAGTAATAAATAGAACCTTAAGTATGACGTGAAACTTTTAACTAACTGTTGGAGACTGAGAGCTGTTGGCTTCGAAGTGGTACATGACATATGGCATATGAACTCTATAGGGCCTGACCCCATTGTAACTCAAATTTATGGTTGTTCAATGAATGCACACTTGGCTTTGGCCATAAATTTTATTAGAGATATATGCTTTCCAACCACAAATTCCTTGCGCTTTTAATAGTTCTTGCTTAATCACTGTGATGTTTAAGAACCAAAATATGGTTGTAAATTCCTTTTGTTTTAGTTGGCAATTGGTATAAATGGAGTGTTTGGTTATATGGCTTAAACTGATTAAGGTGTGGGATAATGAGAATGTTATGATTTAATATGGTATTAGAAAGTGATTAGTGTGATGTTCAATTATATTTGACAACAACAAATTGATTAATTGTTGGGATAATAAGGTCAATTTCAGTCATGCGGAAAAATAATTTTTTTCTTTGTTGTGCCTCAAAACTTTTTAGAAGTTAGAAAATTAGAATCAGGTTTACGAACCGTCCAATTCCTGAGGAAAAATAAGAAAAATACTTATAATGATATATTATTTGAACTTTTGAGAATGCTAATTAAGATTGGTATTTATGGAAATTGTGAAATTTGAAACATGCTTCTAGAGAAGCAAAGGGAAGAACATGATATTAGCAGGAGTAATTGAATAAAAAAACATGCAATTGAATTGCTTGGAAAGCTAAAAGTTGGAATGGACGAGCTTCAGAAAATCATAGAGGATAGAAAATGAGAAGCTGTAGCACTTAAAGAAAGGGAACTTTTTTAGTATGTTGTAGGATAAGTACCAATGCATTGTTAGTTTTTTGTTATATTGATACATACTATACCCTAGCTTGAGACATGACATGATTACTGTTAATGATTACTATATTTAATCATATAATGAAAAGCTATACTTTAAAAGAGTTAAGAAAGTGATTAATGCAGTTCGAGTCATCATCTGTCCAACAAATGTAGATACACCTGATCTCGACAAATATGGTTAAGTAACTTCTGACATTTGTTTACTTATCTATATTTTATTCTCATATTGATCATACACACTAACAAAAAAAACATGTTACTTTGCAAGGGATTAAATTCATTGAACCTTATGTGATCAACTCATTGCTAGGAAGGACTAATCTGTACAGAGGTTGATTTGAAAACAAATACTTTTATTAAATCCTTTATTGTATAATTGATGTACCTGAATTGGTGGAGTACATTGGAACGCAATATCTGATTAAGGCATTAGGATGAAGAGTTGGACCTAAAAGTGGGAAGTTAGTGTTTGGATTCAAAGGTAAGTCTTTCTTATGTTACACATTCAGTTTCATATCATAGCCACTTTCCCTCCTAACTTTCCCTCCTAAAATTAGTTGGAAAAGCAAAATCACAATTGTTTTCTCATAGTCAAAGATCAAAGGGATGAACAAATATAAGGGTAAACATTGTCCCAAGTGAGACAGTTTCTACAAATGCAGATGTTCTCACACGAACAACTCTATGTGGTTGTTTCAAGAGTCAAGACGAAGAAATGTTTGAAGGTTTTTTTTGTTGTGGCAAATACGATGAATACACAAAATACACAACAAATGTAGTATACAAAGAAGTGCCATGTAATTTATTTGTTGTGCTACTTATCATTGTTCTTTTTACATGTATAATACATGAATACTATATTTTTGTTTCCGATTATATTGTTTTTATGAATACCCACTCACATCACACAAATGATATTTAGTTGTCAATACTTTGTTGCGATAGGGACATCAACTACAATGATGAAACCACTAATGTTGTCCATAAGGAAGTATTGCATAGACTTTAAACATTTAATCTTTTTTTGGGTATTAATACATTGTTTTTGTTATTCTTTAAACACAGTTTATATTTTTATATATTCCTGTAAGTCATTAGATATTTGTTATGGTCTTCATAAAAATGATTTCATAGGCGGGTCTTAAAGCTAGTATAGTATAAAATATATCATATTCAATGAATTCTTTAGCTAAACCTTAAGATATTCATATATGTGTTCAATCTTATCTCATGTGATAGAATTTTGAGGCTTGCTCAATAATATGTTATGTTATACTTTTAATTAGTTAACATCATACTTTTTTACTTATAAACATCTAATTCATGACTATTGAACGAAATATTCTATAATTTTAATTAGTTATCTTTGTTTCATATATAATCAATTCATTGATTATTGAACCAAATATCCAATCTCCTGGATGCTTGCCTCAATCTATTCATGGATTCTTTGCAACTTTTACACTTTAAAAAGATTATTTTGATTCATAATCCTTTTGATTACACCACGTCCTCGCTAAGGTGACAATCCATTTATCATATCTCATTAATCATGAAGTCAAGTATGGTAATAATAATCTTCAGTACTTTGATGCTTGCAACTGATCAAAGAAAATCTAATCATAATCAATTGCAAGGCGTTGTGGTGGTGTCATGTTGTAAAAGAAAAAATACTGATCGGCTTGGAATAGCCAATCTAATAGGTTTGTTCCATCAAATGCAAGATGGTTGATTTATGGTGGACGTATTTGAAGGTCACGGTTGGGTGGTGGGGTTGTCTGTGGTGGCAATTGATTATTTAGCTGCGAGGTTTGAGCGATGGTGGTATTATAAGGTTGGATATTTGTTCATATTAGGCAGTTAACTGTTTTATGATAATGTCGAGTTGTGAAAACGTAAAAGTTTGTAGACATGATTGTTGTGAAAACGGTACCCGGTTTCATGTGGATCTACTCGACTATCTCGCCTAAACTTGTAGATATGATTGTTGATGACTCTGCTACCGCTTGTGAATTTAAATGTTGCCCGTCGAGACTGATGCACATTAATGATAAAAGAAATAGTGGAGAAATATTTCATATTAAACTATAATTTGTTTGTTAACTATAGGCGATACATCATGAGTTTATTTTTATATTCAAAACCAACAAAAAAATAAAGAGAAAAATAATTAGACAAACACTAGGAGACATGCAATATGTTTATGTGGCACACACCTACATTTATGGAATCATTCTCATTGGATTGGATTGGATGATCATCAATTATTCTTCAAATAGCTACAAGATAACGCATGCGTTTGTTGATTTTCATTATAGAAATCTATAGACTTGTTATTCGATCACAGCATTATAGAAATCTTACCTTTTAAAACCATAACTCCTTGTCTATATCCTATGGTTATACACTTATACGAGATGTGTAAAGATGTACAACACATGATAAATATCAAAAGCATTTAAAAAACAAGACAAAATTTATACATGCCTTTTAAACTTGGTAACACACTTTGGTTAAACGACAATAAAAAAGAAATATTATCACATGTTTGAACACTTTTGTCTTTATGTTTCATTTTTTTAAATTCGAATTTTACACGAAGGAATTTCTTGGATTCGTTTTTTGAGACACTTCCTAAACCAAAAACATGCCGTTTCCCATGTTTCGAATTTTCCTCACTGTCTCATTTCATATAAAGCACAACTAGCCGGCGACTGAACCCCTAGAAATTAAACAATTGAACAACTGAAACGAGATACATACCATTTAGATGTGATGGAAGCTAAAAAGAAATCGATAGATGATTCTAGTGACTGGCATTGGTGGTTTTTTGTGGCTGTGATCGCTGTTTTCGTTGCTGGAGCAGCGTCTATCACTATATGGAGATCATTTCATGAGCTTCACAATAAGGTTCTTCATGTTAGAAGGCCTTCCAATGGTGTTACACAGAAGTATAGTGACGCTCTTGGCATTTCTACACAATTCTTCGATGTTCAAA
The DNA here is from genome assembly GCA_030686995.1 of Artemisia argyi. NCBI lineage: Eukaryota > Viridiplantae > Streptophyta > Magnoliopsida > Asterales > Asteraceae > Artemisia > Artemisia argyi. The sequence goes on from CM060708.1 coordinate 220,808,957, forward strand.
AATGTAATTACAATTTCAAATTCAGTTTCGCTAGTAAATGAATTTTATTGTGTGTTCTCGAGTTGAATAGAAAGAAATGATAACTAAATTACTAATAGTTATTCATTGCATGCTTTATTAGTTAAAAGATACGCGATTTTTTTTGAAGTCGTACAATTAGCTTATGTTCGTATAAGTGGTTTATAGTTTAGAAGTTTATAAACATATCTTAGAGAAATACTTCAGAACACATTTTTATGTTCCTTTCTAAATATGTGATTGTTTTGCATTTGTTGCTATAATTTGGTTGAAAATGTAGCTGGAAGATTGGAGAACAATCTGATTAAATGGAGAGGGGATTCAGGGCTAGAGGATGGAAAAGATGAGAACGTAGATTTATCTAAAGGACTATATGATGCCGGAGACCTTATGAAATTTGGTTTTCCGATGGCTTTCACGGCCACTGTTCTAGCATGGTCAATCCTAGAATATGGTCATCATATGGATGAAGTTAAAGAGCTTAAACATGCTCAAGAATCATTGAAATGGATTACTGATTATCTCATCAATGCCCATCCTTCAGATAATGTACTCTACATTCAGGTTAACTAGTCTCTTTCTAACTTCTATAAAAATCTAAATTCATACTTCTATCAATCAATACCATGTACTTAAATCATTATGAAAACTATAACAATTTACTTTCAGTCTTTTACCAGTCATAGCAACATACTAATATGTTGCTATTTTGCGTGGTTAGCTATCAAATTCTTACGCATTTTGTGGTACAAACATAAGATAATCAGTGTCTAGTGTTAGTATGTATTCGGTTGAGACTGATTATGTGACGATTTATGAGTCAAATAGTTAGTTTTGAATAATTAGTATAGAAGTAGCTTATAACAAAACTGATTCTTGCTATACATTTAGGGGTCATTTTATGTCAAAATTTATATACTCATTGTCAAAGACTCAATTATCTTATTATTATTATTATTACAACACATTTAAGATGCACTGCCAAACACCGCTGATTCCCTGACTCTGAACTTAGTTCCTGGTGGATTTATCAGGTGGGTGATCCAGACATTGACCATAAATGCTGGGAAAGGCCCGAAACCACAGCAGAAAAAAGACCAACCATCCAAGTCAACACGACACATCCGGGCTCAGACGTTGCAGCTGAGACTGCAGCAGCAATGGCAGCAGCCTCTCTAGTTTTCAAGAACCAAGACCCCCATTATTCCAAATTACTACTGGATCATGCCCAAAAATTGTTCAATTTCGCCAACAGCTATCCAGGGGTGTACACTAAAAGCATCCCATCCATACAAGACTTCTACAATTCCTCAGGATTTGTCGATGAACTATTATGGGCGGCATCGTGGCTATACCATGCCACCCAAGACAGATACTACATCAGCTACGTGACTGTACAGCATGGAAACATGTTCGCCAATTGGGGTAACCCCACATGGTTTTCTTGGGACAATAAGTTGGCCGGGACCCAGGTAAGTTTGCCTTTCAAGGTTAAGCAGATATAACTTACGTCAAATTTGGGTACCTTATGTATCTGATTTCCTACTAGGTGTTATTATCGAGGGTGAATTTTTTTGGCATCAAGAAAGAGATATCGATTGTAGAAAATATGAACCTCCAAATGTATCGAAGAACTGCTGAGGCTCTTATGTGTATGATTTTATTGCCACCAGTCACGAGCCAGAAAACTAATGGTACATTTGTCAAAGCTAAAAAATGTAAAAACGGGTATAATATGATAAATTTGGAAATTTATTTTGATGGTAAATTGTAGGTGGGTTGATATGGATTAACGAGTGGGATACGTTACAATACTCCATTGCCACTTCATTCCTGGCGGTGGTTTTTAGCGACTACATGTTTACATCCAACACACCATACATTTATTGCAATGGGAAATTATTTGAGCCAATGAATCTTCGCGAGTTTGCTATTTCACAGGTACTATACCTTGTTTAGTAATTTACATTTGATTATTGGATAAGATAAACATGTGTTTTATATGTATAGGCTGATTATGTGCTGGGAAATAACCCAGTGAACATGAGCTACCTAGTTGGCTTTGGGAGCAACTATCCTCAATATGTGCACCACCGTGGTGCCTCAATACCGATTGATGCAAATACAAGTTGCAAAGACGGGTTCATGTGGCTTAACTCAACGAAACCTAATCCTAATGTAGCGATTGGAGCAGTTGTGGGTGGACCGTTCCTTAATGATACATATATTGACTCACGAAATAACTCGATGCAAGGTGAACCCACAACCTATAATAATGCCTTTTTTGTAGGTCTTATGTCGGGATTAGTTAGCTTCTCTTCTGTGGCACGTTCTTTCACATGATACAACTATCTTGATACATTTGGTTTTCAGATGATTTTTTTGGTAGTTTTAGTTAATTTTATCATACAGATGTAAATATTTATACTAAAATTGCAAGTTCAATTCGTTGCATCTTGTATATGAGAAACGTAGAACCTACAGTGCACATGCTCTCTTTTGTATGTTGAAATGATTAGAGGATGATATAGACTTGATGCTAACTTAAATATAATCTTTATGAAACATTGTCTCTGATAAAGCAATTAACTTGATTTGAGAGCTAAGCATATTAACAAATCTATAACAACTTGAGCAGTAAACTTTTAATACAGATAGCCAGAAAAAAAAAAATTCTTAATTATATACTAATAATCTACATGAGAAAACATTAAAAAGAATGGATTGGCACAATATTTTTCCAAGGGTGTAGATCACCACATGAGAAAAATAAAAAAAGTGTTGAGGATTTACAACGATCTTCAGCAAAATGCATATGAAGATGAGTGGGAGAAAATAATTTTTAAAAAAAAGAAGAAGAAGCTTCTGTTCGATCCGGTTTTGTACTGTAATTTCATCCCATGATGGAAATGAGAGATAAAAAATCTTGTTCATGACAAGGAATGGTTAACCCCATATCATGATTGAACCCAAACTCTTCTTCGGCTTGTCTTAGCAAGCTTTGGAATCCCTTGTGCTGTAGCCATGACATAGGTAAAACGTATCTACTTCTCATTTCTCCAATGTATACGACAAAATGTCCTTTTGGGACGTCTGTTTTGCAGCCTTTTTCACTAAGATTTGAGAATTTTTTGAAGGCCATTGCTTGTGTTTGTTTGTTTAGTGATCTTCTAAGACCCATTATGTATTATTTTATATATGTATGGTTTATTAAAAAAAAAGGTGGTGGTGGTGAAGGCTTGAAGAAGAGATGGATGTGGTGGAGGTGGTGACGGTGATAATGCGAAATGGGATTTATATAGGGCAGCTAAAGAAGCAAATGCATGTGAAGATGTAGGGAGGTTGTGAACAAGGTGGTTTTCCTAAGAAGGTGTTATTGTATAGGTATGGGTTCATAAGTCATTGGCCTAACCCTACATTGTCACCTCATTGAAGACACCAACACACAATGGACCCCTTTCCATTTATGTCTCAATGTGTATCTATGTGCTTGTGTTTCTAGTTCCATAAAATACGTACTGAAAAACTACATTTGATAGTAATTAACAAGTATTGATCATTCCTTCATATGATAAAATATGATGTGGATGTTATATGCCTATCACTTCATTTTGGATAGATGTACATTTTAATAAGAGAGAACTTGTGATGAACAAGACACTTATGTGTAATATTTTAATGCAGTCATGTATATGGATATATCCAGTTATCCAAATATATATATGCATGCCTCTATATATGTTTTTACTTTTTAGTAGCATAAGATTTACTCTTATTTTGTATATAATTTGGTGGTAAAACGAGATCTCATAACAGAATGCTATAAATAAACAGATAACCATCTTTATGTTTATTGTCTTGTGAAGTTAAAACCTATGATGAATATCCTAAAGGTCAATATCTTCTTATGACATCCGTGTAGTGTTAATCAAAACTTGCATAAGCTATAAACTGTAGATAGCATATGCATATTGCATAAAGCATCTAGTTAGAAAGAAATGTTTTATAAATTTAAAGTTATTGATATGTGAACAAAAACAAAATTCTTTCCAAAGATAACCATTAATCTATTATCAAGTAAAGGTGCAAACTAGGTTGTGCTTAGGCTTCATATGGTGGAGCCAAAACTTATGTAGCAATAGAAGTACGCAAAGTGTAAAAGAGTGTAAGATATTAGCTAATCTAAGGATAATGTTTTTGGCACTTTTTCCTTTACATCCTAATCAGTTCCAGCCTTGGACTATGACATTTGGTATTCGGTTCCATAATAATACATATTCCAATCTTAGCCTTTGACTTTTATTGTCTCTCCTTGATTTTTGGTATGGGTTCAATTTACAGGAAATGCATACATATGCTTTTACATGCAGGTATTCACAAATACAGGCAAACTCGCACAAACAGATATATGTGCCTAAAGTTGTTAAGTAGGCTTCACGTATCATGATTCACAAGGAGATTCAAGAAGGATGAACTTCTGGTTTTGGCAACCATATGGACCATGGTGGTATGGTCGACTTCAGTTTAACCGCTGATAAATTTTGTAAGAACATGCATAATCTTAATATCAAAAGGTGAAACAAATTGCATCAAAACATCCTGAGTTACTTATCCAAATGGAAAATTCAACAATGGATATTTTGAAAGATCCCATTTTCCATATATGAAATGGACGCATCAATACATCCAAATGTTGACAAGACGATAATCTGTCATTAAATAACTTATATTATTAATAAAGACTAATTATTATCTCCTACATACTGAAAGAGAATTGCAGCCAATAGAGCAAGTGTAACATGTCCTTTTGGCTACTTTCACATGCTTTTGTCACAAAGGACATTCAAGGACACCACTTCTTGAAAATGAACTTACACCGAAAGTCATACTATTTACGATGCAAACTTAGCAACTACCATGCATAAATCAAGTAATGAGTGGAACAAAATGGAGGTACAATCTAACTTAGTTATTATTATGTGAAATAAAGAAAAATAAAACGGTTTAATCATAAGATATGTTAATTGACCCATCCAGCATACATAATCACCTCATATCACAATATGACCTTTGCACCTAATGCAACAAAAAGATGTCAAGATCAGGCCAAAAGTTCGAAAGTTTTTCTAAAAGAAATTGACAACACAATTACATAATACTTGAAAAGAAATTATCCAAAAAAACACTGACCTATGTGCTGACGAGCCTCTGCAAGTTCAAATAGCTCATCTGCCTCGCTCAAAATATCTATTGAAATATTGACCAAGTGATGATCTTTAGTGTCAGCCACTTTTATTTCCATGCAAGTTTTCTATTGGTGCTATAAATACACCAAAATTCATGTACACAAGACACTCATGTAATAATAAAACACATTACCATGAGGCAAGTTCAATGTGGGTGGAAGCCGTAGCACAATTACAGATAGATGATTAATGACATGAGCTAAAACTTTGTCTGAAGGCCGGTTGGGAAAACAGATTCATTATAAGATTCAACAATCACAGGTTTCTTCGCTCAAATTCAAAGTATAACTTCAAATTGTGATACCTGAAGATAATAAGATACGTATTTCATCTGAACTACATGCAAACTAAAGGGAAAACAATAGTAAGTAAATGAATGACTCATGATCACAAGTCTAGCTGTTTATCACAGACGTCTTCATAAGAATATTAGATGGCAGTTTCATATTCACCCCATTCACGTGCTGTTAGCTCAAGGTGGTGACTCTATCACTAGCGTTGCATTATTAAAACTTGGATGCAATTGAAACACAAGTAATTTCTTGATAACCACACCCAAGTCATCATTGGTTACCCCATGCACATAAACAGTTCATGTATTAGATTGAGTTCTAGTAAAGCTTAGATGGAAATATATAAACGTTCCATTCAAATTACTCTCCAAATCATGTAAAAAATATCTAGTAGAAAGAACCTAAAAAGGTTAAGGTAAATTGAAAGCAGAGGCATGCACCAAAACCAAAATTCACTTACTCGGTGGCCTTCCTTCCGAGACAAAATGAATAAGTTCCATGGGCATGTTAAACAATAAAACCCCGTGGTTATATTGTATTATTAGGAAAAATATTTATAGAGAACACATAGCATAACGAACCGGGCAATGGGGACACAGACTTCCATATCTTTGATTGTCTTGGTTGAGCTCTATGAACTGGTAAACGTGAGAAATCAGAACATCTTGAATAAATTTATGGGATAATACGTAATATGTCCCACTTGCCCAATTGATTTGCTTTTTTGTCCCAGAATTCGGAGTTTCTTAATTTAGACCGGGCAACTGGGCACCTCGACCCATATGATGACAAATGTCCGCAAGTTGCCCAAAAAATAATCCGAAAAGTGACACTTGTCACTTGCAGATTTCATTAGCTCAAAATTAAAACTACAGGTTGCCTTGGTCTAAATTAAGAAACTCCGAATTCTTGTGCAAAAAAGCAAATCAATTGGGCAACTGGGGCATATTAGGAATTATCCCTAAATTTATTTATATAAGACCACAAGCAAAGATTATTACCTGGTTTCAAAAGTATTTTGTTATAAAGTTTTGATCTCGTTATCCTATCCCTTTAAATAAGAGACCTAAATTTAATTAGTTTGATTTAAAGATTATGACCAAATTTTAGTTGGATAGAATGGTTTTGTAATCCTTGTAACATTCTATCCTCGACCTTGCAATTCCCTTTTTCTAGCTTCTTGCTAGTTAATACAATTGCCGTTCCTAAAAAAAAGACCAAATTTTAGTTTAAAATTAAATTCCAATATGACTGACAGGCCTACAACGCCAATTACAGCTCTTTTTTTTTAATCGATATGTTGCCACTTTCTAGCAAACATTTACTATACGCAAAGATTATATAGATTCCATCATATGAACTAACAATCTGAAACACCATGCATTTCTCAATGACACATACGTTGACTCAAGAAATAACTCAATGTCAGGATCACTTACCTTTTCTTCTGTGGTCCATTAGTTCTTTCACATGATACAGCTATCTTGATACACTAGCAGGGTACCCGCGCGTTGCGGCGGCGGGTACCCTGTAACTAAAATATCTCGCAACTAATATTTTCTGATTATATGTTTTTTGTTACGAATGTGGATAGTATCATGGACTTAATAAGTACTCGACAATTGTTTTATAAGATAATAAAAGTAACAAGAGACGTAGTTTAAAAAGAAAGCATGAAGATGAGAAAGATGATATAAACGATGATAAAGAGAAAAGTATAAAACATATGGTGATTATGCTTAAAATATAAAGGTAGTTAAAAGGCCATTTCCATGGCGAGTGATTTTTTTTTTTTTTTTTTTTTTTTTTTTCAGAAAAATTGTGTTCGCATTGTTAAGGAATCCTTTTCGAAGAACTATTTTTCTGACTGCATAGTTGCATAGTGGCGAAATGTATAGTTTTGAATAAAATTCGATAGAGTCGGTATGTGTGTGAGAGTATATTTTCTTATGGAATTGTTTTAGTTTTTACTTCGTAGTAAACGATTAATATTGTAGTATTAATGGATGTATGTATGAATCAGAAGTAACTATCGTTTGTGTATGTATGCCCGCTTTGTTGTGTGTTTAGACAAACCATCATAGCTACATTCACATAGTTCATCAGTTGTTATAGTTTGGCTTGTCATGGTACGATAGTTTATAGTGCGAGTTATGTTTGCTGTCATATAAAGAGTATTTTGGAACCTTTTTTTAGCTTCCATGTGACTTACATTTATAAGTAAGGTACCAAAACTTAAAATTTATTGGCCATTACCATTTAGTGTAAATTGAGAATTACTTCCAAGTGGTTTCATTCAAAATTGCAAATTCCTTTTAGAAAATTGTCACTTTAGGCCAAATCTCCACGATAGTCATTTTAACTCGCTTTTGAAATTTCATTCAATACGTTTCCTTTTATTGGCCAGTCTATCCGAAGTCCAAACCTGTCAACTTAATGTCTAGTTCATTGAAATGTCATGTTCTTAACCAAGAGGTAGTCCTATTGTCCAAGTAATTTGCGGTGCAAACTTATTCCTCAATTAAGTCATAGTCACAATTAAGCAATTATTAAACACCTTCGCATGTTGTTACGGAGAAGAGTTCATATTGACGAAATATTTTCATTTAAATAACTAAACAAAAAATAAAATTACGAACATCCAATATCAATTAAACTCAACAATCAGAAAATACCATAGCTAATGCTAGACATGTCACAACTTCTGGGTCTTTGTTAAAATTATGACAACAATGGTTATAGAGCTCAAAGTACTTTATTAGACCTTATAAACCATTATTAAACTGAAAAAAATTCATAACATTATATATCTAAATTAAAATGAAAATGCTTAGATCCATAGCGTGTTACGTTAGAAATAATTACATCCAACAAAAACCACATCATAGCCTAGACGTGTAAATACACAATCGGCCTCAAATTAGCACCTCAAACAGACCATCGTTGGTAACTAAAACCACAACCTACCAGATATGGATATTAATATTGGAGGGCTGTTACTAACGAAGGTGTAATTGGGCTGTTACAAATTTTGGGCTGTTACAAGTCAATGGGCTTGTATTTAATTTCCGGAAAGTAATAGCTGAATTTTTAAGCTGAATTTTTAATAGCAAAAGTAAAGACAATTATTTCCTATTAAAGAAATGTTTTTGGTCTTAAAAATTTTAAGACTTTCTCATTTAGAAGTCCTAAATGCATTAGTATGTAGTATAGATATTTGGGCTACCACATAATTAACTTTGTAGTTTTTGTTAGGTGTATTGTACTTTTGTATATAGTGACTAGGGTTGTAACTTGGTATTCGTCTTGTATATGAAAACAAAGAAAACTTACAGTATGCACTCATTTTGGTATGGTACGAGGTCACAATTAAAGGATGATATATATAAACTTGATTACTTGGATAGCTAGGTCTATGGTTAATTTGGTACTCGTCTTGTATATGTAAACATATAGAACTTACGGCACACACTCATTTTTGTATGTTGCATGTCGCATTTAGAGGATGATATATATAAACTTCATTACTAGAACACGTCAATAATACATATAATAATTTTGATAGAGCAACTTGATTTGATAGCTCAACAAGTTAGGAAATCTATCAAATCTTGATCAATAAATATTTAATACATATAGCAAGAAAGAAATAACTACATTATATAATAATAATACATGAGAAAACATTAAAAAAAAAATGGTTGACACAATATTTTTCCAAGGGTGTAAGATCACCACAAGAGAAAAATAGAAAAAATGTTGAGGCCGGATCAACAACGATTGTTAGAAAATGCATATGAAGATGAGTGAAGAAAAGGATAGAAAAGTCTTTTGTTAATGGTCCAGTTTAGTCATATGGTAATTTCATCCCATGATGGAAATGAGAGATAAAAAATCTTGTTCATGACACGGAATGGTTAACCCCATATCATGGTTGAAGCCAAACTCTTCTTCTGCTCGTCTTAGCAAGCTTTGGAATCCCTTGTGATTTAGCCATGATATGGGTAAAATGTATCTACTTCTCATTTCTCCAATGTACACTACAAAGTGTCCTTTTGGGGCGTCTGCTTTGTAGCCATTATCTTTAAAATTTGAGAATTTTTTGAAGGCCATTGCTTGTGTTTGTTTGTTTAGTGATCTTATAAGACCCATTATATATTATTTTATGTATGTATGGTTATTAGAGAAAGGTGGTAGTGGTGGTGGTGGTGGTGAAGTGTTGATGAAGAGATGGATGAGGATGTGGTGATTGTGATTTTGATTATGTAAAAGGGAATTTTATAGGGGGAGTTTAAGAAGCAAATGCATGTGAAGATGCAGGCAGGTGGTGAACAAGGTGGTTTTCTAAGAAGGTGTGATTGTATAAGTATGGGTTCATAGTTTCTAGCCCTTTGGGCAACCCTACCTTGTTACTTCAATTGAAGACACCAACACACCATGGACCCCTTTCCATTTATGAATCAGTGTGTATCTATGTGCCTGTGTTTGAATTTTTATAATGTATGTACTGAAAAACTACATTTGATATTAATTCACAAGTATTCATCATTAACATGTCATATAATAAAATATGTTGTGGATGTTATATGCCTATAACTTTATTTTGGGTATACGTACAGAGAACTTGTGATAAACAAAACCATTATTGTGGTAATTAATCAGGTAATGTATATGCATGCATCTATGTATGTTGTTAGTAGCATACAGTAAGTTATAAAGCTGTAGGCAGCACATATGCATATCTATTCACTTAAAATGATATAACTTCAGATGATATATTTCACACATAACAAGTTATTGATCATTGAACAAATTTGTATTTCCAAAAATAACCTCCACCTATCTTTCATGTAATGGTGCGAACTAGGTTCTGCATAGTCTTCTTATGGTGGAGCCAAAGCTTCTGTGGCAATGTGAAAGTACACAAAGTGGAAAGGAATGCAAGGTATTAGCAACTCAGGTCCTCAGGATAATGTTTTTGGCTCTACATCCTAAGTTCCTAATTATATATAGCTCAAATCCACCTTTGGACTTTGACTTTTGGTATTGAGTTCCATAATTATATATATTCCACTCTTAGACATTGACTTCCCCCCTCCCCCCTCTCTTTGATTTTTGGTATGGGTTCTGTAAACATGAAATCACATACGCATCTTCACATATACACCTATGCGAACAGGAACAAAACACCTGTGTGCCTAAATTTGTTAGATAGGCTTCGGTTTTCATAATTCACAGAGAGAATGAAAAAGGTTGAACTTCAGTTTTGGGTATGGACAATGGTGTTATAGTTGACTTTAAAATTGGCTACTGCTTCATTTCAAAAGGTGAAGTAAACTACATCCAACATCCTAAGTTACTTGTCCAAATGGAAAATTAAACCTTAGCAGTTTTGGATAGTCCCATGTTCCATAATTGAAATGGATACATCAATACAACCAATGGTTGATAAGACAATAATCTCTCATATAATAACTTGATTAATAAATGTATAATGACTAATTATTATTGAAAGAGAATTGCAGTCAATAAAGCAAGCGTAACATGGCCCTATAGCTGTTTTCACATGCTTTTGTCACAAAGGACATTCAAGGACACAACTTCTTGAAAACGAACTGATTACCAAATATTGAAAAGTACGATTTAAATCTTAGACCTTCATAATATAGTACCAACTACCAGTGTCCATGCATAAATCAAGATATGACTGGAACAAACCGGTGGTTTTCTAATTTTGCTTATTATTTAAGCTTGAAGCAAAAATGCTATTTTAAGCATAAGATGTGTTAATTGACCCTTCGAGCATACTCAATCGCCTTTTTATATTCACAATATGACTTTGCACCTAATGCAGCAAAAAAAATATCATCAAGATCAGGCCGAAAGTTCCAAAGTTCATATTTTTCAAAAAAAGAGATTGGCAACACCATGACAAATAATTGAAAAGAAATCAACCAAGAAAACACTGACCTGCTGACGGGCCTCTGCAAGTTTTAAGAGCTCGTCTGCTTCCGAAAACCTATTGAAATATTGACCGAGTGGATGATCTTTAGTGTTGCCTCTTTTCTTCTCATGCACGTCATCTATTGGTGCTATAACGTAACAAACAGCAAACTGTGAAATGAAAACTACACAAAACTTTATATACACACGACACTGATGTAAAAAACACATTACCAGGAGGCAAGTTCAAAGTAGTTGGAAGCCGTGGCACAATTACAGATGGATGATTAACCACACGAGAAAGAAACTCATCGGAGGGGTTTGGGAAAACAATTTCATTATAAGACTCGACAATTACAGGTTTCTTGGTAGATAAAGGACCCTGCTCAACTTCAGAGTATAGCTTCAGATTGTGAAACCTGGAGATAAAGAGATAAGTATTACATCTGACCTAAATGAAAAGGGGGGAATAATGATAATATGAACGACTCACAAGTTTATCGGTTTATCACAGACATCGTCATGAAAGAATATTGAAATGGCTATTTCAAATTCACCCCATCCGCGTTCTGTTAGCTCAAATGGAGGTGACTCTATCACTCGCCTTGCATTATTAAAACTTGGATGCAATTGAAATACAACTTTCTTGATGACAACACCCAAGTCCTCGTTTGTTGCCCCACGCACATAAACAGTCCATGAATGGGATTGAGTTCTAATAAACATTAGAGACAAATATATAAGATTCGCATTCAATTTACGATCCAATTACTGTTGAAAACAACTAAAAGAAATAACAAAGAACCCGAAAGGTAAATGCAACAAAAGCATAATTCACTTACTCGGTGGCTTTCCTTCCAAGCCAAAATGAGATAGTTCCATAGACAATGGGGACACTGACTTCAAGATCTTTGATCATCTTAGTTGAGCTCTATAAACCATAAAAGGTAACACATCAACATCTTGAATAGTATTTTCATATAAAACCACATGCTAGCTATAGAAGTTCTGATCTCGCTATCATATATTTCCCATTGAAGGTTAAAAACAAAATTAAATTTAATGCACGGGTAACATCCTGACATATAAATTCAAGTGCAGCTCTTCTTGGAATCAACGGGTTGCCGCTAGTAGATAATCTCAGTTCCATCTTATGATATGTGTTCCACTTTTTTAAGCACCATGAACCAAACTAATAATTATTATACCAACCTTCCACCAATAAATTATTGCATATATGTATGTCCGACTTCTATTTCAAATCATTTTTCAGCTATACTTCTTATGATCTTAACTTTAATTCAGAAGTCAAAGAATTCATCACTTTCCTACAAAATATAACATGGTCAGTTTTGTTCTCTTTAACATGGATTTTGCATAAACCTATATATATTGGATCATAAAGATGATTCACGTGACAACTGTCACAAAGCGAACTGATCAGGACCAAACTGAAGATTGGGAGCAACTCAATGGAACAGTAATGAAAATGCAAACAAGGGAGGAAGATAATATTTCATTGATAATGTTAGGATGAGCTCATTGGGATGTTGCACGTAGGTATTCCTTGCACATGGTTCTTCATAACTACTTCAATGAGACTAACAATATTTCAAAAGTCTAGCCTAAATTTTCTTGCTCTCATAAAGAGAATTCACTATCAAAATTTGATTTTTTTTTTTTTAAACATTATATGACTGGGTAAAAATGAGCAAGAACAACAATTACATACAACTTTTGAAGTTTTTTATTCTTCTGAAAAAGTTAAAGAAGCTTAGGGTGCGTTTAGTTGGAGAGAAAATCTCCATTTATCTAAGAAATTTTTCATAAGAAAATGAAAAACCTGAAAATGCTTTAGTCGCACTTTTTTCTAATAATTAAAAAAAAAAAAAAAAAAAAAAAAAAAAAAAAAAAAAATTCATTTTCTAAATTTTAAATAAGAAATTGTAAAGCCCATTATACCATATTTACTTTTTTTTTTCTCATTTTTTTATCAACTACAAAAAAAACACATACACCATTCTACCTCTAATATCTCGTGTCATCCTCCACTGCTGACCGTCGCCTCCACCGCCCGCCGTCGCCGCCACCGTCGCAATTTGAGATAATCTTCTTATCATTTTTAATATATATATATATATATATATATATATATATATATATATATATATATATATATATTTATATATATATATATATATATATATAACTTCAACTAACAGGTTTTCAAAATTCTCAACTCTTCTCTAGAGAAGAAAACTCATTCCCTTCTCTATGAATTTAGAAAATGAATAAGAGGAAAATTTTTCCTCAACTAAACGACACCTTAACATCCATTCTCATTTGTCGTATGCATTTTCCAAGCCTGTAGCTTATTTTTGTATATGAGCTACAATTTGAACTCTATCATAGCTAACCAGTTTCAAGTTTGATAGTAAGATTGGAATAAATAAAAAGTGGCATGATTACTTGATAACTGTTGTTTGTTGATGCATTGGGTTTGGGTATCATTCCCAAAACCAAAATTCAGCTTGCTGTTGGACGAGCATGGATTAAAACATGTAAATGAGATTATTCGGTTTAGGGCATACCTTACGTGCCCTAACTCTACCATCCTTTAATTATACTAGAATATCTAAATGAACAAACAACAAAGCATGCAACGTTTATCAGTAAGTAATTACATGTACAAATAATTTATACCCATAAATCGGGAAAATAATAAATAGTACCTTGGTGTCTTGTTCTTGTTTTGGTTGTTGTTCAGTTTCGATAATTTGTTGTTGTCGCGTTAAATCAGATTCTTCAACGGTATGCGAATGGCTGTCATTTTGATCATTCTGAAGCGTAACGCCAGTCATTATTATGTAGTTGTGAGATGAAATTGGTAATTAGGGTTTTGAATTAAAAGTTGATAATCGATTTAGGGTTTGAGGGAGGACCAAACACAATTTAACGTACGAGGACCAAAACCCGCCTTTTTTCACGTTTGTATATATAGCCCCGGTCATGTGCATTTTCCCATTTTGGACCTTCTTTTTTTAATAATCTCTAAATCACAAATTAAGTTTATGTTTAATTTAGTTGTAGAAAGATTTTTTCAATTTGTGGTTTTTAGATTTCTTAAAAAGGGTTTGGGTCTTCTCTTATTAGAGAAGTGTTGAGAACTTTGAAAATCTGATGATGTTACATTTTTCAATTTTTTTAGTGAGAGATACAAGTAGAGAAGAGTAAATTAGACTATTTAGACTTTTAGTTATAATTTGAGAAGTGTACTCATTCTTTCTTAAAATCTTTTGAAATATGTGTGAGTAAACACGTTTTTTTATTCTATTAATTTTATGTAAGGAGTATTTCTCACTAACTAAGCACCCTACCGGCTTATTTTCGATTTGCGAGCGGTTCAAAACAATTGGGATCATTACACATATTCTGCACTAATATAATTTTATCTTCATATTTGTGAGACATTGAAAGCTGACACTTATTTTGACATAACCTAAAATATAAAGGTAAACTTTTAATTAGGTGTTGGTCCCGTTTACTTGGTTAATAGTAAGTAAAGAGTTAAACTAACCAAGCTCCATGACTTTTAAACACAGATGAAATTGATTAACAATAAAGAAACGTAAATATAAAGAGACAAGATTTTCCGACGTTTAATTCTTTATTATAACTTAATCAAAAGAATTATACCCAAGTGTTTGCGGAATAACACTTGGGATTGAAAACGACAAGTGTTGTATGACTCCTCTCTAAACCCAAACAATGTTTGAGTGACAACTAAAAGGTCCTACTGAGCTATCTTAGGGACTATGTTGTTCTTTGGAGGAGTAAAAAAGTTTGTGAATGTCTAAGTATTAATTGCACAAACTTGTCAACTTTTACTCCTCACTTATGCTATCTATTTATACACAAGTGAATTACAACTTTACTGAAAAAGACAAATTGATGACCTAAGCTAGTAGAGACAAAATGCTTGCGTATTTTGTCTCTGTTACAATAGACTATATTGGGTAAAAGACAACGTGCCTTTCTAGTGCACAGTGATGACACCATCCTGACTTGATGCCTTTCAGGGAAAGTTTGACTTCAGGTCGATAGGGACACCTGTTCAGACATTCAAACTTTTCCCACTTCGTCCCGCCCATTCTTCAGTCTTCAGTAGTTGTTGAGGAGTCCTGGGGGTTCAGTGAGTTATTGTCATCCTCACTGAACCCATCATCTTCTTCTTGGCTTAGATGCCACTCACTGAGTTCCGCCTCACTGACTGGAGAACCTTTCTTCTTAGGCTCGGTCTAAGCATCCTGAAGATGACTCACTGAGCAACTGTTCACTCAGTGACTTGAAGGTATTTACGGATACTAAACACTTAGGTTATTTTATATTCAAATCCTAGAGAGAGGAAGCTTGGGTAATTCAGTGACCTAACAATCTCCCCCTATTTTGGATATACAAATAGCCTAAGTGTGTCATGATTCAGTGTGAGTTATCAGGGGTCTTCATCTCTCACTGAGTGTTAATGCAATTTACTTAGGACACTGATAACTTAAAAAAAACTTCAAGCTTCATTAATGGCTATTACAGATCCATATAAAATTACAAAATACAAAAAGAAGATAGTTGATGCAGATTCATATGTTCAGATGGCAACCAAGAGCTTCAAGCTTTGCCTTCTTGGATCTCCGTAGATGCCTGTCAGGATGTTCCTCAATCATGGCTTTCAGGTCCTGGTAAAACCTCATATTTTCAGCACACTTGACGGGGGATGCCAACATGAGGTACATAAGCATCGCTTTAATTCCAGCCCTATCCATGTCAGACCATCTTTGGAAAGCAGGGTTCCCATATTCATCAGTGAAACACATGCCTCTTTTAGGAGCTTCAAGAACCATGTTGTTCACAAAGGTGATTCCTTCAGGGAGAGACCTGTCACAATCTAGCCCAGGGACCTTGATCTCAGGCTCCAGTTCAACTTGCTTTCTTTTCCTTCTGGAAGCCTTTTGTGGGGCAGTCTCAGTTGATGAAGCAGGAAGAAGGGAGGGGATGCCAAGAGCATCAGGCAATTTCCTCAGTCTGTCGTACCTCTCTTTCAATGACTTTAGGAGTTCAGGGACTACGACATTTTGCTTCTTGGCAATGATGGGTCGAAGCTCATCTAGCTCAGTGATGCCAAAATCATAAAACTTGAATGGTTTGTGAACATCAAGTATTCTTTAGTCAGACCCTATGAAGATAGTGACAATAGCAGGTTTGGTGTTGCGGTGAATCTTGATGTCAGTGATGGTTTCTGGTTTTAGCCTTTCTTTCATCACCCATGTGTACCTTTTAATCCTGTCTTCCCTGACCTGAGCATCCTTCCTGAGCTTATCTTCCCTTTCCTTTTTAAGGGCATTCAACTCTTCTTCTTGAGCCTTTTTGAAGACTGCACCAGCTTGCCCACCGGCCAGTGCCTTGGTATCCAACCCAATCTTTTCAGCCTCTTCATGCACAACCTTTATAAGGGCAGGCTTGCTCATCCTTTCTTCCTCAGCCACCTTCTTCAGTATCTCATCTATTTCCATATGAGCTTGAATTCAGCGTCAGTGAGGTGATAAAGCACTCCATTGATTTCAAATGGAACTTTGATGGGTTCATCAGGGTCATGTCTTACTAAGGTGGAAGTAGTCATCAACACTATTTCAGACTCAGGTGTTGTAAGTATGTTTTTGCCTTTGTCCTGCCTGAGTGATGAGGAGACTGTTGCTTCATGAGGCTGATAAGAGGAGATGGGAGTAGCCTCTGTGACATGCTCCCCCTCAGTGTGAGAGGGTTGTCCTCTCGAAGCAACATCGGTAGCCGTTGGTTGACTAGTTGAGGCTTCTGGTGCTTCCGTGAATGGAGCATCAGAAGCATTCTCCCCCTCAACTGTTGCCTCAACTGAGGTGATGGCAAGAGTTGGACCGACTGATGCAGAGGGAGAGGAACCCTTGATGGCCTGATTGATCTCAGACATCATAGTCTTGATGTCGAAGTGTCCTGCTGAATGGTAGACACTTTGGCTTCAAGTGACGCCTGAGCATTTTCAATTGCCGTCATGCGTGAACCAAAACTCCAAGCTATAGAGGCTGTCTTCTGAGACTGAGCTGCCACTGATTGATCCAAGGTAGCGAGGGAGGATTTGACAGACTCCACTGAGGTGCTGAGAGCCTGAAGATTAAAGGACTTCATCAGGTTGAGTAGCTCAGTGAGATGCACAGAATTCAGCTGATAGGTCTCTGATGCCTGAAGGAGCTTCCTGGTGAATTCAGGATCATCCTTAACCGATTCTTGAATTGACTGAATCCCTGTATTCAGTTTGTTGATGGATTCAAGGAACTGGTTAAGATGTGAGACCATCTGTGTCAGGGAGAAGTTAATAGAGGAATTATGTTCCCTGACATCTTTATTAAACTCTTCAACTGCATCCTTGAGATTGAAGTAATAAGCAGCTTGTTCAGTGTGCATATCAAAAACTTCATTAGTGACCCCTCGAAATAAGGCATTGGTGGCCTTTTTGATGAACTTGGTGAAGAATTTCTCAGTGAGAGGAGCTTGATCATCATTAGAGGATTCAGACTCGGAGTGAGACTCAACAACTTCATGGTTAGGAGATTGAGAGATTGGTTCAACGACTTGCTCCTCAATATCCATGTCATCTCCGGCTTCGAAAACCTCCTCCTCACTGTGAAATTCATCGTCTGAATACAGAGCTGCCTGGATGTCTGCCAAGGACTGAATCTGCAAAAATTGGTTAGCCGGCTCCTCTTCAAAAGAAGACTCGCCTTGGTTTTGGCCAGGTCCTGAACCCTCAATTCCAGCATACTCAGTTTTATCTGCCTGGTCCTCAGGGCCAGTTCCCAAGTTATGCGGACCGTCAAGAGTAGGTTTATGTTCCATATCAACGGGTGGTATGTTTCCCTCTGAGTCTTTGTCCCCTGGGATCCTGATGCGTGGTTTTGCAACCTTGCAAAAGGTTTTACCTCTCAAGGGATCTTGAGAAGCTTGAAACCCCTACCAGGCAGTGTACCTGACCGTTGTAGTATAGTATAGTGACAAGTACCGGGGGATTGATTATTCAACTCAAAGAATAGTGTTCGCTAGGGTTAAAACTCAATTAAACTAGGTCTAGAGGTGAGGAATGATTCTTTTTGTATTTTTTTATTTTATGAAAAGCAAGTAAAAATCTCGGGTTTTGGAGGAGTGGGCGGAATTAGTTGCTAGTCAACTAACTCAAATTACTACAATTGCAAACAAAATAAAATAAAATGAACTTAAAGTAAATGTGGCGAAAACAATAATAAGAGAAAATGTGTTTACTTAGATTTCACTATTCCCTAGCTATCTTTTACCCGTTGATTAGTTTGTTACAATAATAAGAGAAAATGTGTTTACTTAGATTTCACTATTCCCTAGCTATCTTTTACCGGTTGATTAGTTTGTTACAATTGTATGGATGACGGGTTATATTCCTTAATACCATTTGTAGGGCCATGTACGATCTTCCCTAACTCTATAAGCTTCTACCTCTTCCTATGTTGAGTCGACTACTAGCTCCTAACATGGCCTCATTAGTAGTTACCTATGCATTAAATATAACCAATTTATCGTAATACACATCCGATCATGTTTCTTAAGACGTTCAAGCAAGTTACCAATTGGAAGTCTGCCAGTTTTCTTAAGCCTAACATCGAAATCATTCATCCACAACAATTATAAACAAACAACCAATCAATAATCAATACCTAAGTTTCATTACATCTAAGCAAACACAAAGAAAACCTAGCCTAGCATGCTAAAGAGAACACGAGCATAAGATAGAATCAAACAATACATAGACATATTGAATGATTATTGGAAAACTTATCTTCAATTAAGCATGGATGGAACAAGGGTTTGAAACCTCAAAAATACAGTAAAATTCGTCTAGGGTTTTCTCCTTTCAAAGTTGCACACAATGAATGAAAAATCAAAAACTATATATAGATTATTAAGTCTGACGACATCAAGAGTAAGTTCTGACGTCATCCACTCGCCGCCATAATTATCATCGTATTGCCTAAATCCACTTCTGACGTCGTCATGTGTAAACTCCATCTTGGCCGTCACATGTAATTTGTTCTTGACGGCCTTGGTGACGCCGTCATGTATAATTATTCCAAAAACTCTCTGGCGCGTCACGTGTAACTTGATTTATACACCTCTTTGTCAAAGGGTGACGGTGTCACATGCAATTCCTGACGCCGTCAAGTACAATTTCCAGCATGAATTTGATACTTTGTCGTTTTCTTCACTTTTGGCTCCAAAAACGTCCAAAATGTTTCCTTTTCTAGATTTCCTCTCAAAAGTACCTAAAATGACAAAAGGAACGATTTAGGGCAATATTTGATCAAATAATCTCGACTTTGGGCTTAAATGACCCCCTGAAAGCGGTACACTTTTCGTCTCATCAAATACCCTTACACCTGAGATTTGCTTGTCCTCAAGCAAATGCGCTTTTATTCTAATCAAAATACAAGCTATGGGTCATTTAACACTAATATAAAAGTAATTGCAACAAATAATTGTTCCACTTCAAACAAAACAAACACGGAAATTATACACTAGCACTCACAAATAGTGTTTAGATACTCACATCTGTCGGGTGTGATAAAGTATATATCACAATATGAAAATGGAAAACATCTCTCACTACCTGTCATAGCAAATAGATTACCATAGGCTTGGGAAAGGATCAAACCTCCACCACTTGGCGTAAGCACCTAGGATAAACTATTAAAGATGTCTTTTAAAGGGTTATAACGTAAGGTGTAGGGATATAGTAAACACAGTTTTATTGGATAAAGGCAATATTTACTGGTGGCGAGTTAATCATCTTGGTCAATGCACAATGTGGCGTTGCTAAGCCAAGACTCGACTCGACTTAAGCTAATCAAAAACTAACAAAAATATAAAATAAACATAAAAGAAAACGGGATGGTAGTTCGTATGTTTTTTTTCTCTTTTTTTCTATTATTTTTCTTTTTCTTGATTTTTTCGTTTTTTTTTTTTTTTTTTTTTTTTTTACATACACTCTTACCCCCACAATCCAAAATAATACATCATAGGGAATTTGCATTCCCCTTACAATTGAACTTTTACATACCTTACAATCAACTATTCTAATGACTCGAATTAAGAAAATCAAAACACTTTGAGTACTTTTTAAGATTAACGCACATATGGTCGTAATATATGATGTTCTTCTCCATTACTCCATAACACTAGTACTTTACCCATGAGTATCAATCATCCCAAAACAATATGTACAAGATATGACTCGACTTAGCAATCATGTAATCAATTAGACAATTAACTAAGGGCTTAAACATGTAGCAATAATGCACTAAAGATGAGTGCATAAAAGGAAAGCTAAGGCGATTTGGTTGCACATTTGGGGTGGATTGTAAACAAATTCTTCCTTTAAGTAAAATGATTAAAGTTAGAAACGAAAAAGATAGGCTCAGAGGGGTATACTAGGGGTATCGTGTACTAAAAATGAGTACAACGCAAAGGTGTGGGAAAATTAATTGACTTTACTAGTCAAGTAATTATGACTTCATTGGTCAAATAATTATGATACGGGTTCAAACACAAGGGTTATCCTAATTCCTCTTATCATGTAGTAAATCCTACTACACGAATGTAGTCTCACTAGCGGTCTCGGGATGCATCTCTAACGCAAGTTCTAGAATCTAAGTACTACCGGTACACTCATAAGCATATTTTCCAAACAAATATAGGGGCGAACCTCACATATTTGGGGTGGAAAATTTTGAGTGGTACGGTTTTTGTGCTAGTTATATAACTCCTATCCATGAGACGCTCATTAAGATTAAAGTTTCACTCCTAAATGTTGTAAAAAATTTTAAATTTGGTGCTAAAATTGGCCTAACAAGTATTTCTCTTAGTTTTATTACACACCTACTTTTGAACAAACAAACTCAAGTGCAATTGTATTCTCTGAGGTATCATCATTTACCCTCCCCTTACACTTAGGCTGAACATTGTCCCCAATGTTCAATAAAAAGGATGTAAAAGTAATGAAGGTAAAAGAATGAAACAAATACTCCCCTGATTCGTTCGGTGTGGATGATGGATAACATGGTTAAATCCTCCTTTAAGAAAATGAACGTTCAAAGCTTCCCTCTCGAAATATAAATCATCTTCTTGTCCAATATAACCTGTTAAACCTGAGAAAACAATTAAGGCAAACCTCGCGTAAAATCGGTGGCAATCAATATATATGGGGATATAATGCTTGTGGAATGAATGTTTGCAGATTTCCTGGAGTTTATAAAACTAAAGAATTACCAAAAACTTTAAGACTCCTGTAGAAAAACAAAACATGCAAAATTTTTCAGATTTTTTACACCTGACGCCATCTGGTTATGATCTAGACGCCGTCAGAGTCTTCTGACAGAAATCTTATGTTAAGTTTTCGGAAAATTTCTGGAAAAACTCATGCCTTAATTACTGGAATTCCTGCAAAACATCATTATGACTCGATGCAAGCATTTGACTCAAATAGATACTAATATACATGTTCATTTAATATTGTTGTGGTTCATGTCCAATTCCGTTCTTAGAAACAAATTTAGATTTCCCTTACACTTAGCTTTTGCGAAATACCTTTTTTATGAAGTTAAGACAAACAACAAGGTAAAGCATTTTCACAATTTATTATGAAACATGATCCACAAACAATAGAAATAAAGCATGCATACGGAAACAAATAAAATCAAACAAACAAACAATCAAACAAATAAAACTTGGGTTGCCTCCCAAGAAGCGCTTTTCTTTATTTATGAGTCTTGTAGCTAGACTCAAGGTCATGGGCTATCACGTGACCTCGTCATTGGTCACGGTTCTTAGGTCATCCTCGAAATCTCTATCGGGATCGCTTTCATAGTACAAGTATTTTGGGTCTTCAAATTTAAAGACATCTTTCCGATATTTGGAACCAAGTTTACTGACACCCTTAAAGAACCCACATGATAAGTCAAAGCTGTTTTTACATCCTCTCCGAACATCATCATCACATAAAATAAGTTGGGACCCTAGCTTATCAAGTCTGTCGCAATCTACTCCTTCTAAATCTTTCATCTTATACGGCGTTTGGTATGAGATTTTCCTAATTCCATCTGTGAAAGTCATGATTTCATTCCGATCTTCAACCATTAAGTTAGGGATTTCACAAAAGGGCACCCCGAAAACAACTTGTGATAACCTCGGGTCGATATAATCCTCAATGTTGTCTACGATCCTAAAGTCCATTGTGAATGTCATATTTCCTACGAATACTTGAACTTCATGATCTCTACCGACAATATTTTCTCCTTTATAAATCAATCCCCATCTGCAAATATTCTTGTAATGGAACAAGGACATAACATTCTTGGGTAGGCACACGTCAATGTAGACATTATAAAAATGCTTGTGACCTATCATACAAGAGATTTTGAGGTTATTTGGATTACGTCGCTTTATCTTCCCCGACCTTCCACCCTGTATTCCATTTGTATTACAATCCAATGATGGTCGGTATTCATACACTTCCTCATTACCTTTACGAAAAATTACTTTCCTGACACCATTGGAGAATAGTGCACTACCATCGCTCTCATCAAGGGTCACTCTTGTTTCTTTTACAAATGGTTTTCCGAGGACGAGGTTAGTTAATGTTGGATTAATAAATGAGTTTATGTCATCGATCACGGTTAGATCAATGTTATAGATGAATCCTCCAATCATAACTGATAAACTTTTCATTATTCTGACGTTATGGAGTCCTTTACACGTAATTTGTTCAGGGAAAGCTTCGTTGTAAAGGGAGAGAGGGATCGCATTTACAGGGAGGTCAGGATCTATGTAAGCATCAGTTATAAGTTTTTTCCTAGTGGTGCAAGAAACCTTAAAAACTTTAGAGTCGCCTTCCTCAATCCTATTTCTACACCCTATAGTAATCCCTACCATGTCTTTCTCGAGTTTCTCCATAATAGATTTATCCAGAATTCCCAGATTTTCCTTATGCCCCTCGGATTCTTCTTTCGACTCCTTCCACTCGCTCGACCCTTGTGTGATGGAGTTCTCGAGTAAGTCTACAGGGCTTTTAGCCACATTGTGGTCTTTCTTGGGGGCCTCACCTTCAACTTCATGACCCTCATCCAGTGACGGACCTAGCACAAAACTTAAGGTGATTCCTTTACTTAGTCGGGATGTCAAACAAATGGGTCAAAAAGTCAACTGGTCAACGGGTCGGGTTATATTATGTCTTGTCAGGTAAAACATAACATAAGTAACTAGAGCAAAAAATGTGTCGTGTCGTGTACTATTTCTATTACAGTACATGTTAAAATGTGAATAACAAATTGCATTATACATTATATAATTATGATATAACTGAGAAAATAAAATCAAAGCTTAAATATTCTTTTTTATTAATGACATATTTGTAACTGACAGCTAATAAAAAGTCAATAAAGTCTTTAAATATTCTTGTTCGGAGTACAACTTATTATTGTACTACTCAAAGATACTCAAAGTGTGAAATAAAAACTTACTCAAAATATAGGCATGTGTCTGACTACAAAAGAGAAAAAGACAATAACCCAACCTAAAATTGCTATTTCCAAAACAAAACTAATCTTAAAATTCAAATTGCTATTTCCGCACTTGCTATATCCAGAAAAAAAAAATTAACTCTACTGTACTGTGTTTCTTCATCTTCCTGCTAACTCCGAGTCTCCGACGGATATGTCCGATCTTCGACCGGAGTTCTCTTTTTAATTTGTTTTCATTCTTTCATCTTTGAAATTTTCAATCTAAGGTGGTTCCCAAGT
The DNA here is from genome assembly GCA_030686995.1 of Artemisia argyi. Lineage (NCBI taxonomy): Eukaryota > Viridiplantae > Streptophyta > Magnoliopsida > Asterales > Asteraceae > Artemisia > Artemisia argyi. Next base: position 220,833,356 of record CM060708.1, read on the forward strand.
AATTTCTAAGGTAGATCCTAAAAAGAAATCTTATATCGCTTCTAAAGGAATTTTTTGTCCAAGGTGGTTCCTGGGCACCCCCTACACAAGGCATAGGTCTACCTCTACCCTCATCCCAAGTTGGTTGTTGGCTCTGATCGGATGTAGGAGCGAGTATTGTGGTAATGGTGTTCACGAAGTGGCCCGAGGAGTTAAAGTGGTCCCTAGCTTCCTTCACCTTTGGCGACATATGTTTAAAGAGTTTACTAGGGCTCTTTATTTTTACATGGGAGGGTGGCTGATTAATGATGGTGACGGATTTGACCTCTTCAGCCTGAATCGATTTACTAGTAATGCGCTCATTGATAGCGTTCAACAGGTTACTAACCTTGTTATTCACATCGGCTTGCTGTTGTCTGAATAGAGTCTCGAGCGTGGAAAGCTGAAATTCTTGAGAGAGAAAGAACTTTCGCAGTGCTTCTTCATAGCTTTGCTTAGGGATGTTCTGTGGTGGATAATGCTCGGACCATGAGAGTGGGGGAGAATCATTGAAGGATACGCTCTGAGTCTGGTATCCTCTGAAATTTGGCTTATCCTTCCATGCTTCATAGGCCTTGCCAAAATTTCGGGCCCTCAATTAGTGGTAGGCCACATATCCTCCGTTTTATCAGCACGTAAGGATGCAAATTCCTTAAAGGCACGTTTTGGAAGTTCCATGCAATTATGAGTTTCATGAGGACCACTACGAAATTTGCATGAAGAAGTGATTTTGTTCACTTGGCTTGGAGGTTTAGGAGCTTCGTAGGATTTCACGAGAAACTTGACTTGGTCTTCAAGTTCCATGATCCTACGGTCGGGAGTACTTAAATTGTTCGAAGGCAACGATATTGCCTTGACCGTTTTGTTCAAATCACGGGGATCATTCCAACTTTCGTTGTCATAGAGAGCAAGATCTTCTATGAGTTCCCATGATTCTTCGGCACTTAGATCACATAGCTTGCCACCGGCCGATTGGTCAATGGTTCGCCTTGTGGAGAGATCGATATAGTCATAGAAAATTTGGACTTGGAGCCAAAGATCTATGCCATAATGAGGGACTTTTTGGAGTAAGTCCTTTAAACGAGTCTATGCATCATAGAGAGTTTCACCTTGACGTTGTTGGAACATCAAGATGTCATTTCTAAGCTTAGTACTTCTCCCCGGTGGGAAAAATTGAGCAAGGAAATGAGTGGTGAGATCATCCTAAGAGGTGATTGATCCTGCGGGAAAACACTCAAGCCATTGACTAGCTTGGTCACGTTTTAGAAGAGACGCAATCGGGTCGTCTCTCGAGTTTCAACATCAAGGTCTATGGAATCTACAATTTTGAGGAAATCCTTGAGATGTTAATTAGGATCTTTGGAACAAAGTCCATGGAATGCACATCCGCTTTGCACCAACCGGATGGTGTCAGATCGCAAGGGAGGCACGTTGACTCCTTGAGTGAGCTCAATGGTGTTCCGATAGCCTTCGTGGCTAGGACGGGAGTACTCTCCTAAAGTTCGGGGTCTAGGAGGTTGGTTTGGTTGTGGTGGGTTTTTTGGATGGTTTTGTTGTGGTGGGTTGATGGGATCAAAGAGATTACCACCTTCCATGATGGCGGATGGCAACGGTTACGAACAAAGGAAACAAAGAAAAGATAGACTAAAGAAGACCTATAAAAATAAAAATAAAAATCTTACTAGAAAGGAATCTACTAAGTAGACCTAATAAAAAGAAATTTCAACCTAGACAATAACTATTCCCCGGGCTGCGGCGCCAAAAACTTGATGCGTGGTTTTGCAACCTTGCAAAAGGTTTTACCTCTCAAGGGATTGAGAAGCTTGCAACCCCCACCAGGCAGTGTACCTGACAGTTATAGTATATATAGTGAAAAGTACCGGGGGATTGATCATTCAACTCAAAGAATAGTGTTTGCTAGGGTTAAAACTCAATTAAACTAGGTATAGAGGTGAGGGATGATGCTTTTTGTATTTTTATATTTTATGAAAAGCAAGTAAAAATCTCGGGTTTTGGAGGAGTTGGCGGAATTAGTTGCTAGTCAACTAACTTAAATTACTACAATTGCAAACAAAATAAAATAAAATGAACTTAAAGTAAATGTGGCGGAAACAATAATAAGAGAAAATGTGTTTACTTAGATTTCACTACTCCCTAGCTATCTTTTACCGGTTGATTAGTTTGTTACAATTGCATGGATGACGGGTTATATTACTTAATACCATTCGTAGGGCCGTGTACGATCTTCCCTAACTCTATAAGCTTCTACCTCTTCCTATGTCGAGCCGACTACTAACTCCTAACATGGCCTCATTAGTAGTTACCTGTGCATTAAATATAACCAATTTATCGTAGTACACCTCCAATCATGTTTCTTAAGACGTTCAAGCAAGTTACTAATTGGAAGTCTGCCAGTTTTCTTAAGCCTAGCATCGAATCATTCATCCACAACAATTTAAACAAACAACCAACCAATAATCAATACCTAAGTTTCATTACATCTAAGCAAACACAAAGAAAACCTAGCCTAGCATGTTAAAGAGAAGACAAGCATAAGATAGAATCAAACAACACATAGACATATTGAATGGTTATTGGAAAACTTATCTTCAATTAAGCATGGATGGAACAAGGGTTTGAAACCCTCAAAAATATAGTAAAATTCATCTAGGGTTTTCTCCTTTCAAAGTTGCACACAATGAATGAAAAATTAAAAACTATATATAGATTATTAAGTCTGACGGCGTCAAGAGTAAGTTCTGACGCCGTCAACTCGCCGCCATAATTATCATCGTATTTTGTAGATCCACTTCTGATGTCATCATGTGTAAACTCCATCTTGGCCGTCACATGTAATTTGCTCTTGACGACCTTGGTGATGCCGTCATGTATAATTCTTCCAAAAACTCTCTGGCGCGTCGCGTGTAACTTGATTTATCCACCTCTTTGTCAAAGGGTGACGGCGTCACATGCAATTCCTGACGCCGTCAGGTACAATTTCCAGCATGAATTTGATACTTTGTTGTTTTCTTCACTTTTTTGCTCCAAAAACGTCCAAAATGCTTCCTTTTTCCAGATTTCCTCTCAAAAGTATCTAAAATGATAAAAGGAAAAATTTAGGGCAATATTTGATCAAATAATCTCGACTTTGGGCTTCTATGACCTCTAAAAGCGGTACACCTTTCGTCTCATCAGATCCCTTCAGACACTGACGGGTGTTTTTCAGTGCCATCCTTAGGAATCGTGAATGTTGTATCCCTATCAGCGGGTTGTGTAAGTCCCTCTGAGTCTTTGGGAAGAGTAGTTGTACCCTCAGACAAAAGCTTGGATTTGCGAATGTCCTCATCAGGCACCTGAGTGGTTATGCCCCCTGTTCCAACAAGCTTATGCTGGCCTATCCAAGATTTAGGGACGTTTAATACCTGATGCTTGGGTTGTGATTTACCCAAGCCTTTAGCAGGATGTGAAAGGGCGTGGGTCCCCATCTCATTAGAGTAGTGCTACCCCACCGAGGATATAGGACCCCTTACTCCCTGAGACCCTGGTTGTGATTTGCCAGAGCCTTTAGCAGGATGTGGAGGTTGAGTTGATTCCAACTCTACTGACTTGTGTATGTCAGTAGAGCCTTTGGGAATGGGTTTTCCCTAGGACACTGAGTGTGATGTCTCAGTGCCCTCTGTTGGCGGTTGTTTTGGGGTAAGTGAATCGGCAATAATCCTGAGGGTGTCAGCAGTCAGGGTCTGTTGTTGCCTCCCTTTTTCAGGATTGGAGACAGAGGTACCAGTGGCGAGTGACTTGGGTTGAGCCACCTTCCTGGATCCCTGTCCCTTCTTCCTCTTCACCTTCTTGGTGTCACCCTGGATAGCAGTAAGCATGTATGTGGTCAGGGTGACAGGTGTAACCTCAGTGGGGTCACGAGAGTAATTGGTCTTGTGTAAGACCACAGGCTCAAAGCCTACGCCATCAGGCTTAATATACTCAGACCTAAAAAAGTCTTGAAGGGCACATGAAATGAATCTAGGGTATGACATAAGTTTTTGCCTAGACTTCCCTCCCAATTTTGCAATGAGGTCCCTGAAGATAATTTCTCCAAGATCTATTTTTATACCCTCCAGGAGGCAATACACTATCATTGATTGAGTAGTGTTAAGTTGCTCAGTGGAGGATTTGTTTCCCCCAAGGTCCTGAATGACAAAGGTCATCAGGATCATCTAGGGGGCAGGAAACCAGGTTTTGATGATTGGGGCTTTGGATAGGAGGGCCCCTGGGGTCACATCAGGGTGGATTTTATCATAAGGCCCTAGTTCCAACAAAATTGCCTTCACATCCTCTTCTTTGGGTTGGGCAGCAAAGGTCTCAGTGTAGTCAAGGCCTGTGGCTTTAACAAATGTCTTGTTGTTAAGAATCGGGGACTTTGCCCCATTCTCCACTGAGAACCTTATGGTGGCATCCTTTGGTGGATCAGGTTTGTCAACCACTGCGGTGCACCAGAATTCTCTCAAGTGATCATGATAGATGATAGAGGGGGTTTTTGTGAATGCGGTGGTGAGAAAACAGTTTTGGAGGTATTTTACCACCATCCTATATTCAGGGAACCCCTCAGGGTAAGCAAACTTTCCCACCACATTGTTTTTGGTAAGGTCAACACCCTCAACCCTGAATTCCACATTGGGGGCGTTTCGAATAGCTTTGGAAGAAGCCATGTGTAAAGATTAGGTTTGATTTTTGAAAAGGTTTTGATCACAAGATGGAACACACACAGTTTGAAATCAAATTTTGTTCTTGAAAATTTTTGCAAGAGTTTACTTAATTTAAAAAAGCGTGTGTGTGTTTATCTTTGTGGGGGTATTTATAGGGAATGAATTAGGGTTGTAAAGTTGCGGATATCAAACGGTTTTTGTAATTAATTTGAATGGTGTTATAAAACTTGTTTGACATCCGCATTAATTTGCACGATTCCCATTACCTCAATTTTTCGCAACATGATTAGATGAACAGTTGCTGATGCGTGGGAATTGCACCAGGCTTTACTTCTCGAGGGATCTCGAGAAGCTTACAACCCCCACCAGGCAGTGTACCTGATCGTTGTAGTATAGTATAGTGACAAGTACCGGGGGATTGATCGTTCAACTTGAGAATAGTGTCGCTAAGATTAGAAAACCTAAAGACTAGGTCTAGAGATGAGGGATGATTCTTTTTGTATTTTTATATTTTATAAAAGCAATTAAAAATCTCGGTTTTTAAAGGAGTGGGTGGAATTAGTTGCTAATCAACTAACCCAATACTAAGATGCAATCAAAATAAAATACTAAAAATGACAATAAACTAAATTAAGATAGTGGTGTGAGTAATATATGGGAGAATTGTGTTTACTGAGGTTTCACTACTTCCTAGATATCTTTTACAGGTTAATTACTTGTTACAGTTGCGTGGATGATGGATTGTATTCCTTAATACCATTCATGGGGTGGCGTACTTACTTCCCCAATCCTATAAGCTCCTACTTCACTCCTATGTCGAGCCGGCTAAGAAGCTCCTAACATGGGATCACTAGAATTCGCTCATGCATTAAATACAATCATAAAAACCTAGTACACATCGGTTCATGTTTCTTAAGACATTCAAGCAAGTTACACAATGGAGATCTTCCAGTTTTCTTAAGCCTAACATTGAAATCATTCATCCATTACAACTATAAACAAGCAATCAACCTATAATTAACATCTAGGTTTCATTACATCTAAGCAAACACATGAAAGATCTAGCCTAGCATGCTATAATCAAGACAAGCATAAGATATATTCAAACAACACATAGACATATTGAATGAATTGAAAGAGGACTTATCTTAATTGAACATGAAAGGTTTCAAGGGGTGAAAACCCTTCAAAATACTGTTACAAACGACCTAGGGTTTATTAGATTCGACCCTAGTATTCTCCACACAAGTTCCTCCCTAATGAATGAAAAATAGAAAAGTATATATAGATTTAGTAAGGTGACGGCGTCAAGAGTAAATGTCTGACGCCGTCATCTCGCCGCCAATAAACACCTCCGACTGCCTAGATCTAGGTTTGACGCCGTCACGTGTAGTCCATCTTCAGGCTGTCACCAATTTAACTCTTGACGCCTTCAGGTTTTCACTGGGTCGTCATGGATTTTACTTCTGATGCCGTCACAATTTCCTTCTTGACGCCGTCAGGTACTGCTCTCAGCATGAAAAATTAAGTCTTTGCCGTTTTCTTCACTTTTATGCTCCAAAAACGTCCAAAATGCTTCCTTTTCCAGAATTCACACCCAAAGTACCTAAAATCACAAACGCAACGATTTAGGGCAATATTTGATCAAATAAATTCAATTCCGGGCTTAAATGACCCCCTAAAAATGGTTCATTTTTTGCCTCATCATATACCCTTACACTTGAGATTTGCTTGTTCTCAAGCAAATGCGCTTTTATTCTAATCAAAATACAAGTTAGAGGTCATTTAACACTAATATAAAAGTAATTACAACAAATAATCGTTCCACTAAAGACCAAAGACAAGCACGGAGGTCATACACTAGCACCTCACAAATAGAGTTTAGATACTCACATCTCTCGGGTGTAATAAAGTAATATCACAATATGGAAATGGAAAACATCTCTCACTACCTGTCATAGCAAAATAGATTACCATAGGCTTGGGAAAGGATCAAACCTCCACCACATGGCATAAGCACCTAGGATAAACTATCAAAGAGGTCTTTTAAATGGTTTTAACGTTAGGTGTAGGGATATGGAATACACGGTTTTGTTGGATATAGGCAGTCTTTACTGGTGGCGAGTTAATAATCTTGGTTAATTACATGTACAATGTGGCGTTGCTAAGCCAAGACTCGACTCGACTTAAGCTAATAAATGAAAAATAACAAAAACATAAAACAAACATAAAATGAAACGGGATGGTAGTCCGTATGTTTTTTCTCTTTTCTTTTTCTATTTTTTTTCTTGTTTTTTTGATTTTTTTTTTCATACACTCTTACCCTACCATCCAAAATAATACATCATAGGGAATGAAAATTCCCCTTACACTTGAATTTTTACATACTTTACACTAAATTAATCTAATGACTCGAATTAAGATAATCAAAACACTTGGAGTACTTTTAAGATTAACACACATATGGGGGTAATATATGATGTTCTTCCCCATTACTCCATAACATTAGTACTTTACCCATGAGTCCCAATCGTCCCAAAACAATATGTACAAGGATATGACTCGACTTAGCAACCATGTAATCAATTAGATAATTAACTAAGGGTTTAAACATGTAACAATAATGCACTAAAGATGAGTGCATACACGGAAGGCTAAGGCGATTTGGTTGTACATTTAAGTGGGGTGTAACAAATTCTTCCTTTAAGTAAGATGCTTAAAGTTAGAAACGAAAATATAGGCTCGGAGGGGTGTACTAGGGGTTTCGTGTACTAAAAATGAGTACAACGCTAAGGTGTGGTTAATTGACTTAACTAGCCAAGTAATATGACTTAAATGATCAAGTAATTATGATACGGGTTTAACACAAGGGTGATCCTAAAGCCTCTTATCATGTAGTAGATCCTACTACACGAATGTAGTCTCACTAGTGGTCTCGGGATGCATCACTAATGCAAGTTCTAGAATCTAAATGCTACCGGTACACTCATAAGCACTAAAAGTAAATGTTTTTCCTATCAAATCTAAAGGCGAACCTCACATATTTGGGTGGAAAATTTTTCTGAATGGTACGGTTTTGTGCTAGTCATACAATCTCCTATCCATGAGACGCTTGCTATGGTTAAAGTTTCACTCCTAAATGTTGTAAAAAAATTTAAATTTGGCGCTAAAATTATACTAACAAGTATTTCTGATAGTTTTATTACACATCTACTATCAAACAAACAAACTCAAGCGAAAGTGTATCTGTAAGGTATCATCATTTTACCCTCACCTTACACTTAGGATGAACATTGTCCCCAATGTTCAAGTAAAGAATGTAAAAGTGAAATAAGTAAAAAGAATGAAATCAAATACTCCCCTGATTCGCTCGGTATGATAATAAGGTGGCCAGGTTAGATCTTCCTCCAAGAAAATGAACAATCAAAGCTTCCATTCCAGAATATAAATCATCTTCTTGTCATACATAACCTGTTAAACCTGAGAAAACAGACAAGGCAACCTCGCGTAAAATCGGCGGCAATCTATATACGCTAACAAATCCTAGAAAACAAAATAAGATATAATGCTTGTGGAATGATGTTTGCAGATCTACTGGAGATTATAAAACTAAAGATTCAACAAAAAGTTTAAGACTCCGTTAGAAAAACAAAACTGGTAAAATTTCCAGAATTTTACATGTGACGCCGTCAGGGGTTACTTCCTGGAAAATTTTTGGAAAAACTTTGTCCTACTTCCTGGAAAATCCTGCAAAACATCATTATGACTCGATACAAGTATTTGACTCTAACAAATACGAATATACATGTTCACTATATATTGTGGAGATTCATGATCGAGTTTGTTTCTTAAAAACATATTTGGGGTTTCCCTTTACACTTATCTTTTGCGAAATACCTTTGGATGAAGTTAAGACTAAGCTAAACAACAAAGTAAAGTATTTTCACCATTTTAGTTTTGAAACATGATCTATCAACAATAAAAATAAAGCATGCATACGGAAGCAAATAACAATCAAACAAAATAAAAATCACATAAAACATGGGTTGCCTCCCAAGAAGCGCTTTTCTTTATTTACGAGTCTTGTAGCTAGACTCAAGGTCATGGGTTACTACGTGACCTCATCATTGGTTTCACTCTCTAGGTCATCTCCTATATTGGTATCGCTTTCATAGTGCAGTAATCTTGGGTCTTCGAACTCAAAGACATTTTTTCGATACTTAGACCCAAGTTTACTAACATCCTTAAAGAACCCACATGATAAATCAGAAGTGTTCTTACATCCTCTCCGAACGTCTTCATCACACAAGATAAGTTGAGAACTTAGCCTATCAAGCCCGTCATAATCGATTTCCTTTAGATCTTTTCTCTTGTATGGCGTTTGGTATGACACCTTCCTTACTCCATTAGCGAAGGTCATGATTCCGTTTCGGTCATCAACTATTAAAGTAGTGATTTCACAGAAAGGTGCTCCGAAAACAACTTGTGATAACCTTGGGTCAACATAGTCTTCGATGTTGTCCACGATTGTAAATTCCATAGTGAATGCCATATTTCCTACGAATACCTGGATTTCATGATCTCTACCAACCACTTTCTCTCACTTATAAATCATTCCCCATCTACATATATTGTTATAGTGGAATAGGGACATAAAATTCTTAGGTAGGAATACGTTAATGTAGATGTTATCGAAATACTTATGACCGATCATGCAGGGGATTTTGAGATTATTCGGATCACGTCGCCTTATCTTCCCCGATCCTCCATCCCTTGATCCATAAATACTCCCCTCTAGGGAGGGACGGTACTCGTACACCTCCTCATTACCCCTACAAAAAATTACTTTCTTGACACCATTGGTGAATAATGCACTACCATCCTTCTCATCAAGGATTACTCCCGATTCATTGACAAATGGTTTCCCTAGAACAAGGTTGGTTAATGTCAGATTAGTGACGGGGTCTATGTCATCGACCACAGTGAGGTCGATGTTGTAGACAAGTTCTCCAATCATGACTGATAAATCTTTTATTACCCTTGCGTTATTGATTCTTTCATACAACGTGCGTTCAGGGAAGGCTTCGTGGTATAAGGAAAGGGGGATTATGTTGACAGGGAGGGTAGGATCTATATGACTATCGGTTAAGAGCCTTTTCCTAATAGTGCAGGAAATCTTGAAAACTTTAGAGTTGCTTCCCTCAGTCCTATCACTACTCCCACTAGTCATATCCACCAATTTTTTCTCGGGTTTCTCTATAATAGATTTACCCAAAATCGCTGGATTTCTTGTATGCTCTTTTGATCTCTCTTTCACTTCATCCAATTTACTAGACTCTTGCGTGACGGAGTGCTCGAATGAGTTGGCAGGGCTTTTGGCCAATTCGTGGTCCATCCTTGAGGTTTCATCCTTAGCTGCATGACCTATATTTCCAGTTGGTTGTTGGTTCAGGTTAGGTGTAGGAGCAGATATTGTGGTGATAGTATTTACAAAATGGATCGGTCCTAGGGGGTTGACAAGGTTCCTTACATCTTTTTCCTTTGGCGACAGATGTTTAAAGAGTTTACTAGGACTTTTTATTTTCACAGGAGAGGTTGGCTGATTCATGACGGTAACGGATTTGACCTCTTCAGCTTGAATCGGTTTATTAACAGCGTGCTCTTTAATATCATTTAACAGATTACCAATCTTATTATCCATATCGGCTTGCTGTTGTTTAAATTTAGTCTCGAGCATAGAGAGCTGTAATTCTTGAGATAGGATGAACTTCCGCAAGGCATCTTCATATCCTTGCCTAGGAGTGTTCTGTGAAGGAAAATGCTCGGACCATTCGAGTGGCGAGGAATCATTGAAGGATACGCTCCGAGTTTGGTATCCTCTAAGGGCTTATCCTTCCATGCCTCATAGGCCTCGTCAAAGTTTCGAGGACCTCGACCAACGTGTGACGATGTGAATTCGTTATAAGCACATTTTGGAAGCTCCATGCAGTTATGAGTTTCGTGAGGGCCATTACACAATGTACATGAAGAAGTGATTTTGTTCACTTGGCTTAAAGGCTTAGGAGCTTCGTAAGATTTCATGAGAAACTTGACTCGACCTTCAAGTTCCATGATCCTACGGTCGGGAGTGCTAGAATTGTTCGAAGGCAAAGATATTGCCTTGACCGTTTTGTTCAAATCACGGGGATCATTCCAACTTTCGTTGTCATAGAGAGCAAGATCTTCTATGAGTTCCCATGATTCTTCCGCACTTAGATCACGTAGCTTGCCACCGGCCGATTAGTCAATGGTTCGCCTTGTGGAGAGATCGATATGGTCATAGAAGATTTGGACTTGGAGCCAAAGATCTATGCCATGATGAGGGACTTTTTAGAGTAAGTCCTTGAAACGAGTCCATGCTTCATATAGAGTTTCACCTTGACGTTGTTGGAACATCAAGATATCATTTCTAAGCTTGGTAGTTCTCCCCTGTGGGAAAAATTGAGCACGAAAACAAGTGCTGAGATCATCCCATGAGGTGATGGCTCCCCTGGGTAAACGTTTAAGCCATTGACTAGCTTGATCACGTAGAGAGAATTGGAATAGGCGTAATTGGGTTGACTCTCTAGTTGTAGCATCAAGGTCTATAGAATCTACGATTTTAAGGAAGTCCTTGAGATGTTGATTTGGATCTTCGGAACGAAGTCCATGAAATGCACATCCGCTTTGCACCAACCGGATGGTGTCGGATCGCAAGGGAGACACATTGGCTCCTTGGGTGAGCTCAATGGTGTTTCGATAGCCTTGGTGGCTAGGTCAGGAATACTCTCCTAGGGTTCGGGGCCTAAGAGGTTGGTTAACTAGTGGTGGGTTTTGTGGGTGGTCTTGTTGTGGTGGGTTGATGGGTTCAAAGATGTTACCACCTTCCATGATGTCGGATGGTAAAGAGTTACGAACAAAAACACGAAGAAATAAGATAGACTAAAGAGAACCTAAAAATAAAAATAAAATCTTACTAGAAAGGAATCTAGCAAGTAGACCTAATAAAAAGAAATTCTAACCTAGACAATAATTATTCCCCGGCAGCGGCGCCAAAAACTTGATTCGTGGGAATTGCACCAGGCTTTACCTCTCGAGGGATCTCGAGAAGCTTACAACCCTCACCAGGCAGTGTACCTGATCGTTGTAGTATAGTGTAGTGACAAGTACCGGGGGATTGATTGTTCAACTTGGGAATAGTGTCGCTAGGATTAGAAAACCTAAAGACTAGGTCTAGAGATGAGGGATGATTCTTTTTGTATTTTTATATTTTATAAAAGCAATTAAAAATCTCGGTTTTGAAGGAGTGGGCGGAATTAGTTTGTGGAAAACTAGAAGGGGGGGTTGAATAGTTTTACGTCCTTTTAAATTTATAAACACAAGTTTGTTTTAAAAACTTCGATTCTAGTTTATGTGAACTCAATACTTTCACTATATGAACAATTGTGTGGTAACTAACTAACAAAGCTAATATAGTAAAGGTAAATAAATAAGTAATGAGAAGAGTTAGAAAGATCAAACCACAACACAAGGATTTATAGTGGTTCGGCTATAAGGACACCTTCCTTGTTCCTACTTCACTCCCCGAGTCACCTACTCGAGGGTTTTCTTCACTATGTCAACAAACTCCCTTTTGGCGGAGAAAATCTTACACACCAATTTACACACCACACAACTTTACAACTTGATCACAACTTCTACACAACTTCTTCACACCAATATACTACACACCAATCTTCTTCACAACTATCTTCTACACACCAATCTTCTACTTCACACCTATCTTCACAACTAACCTACTTCACTACTTATCAACCTCTATTATCTACACAATTTCTATATCTTCTACACAATTATTCACAAGCACAACACAATATTCACAAATGAATATATATACACTATGCACAACTACTCTTCAACACTTCTTGAACTTGGTTGTAGAAAGAGTGTTCTTCTTTTGCACTTTGGATGAGAATGGATGATGAGGGATTGAATCACTTGAAACAAGGATTAATATACAAATGATCAAAGGGTTTTGGAGGATGTTTAGAGAGTTATAGATCTGAAAATTTCGTGCAAAAGGTGAGGCAAAAATCCAGGTTTAAGGTGGTATTTATAGGCAAAAGATTCTGACAGAGGAGCGTGGTCGGTCCCCTTAAATCAAGGCCGACCCCCTTAAAATTAAGGGGACCGCCCCTTATAATTAAGGGGGCCGCCGAGCTGAAACGGCCAGAATCCTTGTCTTTTAGTGGGGAAAGTTTATTTGGTGAAAAACTAACTGATTTTGGTTAAATATTTGAAATCATATACTTAGTATGATTAAAACATTTTTCTTTATTACCAAAAGTGTTTTTCAAAAATATATAATATGTTTATATAATTAAATAAACTTTGTGTTAGTTAATTAAATACCCCTTTGATCATGAGATGTATTAAGCACTTGTTTATCCATACCTTAAGTGATTAAGTTGGATATAGTGATATAAACTAGCTTAATACTTGTTTACGTAGTAATCTTACGATTGACGAGTTTACATTTTGTGATCGTCAAAATATAGAGATATCGAAAAATATAAATAACGTTTTCATACATTATTTATGTCAACAATCTCCTCCTTTTTGATGATTACAAAATTTAAACTCATTAATCTAAAATTAGTATATATTCAAGTATTATTGTGAGTTTATATCACTTCTCCCCCTTTTTGTTAGCATCAAAAAGGTTATCCCATGGTAATGTAAACTCCCCCTCGAAGTGTACTCCCCCTCGTTTTGAGGCCAAAAGGAATCGAGATATGGATATCTTGCAAAAATATTTAGTGGAAGCAACATATATATATATATATATATATATATATATATATATATATATATATATATATATATATATATATATATATATATATATATATATAGCATGCAAGAGTAGAGACTAAACATAACCATAACATTAATAATAAAAAAATACATCAAGCATTACATTAACAACCATAGCAATTAATGCAACTAACAAAAGCCTTAAAGGCTTAGAATCATCATTAAAATCAAAGACCAAGTCTCAAACATGAGAGTCCTCTCTAGAGCTTGTCATCCAAAAGGTTTAACACAATTTTATTTGTGAAACACCAAGCATGTTTAATTGGGAGGAATGGATGGTGAACATGGAGATGGTGATGGTGGAGGTGTGTTTGTTGATGGTGGTGGAGGTGTTGTGTTTGTTGTTGGTGGTTGATGCAACAAGTTTTCAATATGAGAAAACATGTATTGGATCTCATCTCTTAATCCGAACACAATTGTTCGGTTGTGAATGCAACAAAGGCAAGTGTCTCCATGAGTTTCAAGTAAGCTCCATGGGACGGGGTTATAGGTTGGTGGATTGATAGGAGATGATGAGAAATGTGCATCAAGAGGTGTTAATGGTGATAATGAGAGAGTGAGTGCAAGAGATGTGTTCTCATTGGTAGGTTGTGATGGTTGATCAATTGTTGGAGGAGATAAGTGGGTGTTGATGTAGTCATTGATGGATGAAGTGGATGGTATGGAGGAAGTGGAGTTTCCATTTGTTGAAGATGTTTTGGAGGGTGCATTTGGTGCACTAGGAGATGAACATTGAGGTGGTGGAGATGGAGTGGCATTGTCTTCATTTGTAAGATCAATGAAGAGTTGTTTGGGTGGAATGATGACAAGTTTTTGTTTCTTGGCATTGTTTGAATAGGTGGTTCTTGGTGATGACATGATGATGTTTGATGAATGTTTGAGGATGATGGAATGTGAATTAAACATGCATGGAGATTATATAGTAGGAAAACATGTTTAGAAGTGGAATTAATTTGAAATTGTAATGTTATATTCCAAAATCAGTTTAGTTTTTAAGGGAAATGGTAGCTGGGACTAGCAAAAGGGATCACAAGATGCAAAAGAGAACAGTGTAAAAATTGTTTTAGATGGCTGGTCCCCTTAAATGGAGGCCGGTCCCATTAATTTTAAGGGGGCCACCCTTTATGATTTAAGGGGGCCGCCCATCTGACGACCCAGAAACCAAAAATTTTCAAAAATTTTCTGGAAATATGTTATGTTCTGTTTTGTATTTGCAGCAAGCACCATTTGGACATTTCACATTTGTTTTGGTCTATTATAAAGCGAACATGATATATATATATATATATATATATATATATATATATATATATATATATATATATATATATATATATATATATATATATATATATATATATATATATATATATATATATATAAGCTAATCATGCAAGTATATATATAAGTTAAGAGTTAAAGCATGCATTCATATGCATATATTAAACATAAGTTAACATACTAAACAAATATCCAAATAACAAGTACTTCCGAATATACTTCAGACAAATAGCACACAAGATATAAAAATAAATATTGTTTAACAAACATAATCCAAGCATATCATTTCTTTTTCTTCCCGAAGATACCCTTCAAAGTCTTTCCTATAGATTTGAAGCCACCTCTAACTTCTTCGTGCAAGCTCTATTGTCGGGATGAGGAATTTCGTCGAGATAGGGACCGAAGGTTGGTCGATAGCGATTAAGAGATTCGAGGTCCCACTCGTTTGAGAAAACGGCTTGACCTCTAAATGGAATTTGGAGGATATGACCAAATTGTTCGAGAGTTAGGGTGATAAATTCATTTTGAATCATGAAAGAGATGGTGATAAAACCAAGATCATTGGCTTGGACGGTGACTTGGCTATAGAAATCCATTATGAAGCGAGGAATGATAGGTTCATTTATTTCATAAAGACAATTGAAGTTGATGCTTGAAAACAAGCGATTTATGTACCCGGATTGAGCAAAAGCAAGATTTACTACACGTCCTTCATGAACATTTCTATCTTCAATTTGACGATATATAAGTTCAATGGAAGGAGATGTGGTAGGGAGTTGGGAAACTTTAGGAATGTAGTTTTTAGTGTGAGAAAGATCTTCGGTAATTGCTTTTGGCATTTTCACCTAAACACATCAACAATACAAAAAGTCCAAAATAAATATAAAGAAAGATAAAAGTATATGTATATTGTTAAGGCTTATGTTGGAACGTAACATACTTCGTTACTAATCCTAAGAAGTAGATTACCATGTTCCTTAATATTGTTTTTAACTCGTTCTAGATATACTTTAAGATGTTTAATGAGTAGTTATGGACAAATCCAAACGCCCTTTTAAACATCTTAGTATATCATAAAATTTACTAGATTTACATTAGATTGTAAAACTAGCTAATTTTTGCGAGTTTCTTATGCATGTGATATGTTTTTGAAAAAGATGGTTTGTATTTTTACTCAAAAATGTCATTTTTAGTAATGAACCAAACACTTCCTTAACTATTGACTTATACCCCTAGTATGTCAATATATATATGAATTATATATCTTGACGAGTCCGATTAGCAATTTTTAGGTTTATAATTGTAACAAGGTTTTATAAAAATTATAATGTCTAGGTTTCGATATTATTTGGACATAATCCAAACACCCCTATATTGTGAACCAATATAATTTTTCTTAGTCGAAAAATGTAATTTCAAGTTTTACAAGTTACAAAAGTGTAATGTGATTAGTTTTAACATGTTTTCAAATCATTATTCAACAATGAGTTTACTAAAAATTTTGAAAAGGAGTGTATGAAATTTTTCAAAAATTTTCGACATGATAGTTTATAATAACTAGTTTCTAGCGTTGATCAATCATCCTAATCCTAGGGGAAGCATTTGGTTATGGAGTTTTAAAGCTTAATTCAAAAGAAATTGTGAAATTTGACGAATTTTATAAAATATGCATAATCATGAGTATGACTAAATAAGATGAAATTAGATGAAATGTGTTATGAAAAACTTACAATACATAATGGTGATTGTGTTAGATGAATTTGCCCGAATTATGTGATTTGGAAGTGATTTGAGAGGTTTTTGGGTTTTGGTTTTCGTCACAGTAGAAGCATGAGAAGGGGAGTATGAAAAAGTGGAGTGTTTGACAAAAGGAAAAAGGAGAAAAACGGGTTTGAGCTATCAGATGGCCGGTCCCCTTAAACATTAAGGGGGCCGCCCTTCATTTGGCTGCCGGTCCCCTTAAACATTAAGGGGCCGCCCTCCAAAATTTGATATTTTTGATTTTGGTTTCTGGAAAGAACAAGGAAATATTTATATGTATGTATTAGATTTATATTTAATCAAAAATACGTTGGAGGGTATTCGCTCGAAAGGAATTACTTGACACTTTTACTTGACAATTTACCAATTAAATTTTCTTGATCATTTCGGATGAAATTTATCAAGTTCTCATGTACACGAGAACGTTGTGGAAGATTCATAAGTATATATATATATATATATATATATATATATATATATATATATATATATATATATATATATATATATATATATATATGTATGTAGTATGGGCTTATAAGACGAGAATAAAGGAAGGAGACGTATGCAACGGAAGCCGGGAGTTTGTTTCATCCATAGATTTTTCGACTCATCTCTCTTCATCAGCATGAGTGTTGTTGAACATTAAAGTTCAATAAGGCAAATGGGGAAAAGAAAAGGTTCGTAAACGAACAATTTCTAGTTCTAGAAAATCAACAAATGAATTTTCTAGGTTATAAGATCCTAGATATAGCTAAGTGTATATATATGCATATATATATATATATATATATATATATATATATATATATATATATATATATATATATATATATATATATATATATATATATATTTAGATATAGTATAAGTAAATAAGTATATATATGTATAGAGATAAAAACTAGAGGGAATAATGAACCAATCAAAATCACATAAAAACTAGATACTAAACTAAGCATGCATTTGTTGACAAGGAAATAAAAGGAAATGTGTACCTTTCATCTTCAATGCGTTTAACTTCAAAATCTTCAAGAGAAAGTCCGAACACGAGGTGACATCAAAGATTTCCATGTATGAGTGGCGAAAGTTTTCACGTTGGTCCCCATTGTCTCATTTGACCAAAGTTGTTTGCCCCGAACATGTTTTGTATTAGACTTGGGTGCATATATGGTGGAAACATTCCCCATGGATTGAAGTTCCACATTTGTTGATTATTGTTAAAGTTTTGTCTATTTTGGTTTACTCTTGGTTGAGGTGTTTTAGGTCTAGGGTAAGAATTATTCGGTTTCCTAGGTGGTGGAGTTTTAGATCTTGTTTTAGTTTTGGACGATCCTACTTCGGTTTTTAAAGAAGGTTTATAAAACGGTTTTATTTCTTCATTACTAGCTAGAGGTATTTTCTTATCATTTATGAGTATATACTCAGGATTAGATTTTGAAGGTTTTAGTTCCTTGAGTTCGCTTTCAAATTTAACATTTTTAACTTCACTTGTTGAGGCTTCGGTTGAGTTAAAACATAGACCGGTTTTATCTCCGGATATTCTTTGAATACTTATAATTTTACTAAGTGAGTTACAACTATTTTCAAATTTATCAAGTTTGCAAATTTCTTCCTTAAGTTTGTTGTTTTCACTTCTAAGCACTTGACATGATTTACATTCTTCAAAAGTTTCTTTACCTTTCTCAAGTTGATGTATTTTAATTTTTAGTTCAAGTATTTCATTTTCTAATTGGTTATTTATGTATTTTAGTGATTTGTTTTTAGCCATAACTTGTTGTCCTAGTTTGCATAATCTATTGTGTTCACTATCTAAGTCTTTTTCATCTAATGATAAATTTTCATCACTAAAATATTCGGTTTCGGAACGTACCTCACTTGATGTTTTAGCCATGAGACACTTTTCTTCCTTTGTTGTTTCTTTATCATCTTCATCGTTATCACTCCAAGCACCTCCAACAAACGCTATTTGATTTTGATCTCTTGTCATCATTGGACATTTTCCAATAAGGTGATTCGGATCACCACACTTGAAACATTTTCTCTCATTCTTGATATACTTGTCATCATTATTCTTTTGAGATGTTCTTCTGTCATCGTGTGGTTGTCTAACGAATCTTCCTCGCCTTTTGAAGAATTTCTTGAAATCTCTTACAGCCATGGCATATTCTCCTTCTTCGCTTTCGGAAGATGAGCTATCTTCGTTGTTGGATTCCTTTCTAGCTTTCAAGGCGATTGACTTGCTTTGCTCTCGTTTCCCTTTAACCATTTCGGAGTCCTTCTTTATTATTGCTTCGTAGACTTTTAAATTACCAATTAATTCATCAAGTTGTAGCGTTGACAAATTCTTCGATTCTTCAATAGCCGTCACTTTAGCTCGCCATTTTGGGTGAAGAGCTCTAAGAAACTTCCTAACAAAATTCTTACTAGAAAAATTCTCATCAAGTGCTTTTAAACTTGTGATTATAGTGTTAAATCTAGCAAAAGCATTATCAATTGATTCCTCTTCCGGAATCGTGAATTGCTCATATTGTTGAACAAGTAGATCTATTTTGTTATCTTTGACTTGATTATTACCTTGGTGGGTTATTAACAAAGAGTTCCAAATTTCTTTTGCGGTTTCACACATAAAGATCCTTTCGTACTCTTTACGTGGTAGCGCATTGTAAATAACCATTTTTGCTTCATTATTTTTAGCAAGTTTTCTTTTTAAATCATCATTTTGTTTTTCAAAAGGTACGATTTCATCTTTCTTAGTTTCGGGGTTATTTTGAATAGGTAAAAAATCATCATTGGTAATAATATGCCAAAGATCTAGATCTTTTGATTTCACATAAGTTTCGAATCGATTTTTCCAATATAAAAATCCATCACTTTCAAATAGTGGTGGTCTTTGCATAGATTGCCCTTCTAAATATTTTTCAGATTCCATAGATCGTTACAAGTTTTAAAATACAATATATTTTAAAGATTTTGCTAGACGTGGCTCCTGATACCAATTGTGGAAACTAGAAGGGGGGGGGGGGTTGAATAGTTTTACGTCCTTTTAAATTTATAAACACAAGTTTGTTTTAAAAACTTCGATTCTAGTTTATGTGAACTCAATACTTGCACTATATGAACAATTGTATGGTAACTAACTAACAAAGCTAATATAGTAAAGGTAAATAAATAAGTAATGAGAAGAGTTAGAAAGATCAAACCACAACACAAGGATTTATAGTGGTTCGGCTACAAGGACACCTTCCTTGTTCCTACTCCACTCCCGAGTCACCTACTCGAGAGTTTTCTTCACTATGTCAACAAACTCCCTTTTGGCGGAGAAAACCTTACACACCAATTTACACACCACACAACTTCACAACTTGATCACAACTTCTTCACACCAATATACTACACACCAATCTTCTTCACAACTATCTTCTACACACCAATCTTCTACTTCACACCTATCTTCACAACTAACCTACTTCACTACTTATCAACCTCTATTATCTACACAACTTCTATATCTTCTACACAATTAATCACAAGCACAACACAATATTCACAAATGAATATATACACACTATGCACAACTACTCTTCAACACTTCTTGAACTTGGTTGTAGAAAGAGTGTTCTTCTTTTGCACTTTGGATGAGAATGGATGATGAGGGATTGAATCACTTGAAACAAGGATTAATATACAAATGATCAAAGGGTTTTGGAGGATGTTTAGAGAGTTATAGATCTGAAAATTTCGTGCAAAAGGTGAGGCAAAAATCCAGGTTTAAGGTGGTATTTATAGGCAAAAGATTTTGACAGAGGAGCGTGGCCGGTCCCCTTAAATCAAAGCCGGCCCCCTTAAAATTAAAGGGACCGCCCCTTATAATTAAGGGGGCCGCCCAGCTGAAACGGCCAGAATCCTTGTCTTTTAGTGGGGAAAGTTTATTTGGTGAAAAACTAACTGATTTTAGTTAAATATTTGAAATCATATATTTAGTATGATTAAAACATTTTTCTTTATTACCAAAAGTGTTTTTCAAAAAAATATAATATGTTTATATAATTAAATAAACTTTGTGTTAGTTAATTAAATACCCCTTTGATCATGAGATGTATTAAGCACTTGTTTATCCATACCTTAAGTGACTAAGTTGGATATAGTGATATAAACTAGCTTAATACTTGTTTATGTAGTAATCTTACGATTGACGAGTTTACATTTTGTGATCGTCAAAATATAGAGATATCGAAAAATATAAATAACGTTTTCATACATTATTTATGTCAACATAGTTGCTAATCAACTAACCCAATACTAAGATGCAATCAAAATAAAATACTAAAAATGACAATAAACTAAATTAAGATAGTGGTGTGAGCAATATATGGGAGAATTGTGTTTACTTAGGTTTCACTAGATATCTTTTACAGGTTAATTACTTATTACAGTTGCGTGGATGATGGATTGTATTCCTTAATACCATTCATGGGGTGGCGTACTTACTTCCCCAATCCTATAAGCTCCTACTTCACTCCTATGTCGAGCCGGCTAAGAAGCTCCTAACATGGGATCACTAGAATTCGCTCATGCATTAAATACAATCATAAAAACCTAGTACACATCGGTTCATGTTTCTTAAGACGTTCAAGCAAGTTACACAATGGAGATATGCCAGTTTTCTTAAGCCTAACATTGAAATCATTCATCCATTACAACTATAAATAAGTAATCAACCTATAATTAACATCTAGGTTTCATTATATCTAAGCAAACACATGAAAGATCTAGCCTAGCATGTTATAATCAAGACAAGTATAAGATATATTCAAACAACACATAGACATATTGAATGAATTGAAAGAGGACTTATCTTAATTGAACATGAAAGGTTTCAAGGGGTGAAAACCCTTGAAAATATTGTTACAAATGACCTAGGGTTTATTAGGTTCGACCCTAGTATTCTCCACACAAGTTCCTCCCTAATGAATGAAAAATAGAAAAGTATATATAGATTTTGTGAGGTGACGGCGTCAAGAGTAAATGTCTGACGCCGTCATCTCGCCGCCAATAAACTCCTCGGACTACCTAGATCTAGGTTTGACGCCATCACGTGTAGTCCATCTTCAGGCCATCACCAATTTAACTCTTGACGCCCTTCTCTTGACGCCTTCAGGTTTTCACTGGGTCGTCGTGGATTTTACTCCTGATGTTGTCACAATTTCCTTCTTGACGTCGTCAGGTACTGTTCTCAGCATGGAAAATTAAGTCTTTGCCGTTTTCTTCACTTTTATGCTCCAAAAACATCCAAAATGCTTCCTTTTCCAAAATTCACTCCCGAAGTACCTAAAATCACAAAAGGAGCGATTTAAGGCAATATTTGATCAAATAAATTCAATTTCGGGCATAAATGACCCCATAAAAACGGTTCATTTTTTGCCTCATCAATTGCGTGGCTCTGCAAAAGACACTTTTGCAGAGTGATGTCACCACATAAGTAATTATGTGAGAGGGAGCATTTAATGCTCAGTGGAATTGGTGAGGTAGGTGTGGGGGCCCAAGATATGGATGCCAGTTTTGTAAGTAACATATATTCGTATATTTAATAGAAATCAGTTACCAACCTGGGACATTTACTAACTAAGTGCTTAGAGCATTTAGTTAGGTGTTCAACTCCATTTGATATCTTGATCCCCCTGAATGATTTATCATTCAGTGTGTTGATGATCAGTGATGAGGTGTACATTACTTTGAAATGGGTTTATTCAGGGACCTAAGAGAATTTACACATATTGGAACAACTTTAATTAGTTGCCTGATTCAATGTCGAACATGCCCAACTCAGCTTCTAGTCTAGTGAATGTGGGTTCATCTAAAGGTTTTGTAAAGATATCAGTTAGCTGATACTCAGTGGGGATGAAATGTAATTCAATTTCTTCATTCATGACGTGGTCCCTGATGAAATGGTATCTTATATCAATGTGTTTGGTTCTTTGATGAAGCACATGGTTGTTGGAGATGGCTATGGCACGGGTGTTGTCACAAAAGATGGGTACCATCTTGTACTGAATGCCATAGTCACTCAGTTGGCTTTTCATCCAAAGTACATTTGCACAACACCCTGTAGCAGCCACATATTCAGCTTCAGCTGATGACATGGCTACTAACTGTTGCTTCTTAGTACTCCAACATAAGGGTGCTCAAATGGACCGGATGGACCGACAAAACCGACCGGACCGGACCGGACCGGACCGGACCGGACCGACCACATTCGGTCCGGTCCTCGGTCTAAGTTTTTTGGCTATTTCGGTCCTCGGTCCGGTCGGTCCGGACCGACAAAAAACCCGAAAAATCATGCCAAAACCATGCCATTTGGACCGGACCGACCGAAGACCGACCGGACCGAGACCGGACCGAACCGGACCGAGTACACATCGGTCCGGTCTCGGTCCTCATAAATTACGGTTCTCGGTCTTCGGTCCGGTCCGGTCTTGGCCGGTCCGGTCCGGTTTCCGACCGATGATCACCCCTACTCCAACACACAAGTTTACCACCAAGGAATTGACAGGATCCTGAGGTACTCTTTCTGTCCATATTGCAGCCTGCATAGTCTGAGTCAGTGTATCCTTTGAGATCAAACCCTGAGCATTTAGGATAGTACAAACCAAGGTTTGGTGTACCCTTCATGTATCTGATGATTCTTTTGACAGCAGTGAGATGAGACTTTTTTGGATCAGCATGATATCTAGCACATAAGCAGACTCAGAATTGGATGTCAGGCCTTAAAGCAAGTAAGTACATCAGGGACCCTATCATTCCTCTGTATAGGGTTTGCTTTACTGATTTACCAGTGAGGTAAGGACCAAGGTTGTTTGAAGGAACCATAGTAGTTTTTACTGAAGAGCAGTCAGTGAGCTCATACTTCTTTAGTAGGTTCCCCAGGTACTTTTCTTGAAAAATGGATATGCCTTTGTCAGTTTGTTTGATTTGAAGCCCAAGAAAGTAAGTGAGTTCACCCATCATGCTTATTTCAAACTTAGTAGTCATCAATTTTTCAAACTGTTTGCAAAGTTTGTAACTTTTTGAGCCAAAGATGATGTCATCAACATATACTTGAACAAGGATGACATCACTTTTTATTCTATAGATGAATAGGGTATTGTCAATCCTTCCTTTGACAAACTTATTTTGGATCAGGAAGGCTGAAAGTGTTACATACCATGCTCTGGGTGCTTGTTTAAGTCCATAAAGGGCTTTGTTAAGCTTTCAGACATGGTTAGGAAATTCACTACTTTTAGAGCTAGGAGGTTGTTGCACATAGACATCTTCTTTAATGTTACCATTCAGGAATGCACTTGTAACATCCATTTGGAAAACTTTAAAGTTCATGTATATTGCATAGGCTAGGAAGATCCTAATGGCTTCCATTCTAGAAACTGGTGCAAAGGTTTCCTCATAATTACCTTCCTGTTGATTATATCCTTTGGCAACAAGTCTAGCTTTGTTTTTGATGACTGTACCATTCTCATCAGTCTTGTTTTTGAAGACCCACTTCATTCCTATGACTAAAACACCCTTAGGGCATTCAACTAGAGTCATGACATTGTTTCTGTCAAATTGTTCCAATTCATCTCTCATGGCCTGAACCTAACTTTCATATGTCAGGCCTTCTTTGACATTCTTAGGCTCTATGTTAGAGAGAAATTCTACATAGAGACATACATTGGCTGAGGCTGCCTTGAGTTTAGCAACCATGCTTCTGGTTAGCATGCCTTCAGTGGGCTCACCATTGATGTTTACAAGTTCAATTGTTTTGGACCTAGTCCAGCTATCCTGAGGTTTAGGATAGGAATTAGAACTTGTAGAAGCCTGATTTGTTGGAGGAGTGGGTTCAGTCATAGGATTCTGAGATGTTTCAGGATTTAGATCATCAGTGACCTCAAGGTTAACAATTTGATTAGAGGGTTCCTGAACAGTTGGTTCAGTGGGTGTAGTCTCATTGGAGACTTATTGTGTATCCGTGACTTCACTGATGGTTGGTTGAGGTAAATTGTGAGGAATGATGTAGTATGAAATATCTGCATCAGCTTGGTATTGAGTGGAAGCAGTGCTTTTAGGATGATACTCATCAGGAGGGTATCTTGATGAGTCATCAATACCAATTTCCTCAACTGAGGAGTTAGAGAACCTGATGGATTCAGTGCTCTCATTAATAGTGATGTGATAGGTTTCATCTGTTTGTTGTCTCCTAGTGTTGAACACCCTGAAGATTTTGGAGACAAGAGAATATCTCAGGAAGTATCCATCATCAGCTTTGGCATCAAATTTACCCAAGTGATCCTTGTGATTATGAATAAACAAAGGGCACCAAAATACATGGAAGTAGCTGATGTCAGGGATCCTTCCTTTGAATATCTCATAAGAGGTCTTATTGTGTCTTTTCACAATGATGGACCTATTTTGAGTATAGCAGGCTGTTTTGACTGCCTCAGTCCAAAAGTGTTTTGAAAGGACTGAACCATTCAACATTGTCCTTGCAGCCTCAATGCATGTCCTGTTCTTCCTTTCAGTTACTCCATTTTGTTCAGGAGTATAAGGAGAAGAGAAGTTCTGAGATATACCTTTCTCATCACAAAAATACTCAAGGTCATGGTTTCTGAATTCAGTACCATTGTCATTTCTTATTTGTTTCACCTTGACATTATTTTGATTTTCAATGTTCCTGATAAAGGACATGATTTTATTAGCTGCCTAACTCTTTTTGGTCAGGAAGTAAACCCAAGTGTATCTTGAGTATTCATCCACTATGACCAGAGTATACTTCTCATGGTTGATAGACATTGGACTAACAGGTCCAAAGAGATCCATGTGAAGGAGGTGAAGACAGCTTTTGATGGAGAAGGTTTGTTTGGTTTTGAATGATGCCCTGTGGTTTTTTCCTTTTTCACAAGCAGAACATGGCTTGTCTTTGGTATACAACAGGGATGGAAGGCCAAGAACCTTGTTTTGTTTGGCCAGGTTGTTGATGCTTTTGAAATTGAGATGAGAGAGTCTCCTATGCTAGAGTCAGTTGATTGTCTCACTTGCCTTAGAGAAGAGGCAAGTCCCATTTTGAGTAAGGGATGACATGTCTAGAACATAAACATCATCCCTCCTAGGAGCAATCAACACACCGTCCTTGTTGGCATTAAAGATGGTCCCTCTCTAGTCATCAAAGTGAACTATGTATTTTGCATCACATAGTTGACTCACACTTATCAGATTGTACTTGAGACAATTGACATAAGCTATTCTTGTAAAAACTATACCATTGCAGTTTACTGAACCATAACCTTTAGTGGGAGCTGATGAGTTATCACCAAATACTACCTTGGGTCCTGGTTCTTCTACATATTTGTGCAGATAACTCTTCACACCAGTCATACTTCTTAAACATCCATTGTCGAGGTGCCAAGCAGGATCCCTTATGTGTTTCTGCACAAATAGTAAACTGGGTTAGTTTTTCTTGTTAACCCACCTCCTAGTGGGCTTAGTCCTCAGGGACTTTTCAAACTTAGCTAAAGAATCATGATCTGAAGTAGAGTGAACTGAGCTTCCACATGTTTTACATTTTGTGGTAGTTGAAAACTCAGTAGACTGAGAAGTGCTGGTAGTGGTGTTTCTTCTGGCTTGAATGACATTGTCATGTCCTCTGTCATCATGTGAGGGGTCTCCACAGATGTTACAACAATTGTTCATCATGCAATTATCAGGTAGATGATCATTGAACCCATAGTGAGGACATGACAAGAAAGGCGTAGCCTTCTGTCTCTGTTTGAAAGATGAGGCATACTGATAGCCTTGTATTTTGTAAAGACCTTGTGCTTTTAGAGAAGTAGAGTGAGAGTTGTGACCAGAAGTCATGTGGTCCTCTTGATTGCATATCATGCAGAACAAGATTCTGTAGCAATTATCAGTGGAGTGGTTTGGATGATTGCAAAGTTCACATCTCACTGAAGGTCTGGATGTGGATTTTGGTTTGGAGGAACTTGAGGAAGTTGCTCGTTGTTTAGATTTTGAGTCAGAGAGTTTTTTAGTGGACTCAATATTTTCACTCAACTTCCTGACAAGTTCAGCTAACTGATCAAAATTAGAATCAGTGCTTTCAGGTTTCACTTCAGTGGATACTGAAGGTGTGTGGGTTTCAGAAGGTACTGAGGTAGGTCTTTTCAGGATAGTTATTCATGGACTTGTTTTCTCCTTTGGAAAATGGGGTTGATAGACTGATGGTGCAAGATCAGAACTAGGTGCATCTCCCTGAAGTTGTTTCAGTTGAGGGAGTGGTGATTGTGAATCTGACTTAGACTTAGTGATAGACTTAGTACTACTGGGTTCATCAGTGACTACTAGCATTTCCTTAATGGCCTGACTTTCAGGCTCCAAAATTCTTCCAGTGTTGAAGTTTGGCATTTTACTGTCAGGATTGACTCTTTCAATCCAATCACTGGATTTTGGTGCAAGTTCTTTGCTAGAGAGTTTGTTAGCTGATAGAAAGGCTGTTGCATGGTTATTCTCCCCAGACACTTCAGTGAGTTGGTCTTCACCCAAAGTAGCCTTTTTGTTACTGGCTGTGAGACTCAGTGTGTCAAAGAGAGTCCATTTCCAAATGACAGTCTTTTCTTTCTGAAGTTCTTCCAGAAGAGCTTGATTTTGTTTTACAAGTTCAGAATTTTGAATTTGAAGTGTGACATTTTCAAGTTTAGCTTGTTTTAAAGCAAGAAGTTCATATCTACAGTGATTTAATTCAAAACTCAGTTTGTTAAATTTTGAAAACAAGCTTAATCTTTGCTCTTCAACATACTTAAAGATCAACATTAATATAATCTAAGTAAGATTTCCAATCAACATCATCATCCATTGAAAGTAAAATGTTTACCTTTCTCATATTGATGTTCACCCACTCTCCATTCCTTGCATGACTCTTTCCCACATCAAGCTTGTTGTCTTCAGAGAGAGCCATCAGGGCACTGATATGAACTTCTTCATCCTCAGAGGACACTTCTTCCTCATCCCAATCAAATGTTTCAGCAACTAGCCCCTTGTTTTTAGCCTGAGCAGGTTTAGGAACCTGAGGTGTCTGAGTGACTGAGGAGGATGACTCAAGAAGAGCAAGTTTGGCCTTGGCCTTTCTATATTTGGCTTCAAAATCTTTTTGAGGAATTGTTTCAATCTTATTTTGAAAAGACTGACTAGATTGAAGCAATTTTGGTTGAAACTTGCTTGTTCCTGAGAAGGATTTGTTTCCTTAGAATTTGTAAGATGATTAAGAGGTTGTTTTTGAGAAACAATCTTTTGCAAAATGACCTTTCTTACCACATTTAAAACATTCAGTGTTGTCATTTGCTTTTGAGTTTACAAAATTTTTGTTTCTTTTGATAAATCTTTCTGAGTTAGCAAGAAGTGCCCTTTCATGAAATTCAATTTGCAAATCATTTAGGTACTCCTCACTTGTTCTTTCATCAACCTCATCATCTGATCCATCTTGAAAATCCTGCACAACACCATTAGAATAGAAAGTAGTAGATATGGGTGAGGAGTTCAGGGTACTTTTAGTCTCTTGAGCTTTACCAGGGTATCTCCTGGTGATAAGGTTGTCTTCATAGACAAAC
Source organism: Artemisia argyi (assembly GCA_030686995.1). Classification (NCBI taxonomy): domain Eukaryota; kingdom Viridiplantae; phylum Streptophyta; class Magnoliopsida; order Asterales; family Asteraceae; genus Artemisia; species Artemisia argyi. The sequence goes on from CM060708.1 coordinate 220,861,644, forward strand.
TTCCCATAAATCTCAGGGAGCTCAAGGTTCTGAATATGATTAGCATTTCTAAGACCCTGAGAGAAGTTTAACCACTTCACAGGGAGACTGTTAACAAAGCCAACATTGATTTCATGCTTAGACAGGGTGACACCATCATTGGTCAGCTCATTCAGGAGGGTCTTATACCGAGTATAGGTCTCTGAGAAACTTTCAGAGTCTTTGGCCTTGAAATTATTGTGCTCAAGTTTCAGGTCCATGATCCTGTTTTCCTTGGTATCTAAGGGACCTTTATAGCTGTGAACCAAGTCAGTCCATGTTTGCTTCGCAGTAGGACAATTGATGACTGATTCCATTATATCGTCAGGAAGACAAGATATAATTATGCTTTTCAGGCGTTGGTCTTGATTGACCACCCTCCTCTCATCTTGGGTCCACTGAGCTTCAGGTTTAATTAAACCCTAGGTAGTTGTTGGGACATATGGACCATCATTAATAAGCTTAATGTAATATGGTTCCATCCCAGTCAAGTAGCAAAGCATGCGCTTTTTCCACTTGTTAAATTTTCCAACTTCAAGTCTAGGGGCAGTAGCAGAATAACTTCCACCCTTTTTATCGACAAGTTGGGGAACATTTGTGTCAGCCATGGTGGGATCTTGATTTTAAAAACTTTTGAGCACTCTTTAGTTTTGAAAACAAATTTAGAAAAGTTTTACAAATCAGAGGCTCTGATACCACTTGTTGGTCCCGTTTACTTGGTTAATAGTAACTAAAGAGTTAAACTAACCAAGCTCCATGACTTTTAAACACAGATGAAATTGATTAACAACAAATAAACGTAAATATAAAGAGACAAGATTTTCCAACGTTTAATTCTTTATTAGAAGTTAATCAAAAGAATTATACCCAAGTGTTTGCGGAATAACACTTGGGATTGAAAACGACAAGTGTGGTATGACTCCTCTCTAAACCCAAATAATGTTTTAGTGACAACTAAAAGGTCCTACTGAGCTATCTCAGGGACTATGTTGTTCTTTGGAGGAGTAAAAGAGGTTTGTGAATGTCTAAGCATTAATTGCACAAATTTGTCAACTTTTACTCCTCACTTATGCTATCTATTTATACACAAGTGAATTACAACTTTACTGAAAAAGACAAATTGATGACCTAAGCTAGTAGAGACAAAATGCTTACATATTTTGTCTCTGTTACAATAGACTATATTGGGTAAAAGACAACTGATGTAGACTAGAAACGAGATAACACTAATCGGACCTGTTGATTCACAAGAATACCAGGAACGATACTACCAATAATCGTTGATTCACATGAATGCCGATTAAAGGACAATTCTTAGCAAAAGCTGCCAAAAATAGACTTTTGGTATTTCATATAACTGATTAGCCACAAAGGCAATACCTTATTAAATAGAGAAACAAAGTCGAAATGGGCCCCAAAGAACAAATGGGCCGAAAGCTATTACAGAAACAAAAGTCCAAAAAAACCCGAAAAAACAATAAAATGCAAATAACTCATAAAATAAAGTGTTTCGGGGCTCGAAAGTTACGTAAACCGACGAAGTCAGTTTACCACGACGGGCTCCTCACTCCATGCTTCGAAACGACTGGTGCTCCGTTGCAGTCAGAAACTCTTGAGACACATTATATATAGGTGAAAAGTTCCGTAGCCTCAGCCTTGGATGAAGAAGATCACGGACACCAAGCAACTTAGACAATCTTCTAGGAGCTGCATCACATGATGCAAACACTCTGTGTTTTCTCTTGATACAAAAAAAAAAAAAAAAAAAAAAAAAAAAAAAAAAAAGTGATAAAAATATTTTGTGTTTAGTTTATTTACTGGTCTTATATATATATTAAGAAAAACATTTTTAGTGATAAAAATCTTTTGTGTTTAGCTTATTTACTGGTCTTATATATATTTGGAAATAGCTGATAAGATCATCTTTTTCGGCTTACGAGCTTATCAAGTTGGGCTAATGATTGTCCTACACCTAGTTTCATGAGCTGCATAAAAATTGCACTTACACATATAGGCACAACTAATACCATAAGAATGAAAAGGCAATCACATAACAAGGTGTGCATTATAGTGTTAAGTAATAGCTGTGAGTACCTACCCAATTATCAGGGAAAATAGTCGAAAATACGCCTATTGCAGCTTGAAGAAGCCTACATTGAAACATTAAAAAATCAGAGTTGACCCATCCCACATGGTAAAGTAATGAAAGTGGATAAAAACCAAATGCATGTTTGTTTCCAGTTTCCCACATGTACATATCTCATTCATTTGCACATATGTAAACTCAACCTATGAAGTTAATTTTATGAAACATAGGCAAAACGTATATGGAAAAGTTTTCTAAAAAATTTATACTTCTGGCGTTTGTGTACAAACTGGCCTTTCTTTTGTGAATGTATAAAAGACTACATTATGCGACAATTTATTCAAAATTACAAAAGGAAATTACAGCCTTCAAATTCAAAGTAAAATAGTCAAACAAAATGAGCTTTGACTTATAAGCTTACTTGAAGTTCTTGAGTAAATACCGTGGGAGGCAAAAGCCCATCGCAAATAGTGAGCATCTATTTCTTTCCAGTGAAAGCGAGCCCTTTGCTATGTTGTGTACTGCGTGACAAACTGTGCCCACTGAAAAAAAAAATTACATAGACTTTGTTACTAATTATGTTCAATAAAAGATATATCAAATTTTTTATTCTAATCCAGTAATATGCATACCAATAGCAAATTTGTGGATTATGCATATTACCGCATACACCTAAAAACAATGCAAATTCTTTCAATAAAGTTGAGGTAAATGTACACATACGAATTCACGTTTGACAAATTTCGGCCCGTTTTATGCATTCGATTATAGAAACAATCCAAATCGGCTCATTTAGTGGTAAACATGGCAAAGGCTCGAAAAAAAACTTACCCATGTAAGAAGACTCGGTAGGCACCCAACCAAGAGAAAAAGTCTTAGTTTGCAGCTCCACTTGAATAAGACGAAGCTTTGGTTGTACCCGGTGCCTTTGGAATTCACAACCACCCAATGACGATCCATTACAAATCCTAAACAAAACAAATGGTCATTCCCTTAGTAAATCAATTGCAGGAAATAGTGCCTAGCTACCAATAGAACCCCTAAAATCAAAACAAATGCTCATTCCCTTAATTAATCAAGCAACCCAATAGAACCCTTAATTTTTTTTATAAAAAAAAGCTAATACCAGTATCAACCCCCAAAAATCAATCTTTAACCAAGAAACATATAAGCTGATAAGATCATCTTTTTCGGCTTATGAGCTTATCAAGTTGAGCTAATGATTTTTTCATAAGCTAATCTTGATAAGTTCATACGCTGAAAAAGTGGGCTTTTGACATAACACATCTATTCCAACCACTATATGAATTCTAAAAAGCTTATACTTATGTCGAAAGGTAAAGAATAAAAGCTTTTCCAAATGTACATAAGCTGAAGTAAGCAACCTCATAAGCCGAAAAAAGTGAGGTTAATAAAAATTAATGATTATCTTTCTTTAAAAATTTTTAAAACAACCTGGACATAAAACTAAAAGCCTATAGTCTGCAAGTGAATATAAACAAACAATGGTGACAGGACATGTTCACACCATGAAACACGACACAAACATACCACACGTATAATGACAAAAGCCTCCTGCTACCTACCGTATCTACTATCAGTAGAATTCATAATAACAGTCAAATATATAAAGCAACTATCACTATAAAAACTCAAACTTCTGTCTCACAACCTAACTTTAACCAAACATTTACCTTTTTTTCATCTTTAGAAACAAACTTTATAAAAGGAACACAAAGATTAAACTTTTATGTTTAAAAAAAATTATACCTTGTTATCATTGACAAGCACCAAAAGCCTGATTTAAGTTAATTTATAACCCCTTCAACCAAAAAAGCCCCGAAAAATTAAAAATCATCATTTCAATTACCTCTAAAATTCCTCAGGTGCTAGGAGGTTTCTTGTAGGTTCTTCTTCATCTTCGAGATATGTCATCATATAATTGAGGCCAACCCTCTTCAAAATACCCAAATCTACTCAACTACTTAATTTTAAATTGTAAGTTATAATTATTTTGATGAATTCAAAACAAAATATTGGGGCAAAATTAATGCAGTAAAAATACATCAAGGTTTATAAATAAGAAATCATCTTTATAAAAACGAAGCTATTACCTTTATCTTTCATCAGAAACAACGCATACCGCAACGGTGCTCTCCAAATCTTTACCCCCAATAACAAAACTCCCAAATTAACAAAACCCTAACCTGAAAAAAAGTTTTTTTTTTTTTTTTTTTTTTTTGGATTTGGGGATCTGATTAATGTATGTGTGTGTGGAAGAAGCTTCAAGAAACACAACCGGTATTTTTTTTTGTGCGTTTGTGTTTTCTCGTCTGTATTTCTATATGATTTGAGTTAGATTTGAGAAAGAAGAATGTTTGAGCCGATCATTTGTGTGTATGTGTTTTGTGGGTTGTGAAGAATGCATGAGGGTTTCTGGAAGAACCGGGAACGTGTTTGTGGTGGAAAACAACCCTTTTGATTAAAATAATTGGTTCGTGTACATTTAACCATTCATTCCCTCACATACAACTGTAGCAAGTGCTACAGTAGTTTGGGGGAGCAAATCCTGATAAATATAGGTTTTAATAATTCATTCCTACTTATAAAGAAGCACTTAGGTTTTAGAGATAAACCCTTATTTGATGATCAATTACTTGTATGTGTGCCATGTCTTTATCATCCATCGGGTAAACAGAGTACGACAAGTAAAAATGATCCTTGGTCTAGTACAATATTATTAAATTTTTGTGAGGTACACTGTGTGCACACTCTATATCTGTTGCGTTATTTTGCACCATCATTGTGCATAGTTATGGGTACAAGGGAAGCAATTATACCTGAAAAATATCTTCACGTAAAATTGTACCACTAATTGAAAAACTTCCTTAACTGAGGACTTAGGTGGATTGTGACCTTCTGCTTGTAACGGATATGGGCTTTTGAATGCGTGTTAATGATGGGCCTTTGCATGGGTCATTAATGATTACAATGTTCAACTCTTAATTACTCCTATTTTTCTTAAAACTATTGTCCCAAAACAAAAGTTCAATCATCACACCATGTAAAAAAAAAAAAAAAAAAAAACAAAAAAACAAAACAAAAAAAATCATTAACTTTTCGAGGTTTTGCCATGTGTAAAAAGTGAAAGTGAACAATAATTTTTAAACAACGTAAAATGGAGAATTGGACAACAAATATAACAAGTACTATTTTTAGTTAAAGAAATAATTGTGATATCTAAAAACATGTTTAACTTTAGGACTAATATGATATGTAACCACCTTGTTGGTTAGACTCACTTTATAGTTTATACAACCTAATAAAAATTGTTGACACACACAAGGTTATTGTTATCAAATTAATCAATTAAAAGACAAAGTTTACATTTCTAATAAGGTTTTCAAACGTTTTTCTTTTTGCAAGATTGAAATTTTAAAATCGGATCTGGATCTTAAGATTCTATTATAATGTCATTTTCTTAAAAATCTTTGTAATATTGTTCAGATCTACAAATTATTATACGGAGTATATCATAAACACAAAATTATATGAATGTTTTATGAAAATGTAATCCTAAATTACGAATATGAAATGCTTAAGAAGGTTAACTTTTTTTTTTCTCTCTAATTTTATAAAACATAATCCATAATTTGTACTCTCAAAAATTATAGTCCATATTTTCTTTTTAGGATGTTTCAAAAAAACCGTCCATTTTTTTAAGTAATACTAGAGAATTTAGTGAAAAAATATTGTAATTGAGTGGTTGAAAATTAAAATAGCCCAACTTTTATTAAACGATTTGATTTTTGTCTCATGACAATAATTTTGAGACCGAATGAGGAATTTTTTAACTTGCGGTTCGAGAAAAGTAAGATCAGATCGGATTAGATTTTCAGATATTATGGTCAATATCGAGATCTCATAAAATCATAATCTTGCTAAGAACCTACGTAAGATCCAAATCGTATTTGCTTTGTAGTATCGTAAAATCGTAGGATTCTAACATCGGGATCTAACCAACCATCATTTCCAGAACTGAAATTAGACGGACTAAAGTAAAACATTTGTAGAACAAAAAGGACTATTCCAATACTTGCTCTCATAAAAATAAAAACCACCACTATCATCCACCAAAAATCACTTTGAAAAAGCACCACTAGCTCCGTTGAACCACCCATCCACCGCAGCCATAGATTCGAATCGCAAGAGAAAGGATCCAAAAGATCCTCCTCCCTCAAACCCCCAAACCAAACACCACCACAAGAAACACAAGATGACAGATAAAGTTAGGGCGTCACATATCTTAATAAAACACCAAGGATCTCGTCGTAAGGCATCGTGGAAGGATCCAGAAGGAGTTGTTATTAGTAGCAGGACTAGAGATGACGCTCTCACTCAGCTTAAGGCTTTACGAGACGATATCGTTTCGGGGAAGGTGAAGTTTGAAGATGTGGCTAAAACTGTTTCTGATTGTAGCTCTGCTAAACGTGCCGGTGATTTAGGTAACTAGGGTTTTGTTTATACATGTTTTAAATTACTAGAACGGTACCTTGCGGCGGGTATCCGTGATTATATTTTGCGTTATTCGGTTACACGTTTAGTTGTCTTCATGCGTAGAGATATTAGAGATGGTTAAGTTAAATAATTTTAGTTTGAACAATCAACCGCTTCCTAACAAACTTCCTAACCAACCTGCTTCCTAACAAATTAATTTTGAAATCTTTCCATAATAAGCAAGAAAATAGTCTGAATTTTAAGCCTTTCTAATTATAAAAGTAATGAATAATTTGCTAGTATATGATAAGTTAGAAATCGACTAATTAAGTGCACTTTGTTTTGGGTTTCCAACTACGGGATTTGAGCAGACTTTTTTGGTAGCAGGAATTGAACATGACACCTCTCACATTTTGGCGATGATAGTAACAAGACTAGTTTTATAGCGGGTGTTTGTTTAAGCTTATATGTGGCTTATGAGCTTATTTGTGTTTCCGCTTATATTTCATAACCCCCAATTTTTCGTCTTATTTTGAGACTTGTGGGTTTATATAAGTTTATTATGATATGATAAACTTATATAAGTCTCAAAATAAGCTGGAAAATTGGGGCTTATGAAATATAAGCCGAAATCAAATAAGCTCATAAGCCCACATATAAGCTTAAACAAACACCCACATAGTATTGTATAATAGATGATTTAATTGGTGAAATAAGTTAGGGCTTCGAAAGAATCAGCGTTTTAATGTTTCGTTTGGTAAAGGCACTGCATGTCTAAAATTAAACAGTTTAGGAATCTCGTCTTTTGTGTGCTATTGATCCAATCTAATCATGGCCAATCCCATATAGTGCATTTAGCTTGGCTTAGCTGGGACATGGTGGTAAAAATTGGACCTACTAAATCTGATAAGATTTTGGATTGAAAGACTTCCACCCTGTCCTTTGACAGTTGGTTAGTTTTCAAAAAGTTGCAATCCCTAAATGTGACACTTTCAATACTGAAGGCTTTGACTTCAGTTGCAATAGCACAAGCGCAAGCGCAATCTGTAATTTGAAATAGCACAAGCATATTAAAGTGAGCTTGTTGTGAAGGGATATTAAAGGGTCAATCCTGTTGCAACTATTTGGTTTGAAGTTCGAACCACAATCCATTTATGGTTCCTAGATTTGGTTCATTTAATATGAGATGTGTTATGTGTATACTTCTACATTGCGCCTTATCTCATTGTGCAACAAGTTCCTTAGTTAAGGCTAGTAATTACTATGCTGGAAAATATTGATTTGATCACGGACTTGTCCCGAAAAATGATTTGTTAAAAGAAAGTGCAATAAGAGGGTGTTTGGGGTTGCGTTTTGAGACTGCTTATCGGATTATTGTGTTCTAAGAACGCAAATAATCTGAATTGAGTGTTTGGATGAAGGAAGCTAAAAACTGCTTTTTTGTGTTTCAAAAGGCCCAAAACACAGTTTTGAATAATCTAGTGGGGAGCTGTTGCTGCAAAACACATGTTTGATGTAGCCATACAACAATTGTCAAATTACAAAAGTATCCTCAAGATATGTATCCAATATACCTTTTCTTCTTCCAAAAATAACAGCTATTCCCTTCCTGAATCCTCCCACTTCTTGTAGCTGATATTGTTGACGCCGGAAAAATAATTAGAAGAACAATCATTTTGTTGTGTATTAAGCTAATCCCAAGATTGAGATTGTGTACACAGGTGCCAACAAGTGATATTAGATTTTCAGTTTTGATTGTATGAGGGTTGACCGAATAGAGGGATGTTGTTGTGTTATTTTTTCTTTGAGTGGGTGGGTCGGCAGTAAATAAGGGATACCTACTGCAAGTTGCCAAGTTCATTTGGGTTGGGCAAAATAAATATGTTAGGATTATCAGATAAATTTGAACAAGTATTATTTTTTTCATTCTTCTAAGAGTTGTGTACTGTAACAAAAACAAAAAAAAAAAAAAAAAAAAAAAAAAAAAAAAAAAAAAAAAAGAGCTGTGTAATTTTAAAGAGTAAAATGTAAAATTTAAGAATCTTTAAAACTGTATACGATAGTTATAAAGTGACTTATATCACATTTTTATAAATTGTATATGATAATTATGTAGTAACATATAACAATGCTGCTTTGGTCATTTTACGTCATAAGGTATTACTGTATATAATCTAGTTTGCCAAACACTCAGTAAACTGATTATTGCGATATCAAACAGCATAATCAAATCCAAACACTGTGTTTCAAAATCAAGTTTTGGATTATCCGTTTTCAAAACGCATAAATCTATTTTAAATAAGCAATCCCAAACACCCCGTAAATGTCAGAACCTTTTTTTCTTCTTTTTTTGGTTTTAGGGATGTGTATTCCTATTGTTTTTACTTGCATCTTCTCAACAGCGGACTTCAGTTATCTCTTGGAAGTTGGAACGATTGTTTGTTTATTCTTTTCTTGGAAAAGTACCCTTTTTTGTGCTCACCACTAGTTTTCAGTAAAAAATTTGTCGCGGACAGTGAATCCCTTTCCCTATAGAACATTTGATACAAGGTATCAAGTGATAAGATTTCAGCTTTTGCATTGAACACTATGACTCCCCAATTTGTTTTGTCGCCTTACTGTTCCTCGTATAGTTACATTAGTGTTCGGCTGATTCTGTTCTGTTCCTTTCCCACAGATTTAAAACTCATATTTGGAAATTACATTCATAATTGAAAACAGATATATATTTTTGTCATTTTTATGAAGAAAAGATGGCCTAGAACAAACATTTGCTTCTATATGTTATCTGTCGCCTCATAAAAACATTGTTTCTTGCTTAACTTTATGCAGGTTCATTTGGAAGGAAGCAGATGCAGAAGCCGTTTGAGGAAGCTACATATGCATTGAAAGTGGGGGAGATAAGCGACATCGTGGATACTGATAGTGGAGTTCACATCATCAAGAGAACTGGTTAACTAATTGTAATGTTTGATTAAACAAATTTGTTGCTATTTTTCTCTTGACTGCTACGATGAACATGTTGCAACTTTAGTTGGGTGTTCCACCTGTGCTATTTTGGTGGTTTTGTCTAGAAATTCAAGAACATATGTTTCAGTATTATTTTTTGTGCAATTGAATATTGATTGCAGATATGGGCCTGTCAACCTCTTTGGATTCAACCAATAGCTCATGGCAATTGGGATCTTTGGTTAATTGATGTCACAATGGTTGTTTTTCTCTTTCTTCTTTTTCGATCTGAGCAAGATGGTTGATAATTATATTATTATATATATACTAAAAGGCAAGAGGTTTACTGTAGCAGCTACAGTGCTTGCTACAGTAATTTTTTTTAATACTAACGGTTGTTAACTAACGACCGTTATCTTTAACATTTATAAAATAATTTTGTATGCACTTTGTTTTTCATCTCAGTGGTTCATTGCAAATTTGTCCTCAAATAATTTACATAAATGGTCCTTCATGTTATACATCAATTGCAAAGTCAGTCCTAGGTAACTAACTTCACGTTAAGTAGCTAACGGCAACAAAAAAATTCCGCAGCAACGCGTGGGTGCCAAACTCGTTATATATATATACTAAATGTGGGGAGGTTGATGGGTGCGACCACTCTAGCTGCTACAGTGCTTGCTACAGTAATTTTTTTTTTTTAAGTACTAACGGTCGTTAGTTATTTAACGGCTGTTAACTAACGACCGTTACTTTAACATTAAAAAAAAATTACGCAATTTGTCCTTCATCTCAACGGTTCAATTGCAAATTTAATCCTCACATAATTTACATAAATGGTCCTTCATGTTATACATCAATTGCAAAGTCAGTCCTAGGTAACTAACTTCACGTTAAGTAGCTAACGGCAACAAAAGAATTCCGCAGCAACGCGCGGTATCAACACTCGTTGTTGATTATAACACGTTAGTAAGAGCATGGGGTACGGGTGAGCCATCGCTCGCGCCGTCACCACTAGCTTAAAAAAACCGACGGCGCACCGTACCGGTGGTGGCGCCGTTGGTGCTCGCGCCGCAGCCACGGCTCAGCGCCGTCAGGTAAGTTTTTTTTTTTTTTTTTTTTTTTTTTTTTTTTGGGTGTTTGCAGGCTCATGGAAGAAGAAGATAGGTTTTTATTTTTTGGTGTTTGGGCCAGGCTTTGGGCTTTAAACTTTTTTCTTTAAAATCTGGTTTGTGTTTTTGGCTTTAATTTTTTTTTTTAAAATCTGGTTTGTGTTTTTGGCTTTAAATTTTTGTTGTTTGTAAAAAAATATAAAGGTGTGTTTAAGATTGGTTAATGTGGGCTTTTATTTCTATGTTCATGTATTAGGTTATTATTTTTATGCATTTTTTTTTATATAATGTGTGTTTTTTTAATGTAATGTGTGTTTTTTTTAATTAATAAATTTTATTTTAGTTAATATTGTGTGTGTTTTATTTTATGTAAAAAAAAAAAACAAAAAAATGGCCGACGGCAACAGAAATTCTGGTGCCAACAGATACCCCAGAAATGTGGTGCCGTGGGATTTCTGATGCCATAGAGCTTTTTGCTGACGTGACAGCAAAAAAAATCCCACGGCACCAACGGTACCTAATGCTCTAAAACAATACTGAAAATTTTAATAAAGTTCCTTGGATAGGGAGGGATGGCAATTGTCAACTAGCAAATACGATGAGTCAAAAGAAAAGCTTTGTAGTTAGAGATGAAAGACGGTTGACCCACTAGAAACTGTGTATCACTGAAGAATGGCAGTTCTTTGGCAGCATCGATAGGTGTTGGTGGTAGAAAAACTGATACAAAGTTCCTTGTTTTGCCTTGCGCTAGGGCTGTAAACGAATTGAACGTTCAGTGAATATTTCATGAACCGTTCGGTAAAAAGTTCGTTTATTAAATGAACGAACATGACAATATTTTACGTTCGTTTAGTTAAATGAACGAACATGAACAAAAGTCTTGTTCGTTCATTTATGTTCGTGGACGTCCGATTAGGCGTTCGTTAAAGTTCGTTTATGTTTATTTATCTATTTATGTTCATATATCATATCTTTTAATTTTATAATTTTAAAAATTAGTTTGTTTAAACAAAACAACACTTATAAAACAATATATTGTGAAAGAATTCAATAAAGTTTATGTTTGTTTATCTATTTTCATTTATGTTCGATCGTTTATATTCGTTTAGCGTTCGTTTAGTGTCTTAATGAACGAACAGAAACGAACATGAACAATTCATTTTCTTAATAAACGAACATGAACAAAAAAATTCGTCCGTTTAAGCGTCCGTGTCCGTTTATTTGTTCGGTTAAAATTAAATGAACGAACATGAACAGGGCTCCGTTCGTGTTCGCCCGATTCGTTTACAACCCTACCTTGCGCAAATACATAATAGTGGAAATTGCTAGGAACTGCAACAGCTATTGTTGTGAGCTCACCACATAAGCGGTTCAGGTGCCTAGCTCTTGCGACTCCTGAAATTGCTTTCGTTAAACTGGGTGTAAGTAACGAAGATGCCTAAAATATTGGTTGAATCCGCTAGAAAAATTACTTTCTGCACAAGAATGTTATATCAAATGGTGAAACAATTAATATCTTGCATCAAATGGTAAACAAGAGGCACTTTATTTTGCATACTCTAACTTTGGTGCATACTAATAGACAAATCTCCATCATCCATTTAGTTTGATCTAATGGTGGGATTAACCTAAGATTAAATGAGGAAACATAAGTCCATGTTTTTGTCTTTCTTATTATTTTTTTCTTTATTTTTTTCGTTCTTTTTTTTTTCTCTTTCTTCACGTAGCCTCTTTTTTCATTCTTTTTTTTATTCTTTCTTCACGTAGCCTTTTTTTTTCATTTTTTTTCTTGTTCCTTCAATTCACTATTTTTTTATTTTTAATTTTATTTTTATTTTTTTAATTCACTTTTCTTTTAGTTCACCTTTATTTTAATTGATTTTTCTAGTTCGTGTTTTTTCCGTTTTCATACGGTTTTTACTGTTTTCATATGTTTTCGTTCGTTTTTATACGTTTTTGTCCGTTTTCGCCCGTTTTCATACGTTTTCGCCCGTTTTCGTCAATTTTCATACATTCTGTTCGTTTTCATACATTTTCGTCCGTTTCCTTATGTTTTCGCACGTTTTTGTCTGTTCTCATACGTTTTCATACGTTTTCATTTCTTTTTATACGTTTTCGTCCATTTTCATACGTTTTCGTTCGTTTTAATACGTTTTCATCCGTTTTCTTTCGTTTTCGTCCATTTTTCATACGTTTCATCCGTTTTTATACGTGTTTTTACGCTTTCATACGTTTTTGTCAGTTTCATACATATTCATCCGTTTTCTTGCATTTCCGTTTGTTTTCATTCATTTTCGCCATTTTCATCCGTTTTCTTTCGTTTTCGTCCTATTTTTTCATACGTTTTCTTCCTTTTTCATACGTGTTTTTATGCTTTCATATGTTTTCGTCCGTTTTCATACATATTCTTCTGTTTTCTTATATTTTCATCGTTTTCATTCATTTTTGTCCTTTTTTCAATGTTTTTGGCCATTCTGAGACGTTTTCATACGTTTCGGAATATCACAAGTGATATTCTATGATATTTAGAATATCACCCTAGTGATATTCTGAATATCACAAGGGATATTCGGAATATCACAGGTGATTATATGAATATCACATGTGATATTTTGTGATTTTCTGAATATCACAAGTGATATTCTGAGTACCACAAATGATATTCTGTGATATTCCGAATATCACAAGTGATATTCCATGATATTGTGAATATCACAAGTGATATTCTGAGTACCACAAATGATATTCTGAATACCATAAGTGATATTCTGTGATATACAGAATATCACAAGTGATACTCTGAATATCATGTAGGATCGAAAAGTAATGATTTTTATGTGATTCGGGAGGTCGAGGTTGATCAAAATAGATGATATCCATGTTTGGTTTTAGAGAGATAAAGTAGAGAGAGGGTGAAGAAAATGGAATATATTAAGATGAAAGTAAAGTTACACAATTTCTCACACCCCTCAGGGAGAGTCATGAGGGGTATTTATAGGCTCATTACAACATTACTTTGCCTAGTGTACAATAGTAGTCCATGCGGGCACTACTTGTTACTCATCTAGTCCAATTCACATGTGTGACATTATCTTTATAAAAAGCAAGGCTAACAATCTCCCTCCAAGATATCGTCACACGTGAATGGTTACAATGAGACCTATAAATACATAAACAATGTAAATTACAACAATAGTAAACTATGTTGACGTTGTTGAAGCGCAGAGTCTCTGTAGTCTAGATACTGAGGCAGACTTGAAGTTCTCTCTTCCGACGATCTCGGCGTATGATCTTTGACACTGACGACAAAGGTCTTTGTAGCTCTGAACTTCAACTGTAATGGTCTAGTTAGGTGATTACTCCCTCCTAACTAGTTAGCCTTTATTCAAAAGTGTAGGCACATGGTTGTCGTTCAGGGAGCATCATGACAATATAACTCACATAGTATTGCACAGAAGGTTGGTAGTACGCTCCGATGTAGACATCATTAGTACTTCTTCGGTTCTAGTGTAAGCACAATTCCCTCGAACAACCAACGTACTAGAGATGAAACACTACTTCTTTTGGCATGTTCTTCTCCCTCCTGATGGTTGCGATTTGTCGAAATCATCATACTATTTTATGTACATGCCATAATTACCCGTACTTTACACTTCTGATGCAATATAGATAGACAGTGTAAGCATAATTTATGAGAATATGTCGAAAAAATACTCTCAATACTTGTCTCTCAAATCAACCTGTAATCAAACCTCCTTTGAATTCCCCAGCTAATAGTAATGACCACATATGGAGAGAACCCGATATAACCAACTTGAAAACGAAGTAAACATCCCATCTTGTGACTTAATGCTTGTACGATAGATGTGACTTAATACCTATACTGAGCACTACAACGTAACTCCTTTAAGTATGAGGTTGCATGAAATATTCGTCACTTGAACAATCCACTACTTTGTGTGACACTGAGTACTACAACGTAACTCCTTTAAGTGATAGCTATACTGTGAGCACTACAACGTAACTCCTTACATCAGTAATAACTAGATTTTCAAGACTGAATTTTTTTTAATTTGCGCAGATAAGTTATCTTCAAAAGTCGTGCATCCAACCACCCCTAGACTTTGAGATAAATAAGTACACTTGTTGTGATGCCACTTCAAAGTCAAATCAATAATACCGTACGTGAACTCCGTAGTCATTTTCTTGTCAAACCATAACAATTGTAGCCGTGAATATATGTATCCCCGTGAAAATTTGTTGAACCAAAATACCACTCATTTATCAAATGTTATCAAAATACCACTCATTATACCACTCATAACAATTCGGAATATATATGTTTTGATGGACTTAATTTTAGCATAACCATTCTTCCAGTCCAATCCATAACCATTAATTTCAGCCCAATAAAAAACGGATCCAATCCATACAACATATTACCCAATCCAATGAACACAAGCCAATGATGTAACCTGTGGTTACCCTAAACACGTAATTCACAAGTATACCGCCCCCATCACGCCACTCTTCTCTCACCAAACAATCTCAATCTCAATCTCATCTTCATCTCAGATCCGTCTTCTTCAACACCAGTAATATTCGAACAAATAAACACAAACAACAATTTGATAATCCTTTAAGAAAACCCCAGCACCACTTCGACTTGATCAAAAATTGATTCAGTTTCAAGAAAACTACGAGCAACAGATCAAAGCTTCATCTTCAAGATCCTTTGAAGGGGGTCTCGGGTAGGTTTCATTGTATTGTGTTTTGAATGAACCAAGAAAAGAAAATAACATAATTGTTATCTTTCTTATCTTTTGTTTCGGATATACAATGAAGCTAAGCTTCGTATAGGATCAGTGATGATATAAGTTCAAAGAAAAAATCTTTTACAAGATTGGTAACCAATTTGAACTGTTCTGAGATCGAGTTGATGTTGGTGTTTGAGTTTTATTTAGGATGTATATGAGAGTTGGGAGTGACGGTGAGGGTTTGGTTATGTCTAAGAATAGGATTAGATGTTGTTTTAAGCTTGGATTGATTTCAAGTGATATAGTTATATATGAGGAATGGTTTTGGACATCTTCGTTTTTGATTTCATTTCTTTTTCGAATAATGCTTGGACTGTAGATATGATTGTAACAGAGGTCATTGTGAGTCTTTGGTACATTGGTGGTCGTGGTCACATCTGCTTCATCTTACTTCTTTTCCTTTTTTTTTTCATTTGGTAACCTTACGCAAAAGGTTTTGCGTAGACCTGGTGAAAATCTTTTGCGTAGGCTATGTTTTGCGTAGACATGCTTTAAAATCTTAAGCGTAAAAATCTTTTGCGTAAACATGCCTTACGCGTAAACTTCAACTTTTGCGTAACCCGTGTCTTTTGCGTAGATCTTACGCGTAAGACAAGGGTTTTGGCCCTTTGTTGACCCTTACGCATAACTTGTCCAAGTTATGCGTAGAAAAACTGAAGTTTCGCGTAGGAAGAGGGTTTTGACCCTTTAACCACTTTCTGGCGTCCTTTTCCGTTCAGATTCAGGCCAAAAAATTCTGAGCAGCATACAGAACATATTACAGACCCCATTTTACCAGGAATATTCATATTGACCGTTGTTGACCATATATTAGACCACCTTTTCACGGATGGTACAAAGTTTATAATAAACTGTATGAAACAGTTATAAAAACCAAGAAAGCATAAAACTTTTTGTTGACCAAATGGGATACATAAAGAGTATAGTTTAAAACTGTTATACCACAAAAGATAAGAAATTTTTTTCAGATCCGAATATATTGGTAAAACAGCCTAAAAAAATAGTACGAACCACAATAAAATCATCAAAACAAAACACCATAGCTCTGATGCCAATTGTAGGATCGAAAAGTAATGATTTTTATGTGATTCGGGAGGTTGAGGTTGATCAAAATAGATGATATCCATGTTTGGTTTTAGAGAGATAAAGTAGAGAGAGGGTGAAGAAAATGGAATATATTAAGATGAAAGTAAAGTTACACAATTTCTCACACCCCTCATGGAGAGTCATGAGGGGTATTTATAGGCTCATTACAACATTACTTTGCCTAGTGTACAATAGTAGTCCCTGCGGGCACTACTTGTTACTAATCTAGTCCAATTCACATGTGTGACGTTATCTTTATAAAAAGCGAGGCTAACATATCACAAGTGATACTCTGAATATCACAAGTGATTTTCTGAATATCACAAGTGATACTTTGAATATAAATTGTGATATTCAAAAACGTATGAAAACGGGTGAAAACATAAGAAAATCACAAGTGATATTCAGAAAATCACAAGTGATATTCTGAATATCACTTGTCATATTCAGAAACTTAAGAAAACGAACGAAAACATAAGAAAACGGGTGAATACGTATGAAAATGTTAAAAAATGTATTACAGCGTAAAAATGCATATGAAAATAGACAAAAACATATAAAATGAACGAAAACGTATCTAAACGAACAAAAAAAATAAGTAAACAGACAATTGTGGTACTCAGAAATCACAACTGATATTCCATGATATTGTGAATATTACAAGTGATTTTTTGAATAACACATCTGACATTCTTTGATTTTCAAGTGATACTCTGAATATCACAAGTGATACTCTGAATATCACAAGTGATTTTTTGAATATCACAAGTGATTTTCTGAATATCACAAGTGATACGCTGAATATCAATTGTGATATTCTAAAACGTATGGAAAACGTATGAAAATGGGTGAAAACATAAGAAAATCACAAATGATATTCAAAAAATCACAAGTGATATTCTGAATATCACTTGTCATATTCAGAAACATAAGAAAACGAACGAAAACATAAGAAAATGGGTGAATACGTATGAAAACGTACTGTGGAAAACTAGAAGGGGGTTGAATAGTTTACCGCTTTTTATATCCTTTTTAACTTGAATATCCTTTAAAAACTTTACATTTGCTTAAAGATATAAACACAACATTATATGTTTGATTCTTTGAAAAACTTTTCACGTGAATAACAATTCTAACTTTACTTGTTTCATACTTTGAAAAGCTTTGCTTGTAATAATCCTAACTTTGCTTGTTTAGTTCTTTGAAAAGCTTTACTTTTGTTTGAAGATATAAACACAACTTTACTTGTTTAATTCTTTGAAAAGCTTTATATGTGACTAGCAATTCTAACTAAAAGACAACATGTAATAAGCAAGGATAAACAAAGAAACGATCAAACCACAACACGATTGTTTATCGTGGTTCGGCTACAAGGACTCTTTTTCCTTGCCCTACATCCACGCCCCGAGTTTCCAACTTGAGAGTTATAAGCACTAATCAACAAGCTCCTTTCACCGGCGGAGAAAACCTTTACAACGTCGCTTACACTTTTACCGACACTAAGCTAGATGTCGAGTTCTTTTACACGGGTACAACCACTCCCATCGTCGCTTACACTTTTACCGACACTAAGCTAGATGTCGAGTTCTTTACCAAGGGTACAACCACTCCCGTTAGTTCTTTTACAAGGGTACAACAACTCCCGACACACTACGTATTTTGAGGCCTAAAATACTAACCAATCACTCCTACATACATGACATAAATGAAGTATAAACTACCAAAGCTTATACATGACCAAGCTAACAAGACTTGCAACTTTAGAGTTGAAGCTTGTAACTTCTTGAATGATCTTGTGAAGTCCATTGCTACATAAGAGAATCATATGAGTCAAATGTTATTGAGTTAGTTGAGAGAGTATGTGAAAATATGTCCTAAAGAGGTAACTCAAAACTAACAAATGGTTTGGTATTTATAGCAAACCATTCTGCAGGTCTGGCGGATCAGGCGGAACCCTCAGATGGGTTCCGCCCGTGTACCCCCAGGGTACCGTCAGGGCTGCAGTTGGTTTTTGCAATAAATCTCCCAAACCAAACAAGGTCACATCTCATTACACCTAGTCAAACACAAGTCTTGCAAGCAAACATATGGTTAGTCAAACACACTTTCTTACCATAAATGAATATTGACAAAGCTTGCCCTAAATGTGATGTGACATTTCTATTTTAAGAAATAAATGTGAAGTGACAAGACACTTTCTAATTTAAGAAATAAAAACAATGTTTTGTTTAAAAGGAAATGTAAACATTAGTTTAAACAAGACTTAAACACTTAAAGTGATGATTTACTCTTAGCTAAAGTTCATACTTTGTCATTAACAAAACTTAGCAAAGATCGTAAAATATAAATAACGTTTTTAGGCGATATTTGTATTAACAATCTCCCCCTTTTTGTTGATGACAAAACATAAACTTTATTTATAAGTAAGTCACTAGATTTAGTGTTAAGTCTTATAAAGTTAGTATAAAAACTTGTTTTTGCTAAGATGATGTGATATGCAAAATTTTTTTTTAAACAAGTTTATATTTAAATTCTCCCCCTTTTTGTCGAAACAAAAAGAAGAGTAGCGAAGCGGAAGTATACACTTGCTCCCCCTTGGACAATACTCCCCCTAAATGGAGTGCCAAGAGAGGAGACATGGATTTTGACCCTACAAAACAAAATGTTAGTTGCCACACAAGACAAGTCATGAAAGTATTTCATGTCTAGAACACAACTAAGAGTTGTGAAGTGGAATAATGCAACACTCATGCTCCCCCTTGAATATCAATCCCCTAAATGGAGTATCAAGGAAGGAAAACATGGATAATTAACCTACAAAATGAAAGGTTAGTTTCTAAAATACAAGATATATGTATGCTACCATATCAAGGAATAGTTCACTCATCATACATAAATGGTAAACAAACAATGCAAACCTTGTAGTAGAATGACATTCATTTCATGTTAAATTTTGACTCTTAGAAAATTTTGATTTTTAGAAAGTCAAAGACAAGAAATTGGGACGACATCATCCTACTTCTTAAAAATAAAGAAAAACTAAGATTAAACTAAGAACATAAAATGCTACAAGGAAATCATCATTTTCCTTAATGAGAAACATTTTCCAAAAACAAGGCTAAGGTTGTTTAAGGATGAAAATGTGCGTTGAGGGTTGTAGCGGGCTTTATTTTGAATGTTGTGGAGGTGACACGGTTTTGGTTTAAATGTTGAAACGTTTTCTGATGCGTGGGAATCGCAACAGGCTTTACCTCTCGAGGGATCTCGAGAAGCTTACAACCCCCACCAGGCAGTGTACCTGATCGTTGTAGTATAGTATAGTGACAAGTACCGGGGGATTGATCGTTCAGCTTAGGAATAGTGTCGCTAGGATTAGAAAGCCTAAATACTAGTTCTAAAGGTGAGGGATGATTATTTTTGTATTTTTATATTTTTTAGAAAGCAATTAAAATTCTCGGGTTTTGGAAGAGTAGGCGGAATTAGTTGCTATTCAACTAACCCAATACTAAGATGCAATCAAAATAAAATACTAAAAATGAAAATAAACTAAATTATACTAAGGTTGTGAGCAGTAATTGGAGAAAATGTGTTTACTTAGATTTCACTACTCCCTAGATATCTTTTACACGTTAATTACTTGTTATAATTGCATGGATGACGGATCATATTCCTTAATACCATTCATGGGGTGGCATACATAACTCCCCAATTCTATGAGCTCTTATCTCCTCCTACACCATGCCCAGCACAACTATAGGGATTGTAAACAGTGGCTCATGCATTAAATACAACCAATAAAGACCTAGTACGCCTCGGTTCATGTTTCTTAAGACGTTCAAGCATGTTACCATTTGGAGATCTGCCAGTTTTCTTAAGCCTAACATATAAATCATTCATCCAAAACAAGAATAAACAAGTAATCAACACATAATCAATATCTAGGTTTCATTAGATCTAAGCAAACACAAAGGAGATCTAGCCTAGCATGATAGAATTAAGACAAGAACAAGATATAGACAACCAACACATAGACATATTGATTGAATTAGAAGAACACTTATCTTGATTAATCATGCAAGGTATCAAGGGGTTGGAACCCTTGAAAAACCTGTAAAGTTACACCAAAATCGTCTTTAGGGTTTCTCCCAAAACTTCTCTTTTTAAATGTGAAAAACTAGAAAACTATATATAGGAAAATAGGGATGACGGCGTCAAGAACAAATGTGTGACGCCGTCATCTCGCCGCCAAATATTTCCTCGGACGGCCTTGATCAACTTCTGACTCCGTCAAGGCCTAGGCCGTCACACAAATTACTCTTGACGCCCTGTATGTGACGCCGTCATCAACTACGGATTTTAATTCTTGGGGTTTTGACGCCGTCAGGAAAACTCTTGACGCCTTCATGAACTACGGATTTTATTATTGAGGTTTGACGCCGTCAGGGGATTACTCTTGACGCCGTCACCTACTGTTCCAAGCATGGAAAATTGAGACTTTGCCGTTTTCTTCACTTTTATGCTCCAAAAACGTCCAAAATGGCTTCTTTTCCAGAATTCACTCTCCAAGTACCTAAAATCACAAAAGGAATGATTTAGGGCAATATTTGATCAAATAAATTCGGATTCGGGCTTAAATGACCCCCTAAAAACGGATCATTTTTCGCCTCATCATATACCCTTACACTTGAGATTTGCTTGTCCTCAAGCAAATGCGCTTTTATTCTACTCAAAAGACAAGTTAGGGGTCATTTAACACTAATATAAAAGTAATTACAACAAATAATCGTTCCACTAAAGACCAATAGATAAGCACGGAGGTCATACACTAGCACCTCACAAATAGTGTTTAGATACTCACATCTCTCGGGTGTAATAAAGTAATATAACATTATGGAAATGGAAGATATCTCTCACTACCTGTCATAGCAAAATAGATTACCATAGGCTTGGGAAAGGATCAAACCTCCACCACATGGCGTAAGCACCTAGGATAAACTATCAAAGAGGTCTTTTAAAGGGTTGTAACGTTAGGTATAGGGATATGAATTACACGGTTTTGTTGGATAAATGAAGTTTTACTGGTGGCGAGTTAACAATCTTGGTCAATTACATGTACAATATGGCGTTGCTAAGCCAAGACTAGACTCGACTTAAGCTAATAAATGAAAAATAACAAAAACATAAAATGAACATAGAATAAAAAGGGATGGTAGTCCGTATGTTTTTTTTTCTTTTTCTATTTTTTTCTCTTCTTTTTCTTGATTTTTTTTTCGATTATTATTATTTTTTTTTTATTTTTTTTTGCATACACTCTTACCCTACCATCCAAAATAATACATCATAGGGGATGAGAATTCCCCTTACACTTGAATCTTTACATACTTTACAATTAACTAAACTAATGACTCGAATTAAGAAAATCAAAACACTTGGAGCACTTTTAAGATTAACGCACATATGGGGGTAATAATATTATGTTCTTCCCCATTACTCATAAAATAAGTACTTACCCATGAGTCCCAATCGTCCCAAAACAATATGTACAAGGATATGACTCGACTTAGCAACCATGTAATCAATTAGAAAGTTAACTTAGGGTTTAACAAATAACAATAATGCACTAAAAATGAGCGTATACACGGAAGGCTAAGGCGATTTGGTTGTACATTTAAGTGGGGTGTAACAAATTCTTCCTTTAAGTAAAATGCTTAAAGTTATAAATGAAAAGATAGGCTCGGAGGGGTGTACTAGGGGTTTCGTGCACTAAAAATGAGTACAACGCTAAGGGTGTGGGAAAAATTAGTTGACTTAACTAGCCAAGTAATATGACTTAAATGGTCAAGTAATTATAATACGGGTTTAACACAAGGGTGATCCTAATGCCTCTTATCATGTAGTAAATCCTACCACACGAATGTAGTCTCACTTACGGTCTCGGGATGCATCACTAACGCAAGTTCTAGAATCTAAATGCTACCGGTACACTCATAAGCACTAATAGTGAATGCTTTTCCTATCAAATCTAAAGGCGAACCTCACATATTTGGGTGGAAAATTTTTCTGAATATACGGTTATGTGCTAGTCATACAATCTCATATCCTTGAGACGCTTGCTATGGCTAAAGTTTCACTCCTAAATGTTGTAAAAAATTTTAAATTTGGCGCTAAAATTGCACTAACAAGTATTTCTCATAGTTTTATTACACATCTACTATCAAACAAAACAAACTCAAGCAAAAATGCATATGTAAGGTATCATCTTTTTACCCTCCCCTTACACTTAAGATGAACATTGTCCCCAATGTTCAAGTAAAGAACGTAAAAGTGAAAAAGTAAAGAGAATGAAATCAAATACTCCCCTGATTCGCTCGGTATGGATTATAGGTTGGCCAGGTTAAATCTTCCTCCAAGAAAATGAAACAATCAAAGCTTCCCTTCCAGAATATAAATCATCTCCTTGTCGAACATAACCTGTAAATCCTGACAAAATAGACAAGACAACCTCGCGTAAAATCGGCAGCATCCTATATAAGTTACTAAATCCTAGAAAACAAAGTAAGATATAATGCTTGTGGAATGAAGTTTGCAGATTTCCTGGAGATTATAAAACTTAATAATTTACAAAAACCATAAGACTCCGTTAGAAAAACAAAACCGGTAAAATTTCCAGATTTTAACTCCTGACGCCGTCAAGAGTAAAACTCTGACGCCGTCAGAATGGACCTGCAGAAATTCTTATGTTAAGTTTCCGGAAAATTTCTGGAAAAACTTGGTCCTACTTCCTGGAAAATCCTGCAAAACTTCATTATGACTCAATACAAGCATTTGACTCTAACAAATACGAATATACATGTTCATTTATTATTGTGGAGAATCATGATTGGTTTGTTTCTTAAAAACATATTTGGGGTTTCCCCTTACACTTATCTTTTGCAAAAATACTTCTAGGTGGAGTTAAGACTAGGCCAAACAACAAAGTAAAGTATTTCCACATTTTAATTGAGAAACATGATCAACCAACAATAAAAATAAAGCATGCATACGGAAGCAAATAACAAACAAACAATTAAAATCACACAAAACATGGGTTGCCTCCCAAGAAGCGCTTTTCTTTATTTACGAGTCTTGTAGCTAGACTCAAGGTCATGGGTTACTACGTGATCTCATCATTGGTTCCACTCTCTAGGTCGTCTTCTAAACCAGTTTTGTATTCCGGACCTAGTTGCAAGCACTCTTTGTAGAAACCAAGCATCCTATTCTTTACATATTCTACTCCCCTATGTCTATCCTCCTCATTCCTATAATAAGCCGCTTGCTTATGTTCCTTTTCGAAATTAGAGAGAAGGCGGTATTGTTCGATCTTGTAGGGCATTTGATAAGCAACCTCATCATTCTCTTTCTTGAATCTAACTATCCCTAAAGTCGGATCATAACTCATCTTAGTGGCCTCAACAAATGGTTTTCCGAATATTATTTGGCTTAGGCAAGCATCAATCACCGGACGAGTGTCCTCAACTATCATAAAATCGATCTCATAAGTGAGATTCCCTATAATCATATGCAATCCCTTCACTCTTCCTGCAAAATTACTTATCAGATTCTTACTGGGCATCATCCTAAAATTGAGTTGCTTCTTCATCACCCAATTGTAATAAGTCCTAGTCATGATGTTTACGGGGGATCTAAGGTCGATGTAAGCTTTCCATATATGCATGTGCCCGATATTGCATGGGTTGTTAATGTTAGAGGGGTCTCCCATTTTGATAAGGGGTGTGCCAAAGATATATGTTCTCTCGGGACTATCGAATAACTCCTTATGGTATTCCCATTCTTCCTTGGTTGGAAACTTATCAAAGTATTCTTCTATAGGTTCTACCTCCTCTAATTCCTCATCCTTATTAACCTCAACTTCCCTACTCTCATCCTTACTATCGGCTTCTACTCTAACTTCATCCTTGTCGCTCTCCTCTATCTCCTTATCTATCGGCTTAATGGTGACCACATTGACAAAGTAGACATCTTTGGATGATGAGGGGCCCTTAATTTGGATTCCACTATTGGTGTCCCTAGTGTCCTTCCTAGATGTGATTAATGATTGGTTGTTGAGGGCTTTCAACAAGTTGTCAATCTTGTTGGTCATCTCCGTTTGTTGTTGGTTGAATTCGGTTTCAAACCTAGCTATGCGGGCTTCTTGAGATGCCATGAACTTTGACATCAATCCTTCAAGATTGTTGGTACTACCATAGTTGTTAGAAGGATTTTTGTTGAAAGTACGGTTGGATGGTGGACCGTTTGGTTGGTAGCGATTAGGCGGATTGGAAGAATTGGGTTGATTTTGTTTCCACCTAAGGCTCGGGTGATTTTTCCATGAGGGGTTGTATGAATCACCGTAAGGGTTTGGCTCGGGCTTGAAAGTGTACCACTTATCTCCCGCTTCGTCGGTACGCGTGGATGCGTAGTCCGCAAAAGCTGTTCCGGGGAGTTCCACACAATCACGAGTGTCATGGGGACCACTACATAATTCGCATGAAGAAGTGATTTTGTTCACTTGGCTTGAAGGCTTAGGAGCATCGTAAGATTTCATGAGAAACTTGACTTGGTCCTCAAATTCCATGATCCTACGGTCGGGAGTGCTAGAATTGTTCGAAGGCAAAGATATCGCCTTGACCGTTTTGTTCAAGTCACGGGGATCATTCCAACTTTCGTTGTCATAGAGAGCAAGATCTTCTATGAGTTACCATGATTGTTCCGCACTAAGATCACGTATCTTACCACCGGCCGCTTGGTCAATGGCTCGCCTCGTGGAGATATCGATATGCTCATAAAAAATTTGGACTTGGAGCCAAAGATCTATGCCATGATGAGGGACTTTTTAGAGTAAGTCCTTGAAACGAGTCCATGCTTCATAAAGAGATTCATTTTGACGTTGTTGGAACATCAAGATGTCATTCATAAGCTTAGTAGTTCTCCCCGGTGGGAAAAATTGAGCAAGGAAATGAGTGGTGAGATCATCCCATGTGGTGATGGAATAGGCGTAGAGAGAATTGGAATAGGCGTAAACGGGTCGTCTCTCTAGTTTCAACACCTAGGTCTATGGAATCTACGATTTTGAGAAAGTCCTTAAGATGTTGGTTTGGATCTTCGGAACGAAGTCCATGGAATGCACATCCGCTTTGCACCAACCGGATGGTGTCGGATCGCAAGGGGGTCACATTGGCTCCGGTGAGCTCAATGGTGTTTCGGTAGCCTTGGTGGCTAGGTCGGGAATACTCTCCTAAGGTTCGGGGCCTAAGGGGTTCTAATGGTGGGTTTTGTTGTGGTGGATGACGGGTTCAAAGATGTTACCACCTTCCATGATGTCGGATGGTAAAGAGTTACGAACAAAGGCACAAAGAAATAAGATAGACTAAAGAAGACCTAAAAAATAAAAATAAAATCTTACTAGAGAGGAATCTAGCAAGTAGACCTAATAAAAAGAAATCCTAACCTAGACAATAACTATTTCCCCCGGCTGCGGCGCCAAAAACTTGATGCGTGGGAATCGCAACAGGCTTTACCTCTCGAGGGATCTCGAGAAGCTTACAACCCCCACCAGGCTGTGTACCTGATCGTTGTAGTATAGTATAGTGACAAGTACCGGGGGATTGATCGTTCAGCTTAGGAATAGTGTCGCTAGGATTAGAAAGCCTAAATACTAGTTCTAAAAGTGAGGGATGATTATTTTTGTATTTTTATATTTTTTAGAAAGCAATTAAAATTCTCAGGTTTTGGAAGAGTAGGCAGAATTAGTTGCTATTCAACTAACCCAATACTAAGATGCAATCAAAATAAAATACTAAAAATGAAAATAAACTAAATTATACTAAGGTTGTGAGCAGTAATTGGAGAAAATGTGTTTACTTAGATTTCACTACTCCCTAGATATCTTTTACACGTTAATTACTTGTTATAATTGCATGGATGACGGATCGTATTCCTTAATACCATTCATGGGGTGGCATACATAACTCCCCAATTCTATGAGCTCTTATCTCCTCCTACACCATGCCCAACACAACTATAGGGATTGTAAACAGTGGCTCATGCATTAAATACAACCAATAAAGACCTAGTACGCCTTGGTTCATGTTTCTTAAGACGTTCAAGCATGTTACCATTTGGAGATCTGCCAGTTTTCTTAAGCCTAACATATAAATCATTCATCCAAAACAAGAATAAACAAGTAATCAACACATAATCAATATCTAGGTTTCATTAGATCTAAGCAAACACAAAGGAGATCTAGCCTAGCATGATAGAATTAAGACAAGAACAAGATATAGACAACCAACACATAGACATATTGATTGAATTAGAAGAACACTTATCTTGATTAATCATGCAAGGTATCAAGGGGTTGGAACCCTTGAAAAACCTGTAAAGTTACACCAAAATCGTCTTTAGGGTTTCTCCCAAAACTTCTCTTTTTAAATGTGAAAAACTAGAAAACTATATATAGGAAAATAGGGATGACGACGTCAAGAACAAAGGTGTGACGCCGTCATCTCGCCGCCAAATACTTCCTCTGACGGCCTTGATCTACTTCTGACGCCGTCAAGGCCTAGGCCGTCACACAAATTACTCTTGACGCCCTGTATGTGACGCCGTCATCAACTACGGATTTTAATTCTTGGGGTTTTGACGCCGTCAGGAAAACTCTTGACGCCTTCATGAACTACGGATTTTATTATTGAGGTTTGACGCCGTCAGGGGATTACTCTTGACGCCGTCACCTACTGTTCCCAGCATGGAAAATTGAGACTTTGCCATTTTCTTCACTTTTATGCTCCAAAAACGTCCAAAATGGCTTCTTTTCCAGAATTCACTCTCCAAGTACCTAAAATCACAAAAGGAACGATTTAGGGCAATATTTGATCAAATAAATTCGGATTCGGGCTTAAATGACCCCCTAAAAACGGATCATTTTTCGCCTCATCATTTTCCAAAAGAAACGATTTTGTTTCATTTTGGAGACTCTAAACTTGAGGTGGTGTTGGTGCTCTAAGCTTGGTTTGTTGGTTTTACTAAGAAATATTTTCCAAAAGAAACGGTTTTGTTTCATTTTGGAGACTCTAAACTTGAGATGATGTTGGTACTCTAAACTTGGTTTGTTGGTTTTAATGAGAAACATTTTTCCAAAAGAAACAATTTTGTTTCATTTTGGAGACTCTAAACATGAGACAATCCAAAATGTGGCTTAGGATAACCCTCATTTAATTGGTTAGAGGACCATGGATGTCTTTGTAGATAGGGTGAAACAACAATGGTTTTGGGTGGTGATACTCTTGTTGTGGTGGTTGGTTGTGGTCAAAAAACTCATTTTGGTCAAGCAATGACCTTGGTTTTTTATTTGTGAAAGGTGGTGGTTTTGTTGGTCTTGGCGAAAGATCATTGAGATGCTTCTATTTTCTTATACGAAGAAAATAGAGATTCAAAGTGTTGGGAAGGTTCTTGTGTTTGTTGTCGTTGAACAAAGTGTTGGAAGCTTGGTTCTCTGGAAGGATTATCATGAAGGTTTTTGTTAATGGGGTGAAACACAAATGATTGTAGGTATCTATGACCTTGATCATTTGGAAAAAATTAGGGTTTAGCATAACGGTAAGCCAAACTCTCAAGCAATGACGGTGGGTGAGGTGCATCATCCAATGACTCATTTGGTTGAAATATTGGTTGTTGTTGGGTTTCCGTTTCGGCAATGGTGTCAACGAGTGAAAGAGATGGAGGGCTTGATGATTTAGGTGATAGGTCTTATAAGGTTTCCAAATAGTGGATGTGGTGATGTTGGTGGTATGGAGAAAGTTCCATTGGTGTAAAGGTTGGTGATCGATGGTTGAAAATGTTGGTGATCCATTGGTGTAAATGTTTGTATTGCCATGTTTGGAAGAGGATGTTGGAGTAGCAAGATTGAGGAAATCTTGAATAGTGGTCATGTTGATGTTGCAAGGTATTGAATATGGTGTTGAGGTAGTAAGGTTAAGGAAGTCTTGGATAGGTGAAGAGATGTCAAGTGATGAGCTTGATTTGATGGTTTTGTTGAAGCAACAAGGTTTAACACTAATCCTAGTGGTTTTAGCTTGATGATTCGGATGAGGTGTTTGATTAAGTCATCTCAAATCTTTGGTTTGCAAGAGTTTTGAGATTGAGAGAAGTAATGGTGTTGGTGTGAGTTTTGGGGTATTCTAAAGTGATCAAACTTAAAAAGAATTGTGGGAAGGAGTGTTTGGATTTGATGTGTTCCATACAAAGTTTAAGGTTTCAAATGATTTGATGTCAATCCAATGGAATTGGGTGGAGTGAAAGACCAACATATGAACTCAATGCTTTGTGATCATGGGAAGCGATTTGGTTTGAAAATGTTCCAATGGTTTGAAGGATCCTTTAAAAGGGTTCCTTGGGTTAGTTATGTTTGAATTCGAATTTTTGGCGGGAAGTGACTTCCTAATAGTTTTAGTGAGTGAGAGTTATCATAGTATGGTTATTGGAGGTAAGGGAAGATGTTTCTCACTAAAGAAAATGATTTGACACTTTACAAGTTTTGAACTAAAGAAAAATGACAAAATTTTTTTGTAGGTGACTGGCGGAACCTTGAGACAACACAGGCGGAACCCTCCTGAGGGTTCCGGCTGGTCCGTTGGGCCATTTCTGGATTGCCCAGAAAATACACTAGCGGAACCCATTTTTGGGTGCCGCCGGATCCGCCAGACCTGAAAAACTTGGCAGTCCGCATTTTTGACCCGCGAGACGATTTTCAAAATTTTCGAAAACTTCTAAAAACAAAAATATAATTCATATTTGGTTAGGAAATGCAAAAATTAGACTTGTAAAGACGCATACGATTGGACTTTGACAGGGGGCTAGCGAATTTCACTATACTTAGTGAAATTATCATAAACATGAAAATTTGACAACATGCCAAATGTTGTCTTTCTGCATCATTGTTAGTTCCTACAAGTTCCAAATAGTACCAAATATCTTACCAACACATAAATACATAACACGTAATGTTTAAACGACCAAATTGTTCAAATAGCACCTAGTGCCAGACACTCCTACACACCCGCTCTTATAGACGGTCAATCTTCTTCTTGAGCTTTCCAAGAAATCTCTCGATGTTTTTGAACATCCCCTTTGTTTGCTTGAACTCCGCCGACTCATTTGGAATATCTGAAAGTTGGGAAATGTATTCTAAAGGTGGGAGCCTAGAGTTGGGCAAAGCCTAAAGTTGGAAAATGTTTACCTTGGGCTTTGTAGATTCTCCTATCACTTAGTGGGACAAAAGCGTGTGGAATGAGAAAGTAGTCTAGGTGAAAACCTCTAGGAGTTGATGGAATGGGAGAGATGAACCTAAAGAGACGGGTCAAGAGCATTCCATACGACAAAGACGTTGTGCCTTGCACGGGAATGTCGGCCATTCTCTTAGTCATGTAGTAGGCAAGGTTGAAGGGTTGCCTAACGGACAATGAGTAGAGCATGTAGCAAAGGCAAACATTGATGTGATCCCGGTTTCCTATGGTGCTAATTACATTGGCTCTAAGGAGTTCTTCCTATTTCTTGAATTGGGGCTTGAGTTCATTGAATTCCATTCTATATGGGTCCTTGATGACCTCATTTCCGGTTCTAGTTCTCCTAGTGTTGGTGGTCCTAATGAAGAGGTGGTCACGAAGTTCATCTTTGGACACAAGAGAGGTATCATAGGGATGGATGCGGTCAAAGAGTGTGTCAAGAGTTGAGAGGGAGTGCAAGTCGGAGTAGATGCAAGTACCATGGTTTGGGACACCTAGAATTTGAGCAAACTCCTCGAGAGTGAAGGAGTATTGATGACTACTAGCCCTAAAGTTAATAGACATGCGACCATACTCATCCTTGGAGAAGGTGACGGATGCATAGAATTCTAAAATGAACCTAGAACAAATAGGCTCGTCGATTTTTAAGAGACACTCAAAGTTGATTGTGGCAAGTTCCGTGTAGAGGTTTGTACCTTCTAAGAAGGATGGATCAATGGTTCTACCCTTAAGGACATATCATTTTTCTAAGGCTTTGAAGACAACGATTTGAGTTTGAGTAAGACCTTTGGTTTTGTGGTGTTTGGGTAGGTACTTGATGGTGTCCTTGTGGTCGTAGTGAGTTAGAGGAGGCATGATGATTCCTAGAAAATCAAAATTTCACATTTTAGTCTAAGTAAACGACTATTGTAATGTGTATGTTCTAGTGTGTGCCTATATGAAAACAATGTGGAGATGCGGTTAACTTGACTCATTTTGATGCTTAAAAACGTTTTATAATGCAAGTGATGTTTCAATGACGTTTTTCATTTGTTTTAACAATGTAGTGAACGGTGGTAAAGAATGGTTGACGACCGAGAGTGGATATGTGAACTGAGGTGGTGATTGCTTGATAATACTTAAAGCTTGGATATCTTCTTTGTGTTCTTCACTTGCCAGAAAGTGAAAGAGACGCATTTCATAATGAAATTCACTTGACTATTGACGACTTAGACAAATATGTTAATGAGAGTATGGATATGACAATTGCCCTTTGTTTCAAAGAGCGACACAAGGGTGAACATAGGTTTATGTATCATGAACGGTGGTTTAATCTTAATAGGTTAGGTTATAGTGGGGATGACACATTTGTTTGGTTACATTGTGGAATCTTCTTGTGAAGATGACTAGGTGGAGTTATTGGTGAAGATGATATTGACTCTTGGTTTCTTTGAGGGCATGGAAATGGTGGATGACTCGATATTGATATGACAAAGGATAACTCGGTTTCTCATTTCACATTAGTTGTTTGAGGTTTGAGTGATGAAAGGTTATGAGGAAGATGCTTTTGCTCATTTTGTGAATCTTATGGGCTGAGATATATCACAAGGTGAATGTGATGAGATGATGGTGAAAGAACAAGTGAGTGATTAAGTTAAGAGGGTGTTTGGTTTTGAAATTAAAAATAAAACATTCTGTAGCTTTGGCGGACCAGGCGGAACCAAAAGGAGGGTTCCGCCCGTATGGTCTGAGGGTACCGTGGGAGCTGCAGGGAAAAATTCAAAAAGGATTGTCTTGATTTTTGTGGTTTTATCCTAATGTTCAAAACTAAGGTTTTGGTTCTTATGAGTCTTTGACTAATCCTAGGAATGATGAATGCTTCATATTCAAGAGGTTTTGTGAAAAAGTTGATAGAATGGTTAACGTAGAAGACTTGCTTAATTAATATGTTCCTCAATGAACAATCTTACCAAGGCGATGATGATGGATCACAATATGTCTATTAAGACCATAATGGATTGAATTGTTGCCGAAGTCGATGATTCCTTTGTTGAAGGGATAACAATGTTGATAAAAGAATTCCATTGTAGACGCGTATTTGCTTGTTCAAGCGGAGCTTGTTGATGTGTTTCTCCATCCGAAACTAATTTGAGAACCTTACGTGTTTTGGAGAATCATTGGGTAAGTAAGTATAAAAGTGCAAGTTTCACTTGTGCTTTTCTTATCAACTTATTACCGACATAATTTCATTTGGCATACACTATGGTTTCTATTCCCGTTCTTTTGGGATACCATAATCCTAGTTGTGTAGTACCTTATGATGTATCCAAACAAGCTCAACTAAAGAGTTGTTTAAGGATCTTCTTTAACACGAGCACATAAATAAATGCTACACATAATGTTGGATCTGATTGTTATGAGAACAAGTAGTCTTCCGAACATTTCTCTATGTTTAGTATTACCTACGGATTTACTAATCTCATTCTTGATAAGTCATCAATAACTTAACCATTGAGAACAAGAGAGTAACTAGGAATGTCTTTAAGTTAAAATCCCTTGCTTTTGGAGCTTGCTTTTATTATCAAAACGACTTTCAAATATTGACACTTATAATCACATGATTACTTCGAAACATCTATTTTGTTTCCCTAGTTGTTTTACTCTAAATTCCAAAAACTGTTTTTGTTGAATTTGTTTAGACACAACTATGACCTATAAATCAAGTTTTATAACTTATGTCAATTTTGCTTGATTCAATGTTTGACTCAAGGTGAGAAGATGTTATTTTGTACTTTTATTCTTAATGTTTACACAACATACTTGTCTTGCCATCATTGGACTTTCGACTATGTCATCATTAGAGATGGCAAAAAACTCCGAACCTGACGGTGAATCCGATACCCGAACCCAATTTGACCGAGTAATCCCCGAGTTGACCGGGTATGGGGATGGAGGCGGGGAATCCCCAATACTGAAAAGCGGGTTTGGAGGCGGGTATGGTAATACCCTCGGATCCCCGAACCCGGCCCCGTACCCGTCCCCGAAAATATTTGTGTACAAAATACATTTATATTTATATATGTATATAATATTCTTTGTCCATTAATAGTTGATATCGTCTGAAAATAACCTTCACAAGGTTGTAACCGATCATTTCCCTCAATCTCCTAAAACAATAAAAGATCTTCATTCTTATTTATACATCTTAATTCAAGGCTTCAAGCCTATAAATTATAACCCTATGCGCCTCAATTTCTACATCATTAGCTACACAATTCCTGGCTTCCTGCGCATCATTCCACCATGGTCTTCGGTTATCAAGGTTTGTGGCTTAATGTTTGTTTATAACCCTAGCATTGTTTATAATTAAAGTTGTATTAGAGTAATTAATGTTTGTGACTTCAATCTGTGTCAATGGTAGTTTAGAAACTTGTTATTTGGTATACCGTTTGATGATTAGTATTTAGTGTCATTTTCATGTTAGGTAGCAAAGTTAGTGTACTTGAGTTCGTTAAGTGGGATTTTCATGTTTGATTCCAGTAGCTTAAATGAAAGTGTGAAGAGATTAGAAGTACTAACACTTTGAGTTTGTTAAGTGGGTTGCTGCATGCTTTATTACAGTAGCTTAAATGAAAGTGTGAAGAGATGATTGATTCCAGTAGCTTAAATGAAAGTGCTTGATTTCGTTAAGTATTAGGTGTTATAGTTATTTTCTTATTAGGTTTAAACAATATGTATGAGCTTAAAATCACTTAATAAGTTAAAGGCTATCATTATTTAACTTTAAAAACCTGGATAAGATACATAGAAATATTATTTTGGGGTATTTGGACGCGCGTTTTGAATCTGGGTAAACAAGAAAACCAAAGGATATATTGTCTAAATTTCAAAGTCCTAGAATTATATGCAGGCTAACCAAGCTAGGTGCACCCATATTGTGACTAGTGAGTCAATACATTATACATCTGATTTACTAGTACTAAAAGGGGGATGATAATAAGAGCAGTCAATACGATACTTGGGCTTTTGCTGATTAAGAGTTTAAGATCTTCAACCATCTGATTTTTTCTGAATCAAAACCTCTTCACAAATACTGTTGCAATGTGTACTCAGTCCTAATAAGTTGTAATATACATCTTTAGCACATCTCACACTTCTATATGCATTCCCTGACTTTAGTCCTAAACTCAGGCCAGTAGGATATGCTTGAAATTCTTTTAGTGGTCGCAATGTAATCCCTCACTTTAGTCCTCAACTAAAGGCAGTATTTAATCCATGGCTTTAGTCCTTAACATTTGTCACCTAAACTCAGTTTATGTTTATTATATTTACTGGCCTGACTTAATTTATATCTATGAGAGTCCACTTATGTGGCAACCAATAAATTTGAATCATTATTTACTGATCTATTTTACTTATATTGCTTATCAGAAGAGCATCCCACACAAGTGCAAGAAACACCAAACTTTTCTCCCAACTTACCCGAAAATAATCAGACAAATGTTACTGTTGAAGAAACAGTTAACGCTAAAAAGCCGTCAAATAAGAGACAAATAAGTCCAGTTTGGGAACATTTTGAGCGAATGATAGTGAATGGACAAATAAAAGCAAAGTGTAACTACTGCAAAAAGTTACTTGGAGGTGATCCAAAAAATGGTACCACACACTTGAAAGATCATTTGGGAGTGTGTAAAGCTAGGAAACAACCAGATATTCGTCAACGGATTTTGGCAGGCAACTCGAAGTCGGATTTGACTAATTATGTGTACAATGAGAAGGATGGAAGGAAAGCACTTGCTAAGATGGTTATTCTACATGAGTATCCCCTTTCAATCGTTGATCACACTGGCTTTAAGAGTTTTACAAGAACCATCCAACCACTCTTCAATTGTCCTTCTAGAAACACATTGAAGAGTGATGTTATCAAGCTGTATGGAGAACAAAAAAACCAGGTTATTAAAGATATTGAGAATAACAATAGTAGGGTTGCCATTACAACTGATATGTGGACGTCTAGCAACCAAAAGAAAGGGTTTATGGCTATCACGGGTCATTTCATTGATAATGACTGGATACTTCGAAGCAAAATCCTAAGGTATTAATTGTTATTTATAACTCTATTATCTAATGTTAAGCTCTTTTTTCCAAGTCAGGACATTGATAGTTATTTGTTGCTTGATCCAGGTTTATTTATGTACCTTGTCCCCATACAAGTGAGGTTCTTACAAACGTGTTAATGGATGCTATGATGGAATGGAATGTGGATACAAAGTTATCCACCATCACTGTTGATAACTGCACAACAAATGATTCGTTGATCGGTAAGATTAAAGATAAGTTGCAGTTAAATAAGTTAATACATGATGGCTCTCATATTCACATGCGGTGTAGTGCACATATTCTGAATTTGGTTGTGAAAATTGGGCTAAATGTCATTAAGGTTGCAATAGAAAATGTACGTGAAAGTGTCTCTTATTGGACAGCAACCCCTAAGAGAGTTGAGAAGTTTGAGGAGACTTGTAAGCAACTTAAAGTAACATTTTCCAAGAGATTAGGATTGGATTGCCAAACCAGATGGAATGCTACTTATCTGATGCTTAAAACTGCTTTGATGTACAAAGATGTCTTTGCTCGTTTAAAACAACGTGATTCTCAATATAAGACTTTGCCTAGTCCACTTGAATGGGAAAATGCTCGCGTGATATGTGATAAGCTTGAAGTGTTTTACGAGGTGACTGCCCTATTTTCTGGAACAAGGTACCTAACGTCTAATCTGTACTTCACTAAAATTAGTGAGATCAGGCTAAAATTGTCTGAGTGGCTTTTATCTCCTAACAAGGTTGTTAGCAATATGGCATCACAAATGGTTGAAAAGTTTAATGAATATTGGGGTGACATTCATGAGTTAATGGGTGTTGCTGCTGTTTTTGATCCAAGAAACAAGATGGAAATGGTTAGATTTTACTTTGAACTTATATATCCAGGAGATAGTGAGGGTCGAATTCTTGAAATTGAAGAGTTGTGTAAACAGTTGGTTAATGAATACCAATTAAAGACTTCCCAAGGTGCATATGGCGTTCAAGATAATATAGGGTCGAGCTCAACAAGTTCAATAGAGGTTGACGAGAATTTGTCTGCTTGGGAAAAACATATTTTGAGTAAGAATAACGTTCCTCAATCTGCTGTGAAAACAGAATTTGAGCGTTATCTAGATGAAGGACTTGAACCTCGATCTCAAGACTTTGATATATTGTTATGGTGGAAGCTAAGAGCGGCTAAGTATCCTGTTTTACAAGCCATTGCTAGAGATATATTGGCTATCCCTGTTTCTACTGTCGCATCTGAATCTGCATTTAGTGCTAGCGGGAGATTGATTAGTCCACATCGAAGCCGACTTCATCCCAATACAATAGAAGCATTAATGTGTGCACAAAGTTGGTTGTGGGAAATCGTTAATACTGGTAAGCATGTTTATTCAACTATCAAGCATTTGACTAAGGTTTTATATGTTATCTAATATATTTTACTATATTTTATTGTTTATATAAGATGAAGGTAAAGCATTTACATCAGATAACCATGCAAGCATTTTTGATGATTATGATACAGATACTGAAGGTAAGTATGCACCCCCTTTGGTCAATTGATTTGATCTTTTTTAACATGGTACTGATCACAACATTATTTTTTGTTATCTTTCTAGGCTAATAATTAAATCATCGAGGATACAAATCGGCTTATTTGGAATCCTAAATGGTATAAATTCTGCATCACTTTCTCTATAATTCAGCACTCATTTTCATTTGTATGTTATTAAACAGTGTTATGTACCCATTTAACCGCTATGAATGTCATATTTTAAACCGTGTTTGAACTAACAGCATTGTTTTTTTTCATGCAGAAATTTTGTTTTAGTTCGTGTTGGTGACATAATAATCTGGACTTATCGAGTGGGAATAAATGTGCTCATGTTATTGGTTGCTTTTCCTTTGGCATGTTGGATTATTTTGAGTTTTTGTTTCCAGTTGTAATCATACTTTGGTTTCGTACTTACGATAAGTCGTACTTTTTGTTATGTTTTCTGTCAAATGTTCGAATTTATTCTAATGAATGAATTTTGTTTGATGTTAGTAAGGTTGCACCATTGGAAATATAGTATATATGTCAACTTTGTACCGGGGAAAAATCCCCGATTCCCCATTGGGGATCCCCGTTCCCCATTAGGGATGGGGATGGGGACTTAAGTGTGACCCCCGACGGGGATGGGGATAGCTATTGAACTTTGGGGATGGGGATGGTATTAACCATTCCCCGCATACCCAGCCCCGTTGCCATCTCTAGTCATCATCTACCAAAGATGATATCTTAGAAGCAGGAGATTACTTGTTAAATGTTATATTCAACGACTCCTCGACTCTTTGGGTTTTCTTACTTAAGACACTATGAACTCTACTTGTTTTGAAAAAGTCCAAGAGGTACAACATCATAAGACTAAGTGTCACATTTGATGTGTAAATCCCAGATGTTGAAAACTCATTTTCTTCCACACATTCTAATGTATGCTAATGTGATTTATTTCACCTTGTGTGTTTTATGTGAGATTATCATAAAGGAGTGATCAAAGAAAAACACAATTTAAGACTCAAAGTATGGTGTTTGAGAATGTTGTTTAACAAAGGTTTGTTTTGCAAGCATCACAAAAGTGTCAGACATTTTAAAACTTAGGAAATTCTTAGTTAGCTTACTTTTAAGCAAGAGTTGAGTGAGACTTACTCAAGAGTTTCTCATGTTTATCTCTTGATGGTTAAAGAACCAAAGCACCTTATATCTCCTACTAGTACTAATGACAAAATTCCTTGTTGCATAGAATCTAATCTTTAGTTATTACTAATAGCAAGTAAACACTTTTTAGAGTATTACTAATAACACATATTCCAACACATAATGCTAGAAACAAGAGACAATCAAAGTCAAGTTGAAGTAATGCGTACCTTTTAAATTGCATAGAGATGCTATCAAGAGGATAAACACAACGCGTAAAATCTCGGTTGATGACACGCTTTGAAACTCAATTACTCATGTATCCAAGAAGGTTAGATAATCATATAAAAGCATAGAATATGATAATCTTAAACTTTTTATCATGAGTTTCTATTAGAGTTTGAATTATCTCTAAATCTCTCTTCTAGGTTTGACAACTTTTACTTGTTTTGTTTTACTAGTTGATGGTGCTTTTGAGTTAAATCCTAATCCGGTTATATCTTTAAACACCCTTTGACTCCTCAACAATCTTTCAAGAGATTTTGAGCCTTGATCAAATTTAACTAATATTTTTCCTTTCTCATTTTGCTTTTTAATCTCATGTTTGTAATCTAGACATAATTTACATTCTAGATCTTTTATCTTCTAACAAGATTTCCTTTTCAAAGATATTCTTAAAAGATTTTTACGACTCATTGTTAAAGATAGTTTTCAGGTCCATGTTGCATAAAAGTTTATAATCATTTTCTAGTTTAGAAAACTCTAGGATAAGTTTGTTATGCAAAAGTGTTTGGTTTCAAAATGTACCTTGCTTGATGTTTTATCTAGTTGAGAATCACAAACCGGATGGTTGGCTTCATCTTCATCCGTGTTATTCCATGAATCGTAAGCAAGTCCACTATGAGCTCAACATGAGTAATCATCTTCACTTACACCTTCATTTAAAACATTTAAACTAGTAGTACATGTATTTATCTCAACTAAATGTCTATCTATTAATATTTCTAAGACTTCAAATTCATATGTGAGATCAAATTGATCATTTTTGACTTGACATATTTCT
Organism: Artemisia argyi; assembly: GCA_030686995.1. NCBI lineage: Eukaryota > Viridiplantae > Streptophyta > Magnoliopsida > Asterales > Asteraceae > Artemisia > Artemisia argyi. Next base: position 220,900,334 of record CM060708.1, read on the forward strand.
TAATGAAAGTTTAACATATTTTTCCAAATATCATTAGCCGTTTGACAAAAATACATTCTTTCATATTTGGTACTAAAGCTTTATAAATCATTGTTTTAGCTTTAGTATTTTTATCAAGTTTAAGATAGTTATCTTGGTTTTCAAAGACTTGTTTTCTTTGGTTTGAAATCACCAAATGAAATAATATGCCAAAGATCTTGATCAATTGATTTCACATAGTTTTCAAAATTACTTTTCCATTCAAGTAAGTTTTCTTTTTCAAAAAGCGGTGGGTTTTGAATAGGTTGCCCTTTTTTGAGATTTTCAAAATCCATGGATCGATCCAAGTTTTAAAATACATTCTATTTTAAAGATCTTGAGTAATGTAGCTCTTGATGCCAATTGTGGAAAACTAGAAGGGGGGTTGAATAGCTTACCGCTTTTTATATCCTTTTTAACTTGAATATCCTTTAAAAACTTTACATTTGCTTAAAGATATAAACACAACATTATATGTTTGATTCTTTGAAAAGCTTTTCACGTGAATAACAATTCTAACTTTACTTGTTTCATACTTTGAAAAGCTTTGCTTGTAATGATCCTAACTTTGCTTGTTTATTTCTTTGAAAAGCTTTACTTTTGTTTGAAGATATAAACACAACTTTACTTGTTTAATTCTTTGAAAAGCTTTATATGTGACTAGCAATTCTAACTAAAAGACAACATGTAATAAGCAAGGATAAAGAAAGAAACGATCAAACCACAATACGATTGTTTATCGTGGTTCGGCTACAAGGACTCTTTTTCCTTGCCCTACATCCACGCCCCGAGTTTCCAACTTGAGAGTTATAAGCACTAATCAACAAGCTCCTTTCACCGGCGGAGAAAATCTTTACAACATCGCTTTCACTTTTACCGACACTAAGCTAGATGTCGAGTTCTTTTACACGGGTACAACCACTCCCATCGTCGCTTACACTTTTACCGACACTAAGCTAGATGTCGAGTTCTTTACCAAGGGTACAACCACTCCTGTTAGTTCTTTTACAATGGTACAACAACTCCCGACACACTACGTATTTTGAGGCCTAAAATACTAACCAATCACTCCTACATACATGACACAAATGAAGTATAAACTACCAAAGCTTATACATGACCAAGCTAACAAGATTTGCAACTTTAGAGTTGAAGCTTGTAACTTCTTGAATGATCTTGTGAAGTCCCTTGCTACATAAGAGAATCATACAAGTCAAATATTACTGAGTTAGTTGAGAGAGTATGTGAAAATATGTCCTAAAGAGGTAACTCAAAACTAACAAATGGTTTGGTATTTATAGCAAACCATTCTGCAGGTCTGGCGGATCAGGCGGAACCCTCAGATAGGTTCCGCCCGTGTACCCCAGGGTACCGTCAGGGCTGCAATTGGTTTTTGCAATAAATCTCCCAAACCAAACAAGGTCACATCTCATTACACCTAGTCAAACACAAGTCTTGCAAGCAAACATATGGTTAGTCAAACACACTTTCTTACCATAAATGAATATTGACAAAGCTTGCCCTAAATGTGATGTGACATTACTATTTTAAGAAATAAATGTGATGTGACAAGACACTTTCTAATTTAAGAAATAAAAACAATGTTTTGTTTAAAAGGAAATGTAAACATTAGTTTAAACAAGACTTAAACACTTAAAGTGATGATTTACTCTTAGCTAAAGTTCATACTTTGTCATTAACAAAACTTAGCAAAGATCGTAAAATATAAATAACGTTTTTAGGCGATATTTTTATTAACACGTAACAAAATGTATGAAAGTGTAAAAACACATATGAAAATAGACAAATAGTCCCAATGCTTCAGATGCTTAGAACTTCCTGGGTTGCTGTATTCTTAGTGACAAACAGGTATGTCTATGCTATTTATTTGTTTCTAAGTTGTTGTGTGTATGTGTGTGTGTGTGTGTGTGTGTGTTTGAACTCAATTATGTTGCTTAACTTTCGTCTCATGATTAACAGCCATTCATACATTAACAAAAAAATATGAAAATATTTTGATGCATATTTGAATGAGACATGTGCAAAAAAAACAGCCTAATCAAAAAGTGCCGTTGTAGTTGAAGAAAGAACAACTTATCCACAAAAGAAACTCAAATACCTGTGATACCATCTGTGCTATGACCGATGGTATCACATGATCTCATAGGTGATATCAACTATGATATCATCGGTGATAGCACATGTCATATCATCGGTGATAGCACATGTCTTATTTTGTTCAATGTATGTCATTTAGTTGAATGTATGTTATGATATCAACTGTGATAGCACTTTTCATATCATAGGTTCCTCCATCGCCACCACTTATTCGACAAATAGAAGAAAACTGACACTCTTGTTTTCACCTATGATATCAAAGGTTCCTCCAAAAGCTTAACAACATGAGAATGAGATACACTGCAAAGATCCATTCTCATGAAATGAATGATCAAAAGAAGCTAATGATAAAAGAGGTGTTTAACTGAAAACAAGAGATGCTATGATGCTTATGGTAGACTTGTGGTGGATTTTTCTATTTAATGGATACATTGTGCATGTTTCGATATGTTTTACAGGAATTTGAAAATATATATGGTTCAATCAACAAACTAAAAAAGTTATGGTTGAAGAAAGCACAACATCTTTATAAACAAACTGAACAAGCTCATACATCTGTGATATCACAGGTGATATCGCATGATATCACCTGCGATATCGCATGATATTACATGTGATATCACACATGATATCACCTGTGATATCACACATGATATCATGATATCACATGTGATGTCACACATGATATCACCTGAGATATAATACATGATATCACATGTGATATCCTATGTTCCTTACCACTGATTCAACAAAAAGAAGAAACACTATTATCACTTGTGATATTTCAAAAACATAGTTAATATTTATTTATTTGTTTTGATATCCTATTTAATGTGTGTTTTATCACCATATTTTATAGCTTCTAATAGCGTGAAATCCGATGGCGTGGCTTAATATGTGTTTGTTGTTATGTTTGAATTTATGTTTCAACTGGTATTGAAATCTTTTAGTTGGTAATATAAAATGCTAATAATAATAGTCTATGTTCTCTATACATAAAGGTGTTATCAACTGGAATATCCAACTAAGAACATGAATTATCACCAAAGATAATCAACTTCATATAAAATGTTAATGATTATGGTTTTGGTTTTCTACATATATGTGTTATCAATTGTGATACTAAACTGAGAATATGAAATATATATTCTTACCAAATGTGATAATGAATTTAGTATATGAAAGAAACAATAAACATCACTTGTCATATTTTATCGCCGGCTCAACATTCGGCTTCGATATCGCCTTAACTTAAAAACACTTTTTCTTCACCTTTACATATGAGTGATATCACACGTGATAAAGTAATAAATATGACATTCATTTTGGTATTTTACATATAAGTAATATCACTGGTGATGAAGTAATAAAATTTAATTCTTGTATTATATGCATGGGTAATATCACAGGTGATAAATCATTAAAACGGACGAAAATGTATGAAAACGGAAAACGTATGAAAACAAACTAAAACATAAGAAAACATACGAAAACGTATGAAAACGAACATAAACGGGCGAAAAAAATAAGAAAACGGACGAAAACGTATGAAAATAGATTAATACATATGAAAACAGACGAAAACGTTTTAAAACATACGTGAACGTCTAAAAATGGATGAAAACGTAAAAAACAGACGAAAATGTGCAAAAACATCTGAGAACGGACGAAAACGTATACAAACCTATGAAAACGGACGAAAACGTTTGAAAACGTATAAAAATGGACAAAAACAGACGAAAACGTTTGAAAAGAGACGAAAACGTAAAAAACGGACGAAAACGTATGAAAGCGAAAAAAAGTGAATTTAGAAAAGAAAAAAAAAAGTGAATTAGAAAAAAAAATTAAAAAAAAATAACGTGAATTGGAAAAAAAAAAGGAAAAAAAAAGAAAGGAAAAAAAAAGAAGGAAAAAAAAGTAACGTCAATGGCAAAAAGAAGCAAAAAAAATACAAAAAAGAATAATAAGAGATAAAAAAGAAAAAGAAAAAAAAACATGGACTTAGGTTTTATGGTTTAATCTTAGGTTAATCCCCACCATTAGATCAAATTAGATTAATGGTGGGGATTTGTCCCTTGATATGCACCAAAATAAGGGTATGCATTTGAATTTTCCTCTGGTAAACAAATTATAACTTTACTAATAACGAGCGAGGAAAATTCACATTTATGACAATATTTATTTTCAACTTGACTCAACTTTGTTGTATTTTGTTAATACTAGATTTTTTTTTTTTTTTTTTTTTTTTTTTTTTTTTTTTTTTTTTACTACCTCCATCTTAGAATAAGTGTCCAGTTTGATATTCAGAGTTAAACTAGTTCAACTTTTACATTATCTATTTTTTTAGGTGTTATATAATACTTGATGCAAAATATATGAATGAATTAGGTTTTAACTGTACTTTTCATTGATATAATTTTTCATCAAATATTATATGACAAAAAAAAAGAAAAAAAAAAAAAAAAAGAAATCAAAGTTAAACCTATTTGACTATGAAAAGTCAAACTGGTCATTTATTTTTGGACGGAGGAAGTATTATTTTTATTTTTTGATATATCAAGATTACCCTTATTAGTATGTACTTTGATATATTTAATACATATGTTTTGTCTATTTAATGTCTGACGTTTAACTGTTGCTACATTTGTAGCTTCTACAGCTACCCATAAATTATCAAAGTTAACCGTTTTCATTTTAAATATCATTTCGAAGCAAAAACAATGAATGTAACTGATGCAGGATTTACCGATCAGGTTTTATAATTTATAATAGTCTCGTCTACATAAGGTCTACCTAATGCACTAACGGGCAGTGTACCTAGTCGTGTGAGATATAGCTAGATGGTAAAGCCGAGGTCGTCCCAAGAGCTAAGTTGCAAACAATATCTAAGTTTAAATGTCACTAAATAAAAGGGTTGTTTTAATAATTGATTTAATTAAACTAAAGAAATAAATAACGAAACGAATAAACAAAGCAAATAACAAGTAAAAGGAAATCAGATGGAGAAAGTATTGTTAACCTAATTATTACTCTTGTTATTAACATGACAAGTTTTCTAGATATGCATCCTATCGTTTCATCTGGGGGTTCAATTCAATAGGCTCAGATGGTCAAATCTCCTATCCTATTTCCCATAATCCCCTACTCCGATATCTAAGGATTTTAACCTTAGTGATGAACAGAGGTCGCCGGCTGACTATGTTGAGTCATTAAGTGCCTCTACTAACTTAGACTGGTCTAACGGGAAGTGTTGTCACTTACACCTCCCCTCTAACTTCTTAAGTAAATCTATCAAGTTACATCCTTCTAATGCAATGCAGGCACGGTCACATCGTACATTCCCCTCGAAGGACTACCCAATATCAAAACCCTTAAAGCTAAAGTGTCCTAAGACAAGCTAAGAAAGTATACAAATAAAACGACTAAAGATGCGGAAAAACTAAATCATATCGATAACAATTTTATAATAAGGCTAATTCCAAGAGGTGTTTAGCTACTCATGTTCAATAATGCAGAAAAACAAGTGTTTGACATCACAAATGTAAACATTGAATCAATACAAATCAAATGAATGAATAAACTTATGGTTATGGCGTGAATTCTCCCTTGGAATGGACTTGTATGCTGATAGAACTTCTCCCTTTTGTTCCATCAATTCCTCCTGACTTTCGTGTCGTAAAAAGTGAATGATAAAACTCGGAATTAGGGGTGGTATTTATAGGCCAAAAATTGCTACGGCGTAGCTCTATAGATGGCTATGCTGTAGCCTTTGTTAATAACATCTACGCCGTAGCTTGATATATTGTTACGGTCGTAGTTTCTTCAGTTGTCACATCTACGGCGTAGTTATGATGGGACTACACCGTAGCTTCTTCATTGGTCTCGAAAGTTCTCTTCTGCTTGATTTTAAGGCCTACGCCGTAGGTGGAGAGAGGTTACTCCATTGATCCCTTTGATGAGTTACTACGTTGTAGTTAAGGTAGGGGCTACATCGTAGTGTTCATAAATAAGTGCTACGGCGTAGGTAGATGGAGCACCTACGCCGTAGTTAGTGCAGAATCCGCATACTTCAATGATTTTCATATAAACCCTTTCAAATCCGCATCTTTTCATTCCTTTGCTCATCTTTGCCCTGAAAACAGAATATAAACAAATAAGAGTATATATCCTAACATATTAACATAAAAGATGAAAAATATAGGGGAAATTAACACTAAAATACCGGTACTATTTGATGTTATCAAATATCCCCAACTTGAACTCTACTTGCCCTTAAGTAGACCTTATTAGAATAATTCTTAAAAAACTATCTCCCGAGAAACTAGAAAATATGAATCTAAAAACTTCCTATGCTAGAATATATCAAAGCCGAACACATAACGTAATAGGAACAAACACTCATGCTCTCTCTCCTAATCTAAGTGTTAATTTGGGGTGATCACTCAACGCACAATCATAGAATGTATTCTATCATAGGTTTGGCGGTTACACAAATCTCCACCACTAAAGCTAAGGTCAAAACAGTTTTTAAAGGCAATATTGGGTGAACATTTGTAAGGCTTATGGTGTAGTGTTGTTACTAACATACTACGACGAAGGAGAAAAAGGCAATGGTACATGACCGGAACGCCGGGCAAGACACCAATGACTGCTCGATTCCCTCACCTAAGCATGATTCACAACTAATGGGTAGGATAAGACATGGGATTCATAATAATAGTGTAAAATGAAAAATAGAAACAAATAGTCTTAACCTATAACCAAGTTGTTACCACTTGCCGTTCATCCAAGGGTAAAGCTCCAGGATGCAAAAATTGGATCATATAACAAGTGTGTATGCCATTAGAGAACGTCATGATGGGAACTACACTTGGTCTTCATGTTGGCAATTACGAACCAACAACTTCATTCTTCATATGTGACCGAAGTGGCCTCTTCGATACTAATACTTTCAAAGCTCAACAAACAATGCTATATATATATATATATATATATATATATATATATATATATATATATATATATATATATATATATATATATATATATATATATATATATATATATGATTGGTCCCGAAACGGTCAGATATTATTGACCAAGGTCAACAAGTCAAAGACAGCTCAATTTCAATTCTCCGTGGATAGTATAGTGTGTCCCCGGGTCGTTATGTCCCAGCGAGATTGCAATGGTGTTTTAGAAAATGGTTTAGGAATGAGTGGCACTGAGGACAGTAGCCAAGATGATTTGGAATTGATTATGCTACCGATTTTTGGTATTTGCACAATGATATAATATATAACAAATATACAGATATATTCACAAATACACAACTGGAAATCAGGTTACAGACAGAAAAGGGGGTTTTAGTAAATTACAAACTACAGGGGGTGCAAGTGAAACTTTTTAAAACTTAAACTTAAAAGAAAATTTAAAAGGAAAATGAAATTATGAAAATGATTATTTTAATATTTAAATATTAATTAATTAATTAAAACTATTTAAAATCTAATTTAAACCTAATTTAAATTAACTAAAAATGATAAAGATTACAAATTAACTTAAAAATTTGCAAAACTAATTTCTAAACCTTAGAATGAACTTGAAGAAAGTATAAAAAAATAAAAAGAAATATTTTTGTCTTTTATGAGTTTTTTTTATTAATTAAAAACTAATTATCTTAATTAAACTAAATAAATTATTTTAAATTACTAATAATACCTAAATGACTTAGAAAATTATGAAAAAAAATTATAAAACTAATTAACCATCACAGGAATCCTAAAAAATTATAAAAAGCTTCTAAAAATTATTTTTAGACTATTTTACTAATTATTTACCTTTTAATTAATTTAAATCTAATTTAACTAAATTAAATAAGAAAAGTAGAAGATGAACAGTGGAATTTAAAAATTTATTTTCTAAAAGTCTTAACTAATTTATAAAACCTAGAGAAATTATAAAAACCTACTGTTGTTATTTAAAATTTAAGAAAACTAATTAATTACTAATATTACCTAATTAATTATTTAAACTATTTTTAATTCTAATAATTAGTAAACTGTTTAAGAAAAATCTAAGAAAATTATTATAAATACTTAAAGGTGACAGGTAATTAATAAAATTATGAAAATGGTAAAGTGCTTATTAATAAGCTGAAATAAAAAATGAAAAAGATAGAATCTCTTAAATAGAAGCTATCACTAATTTTAAGTTTGGTTTTTTTGGTGTTTTTCTTTTTGACAGATGAAAATAAGATAAAAATAAGAAACTTTTGTGAAATGACTTTTGTTGTAGCTTAAAAATAAGCTGTGTGCACCCCCTCTTATCCAAACAGTAACTTAAAGCTTATTAGGACTTAAGCCAATTGTGAGAAAGCTAGGAAATGAGAAAGTAACCATGCAGAGATGAATACCAACTTAAAATAAGCTAATTAGAACAAAGAAGCACACTGAATAAGCTATTAATCACAAATAAGCACTTATGTAACTAATAGGCCAAAACAGGCCTGAACTGGGTGGTTTTGGACCTCTGTGGGGTCCACAAAAGAACTCAGGGGTCCAACCTAAGGGTTGACTTATGAAGGTGGACTGGTAAGCTACCCAATAAGCCAATAAGCAGGGTTTATTGCTTATTAATGAAGCTTGGGTGATGCTATGAAGTTGGGGGTTCACACTGAGTAATCAGTGTTGGCTCAGAGAATGGCCAAACTTGATGGGGGTTGCAGCCCTATCAAATAAGCTCACAATGGCAAAATAAGCACTGATCTATCAAGATGAGTTGTTTGGCTTTCCAAAAAGCCAAAAAGCTCAGGGTGGGTCCCACTATTGAAGTAGCTAAGTCCTTGGGAAATTTGATCAAAACCTGTGCACAGGGCAAGTGTTTGCCCTGCAGGTCAAAATAAGCTAATGCACAAGCTTATAGAAAATTCCTAAAAATAAGCTGACTATGGGCTTTTGAACACTAGGTGGTAACCTTTAACTTTTGAAAAGGGCAAGGTCTCAAAGCAAACACAAAAATCACAAAAATTCTTCCAAAATTTGGATTTCTGAAACAAAGGTCCTTTTTGACTTTTTGAGTTTTTGAGCTAAGTTGACTAATGTGAACTTTGATTTTGATTTTCTGGTTGAAAGGGACTAATTAAGCTAGAATAAGACTAATTTAAGCTAAACCACTCACAAGTGAATAGATTTGGGGCATATGCCACACTTAATCCAACACAGAGGGTAATCTAGGCCTTGTAATGCTTGATTTTGACTTTTTTATGAATAAACCTTTGTTATTATGATTATTCTGAGCTAGTTATAACCTAAGTGACTTGTACGAACAAGAAACAACAACAATAACAAACTACAACACCTTGGATTACCCTGATCCAAACACACCTTATAAGTTGTCTGATTTGTGATTTTCAAGGCTAATGGGTGTTAGGGCTATTCCAACTGATCCAGGTCACCTTTTTATGAGATCTTAAGCCTAATTGAGCACTTAAACACAAGGAATAACAACAAATGAACAAGATTAACAACTATGCTATTTTAACTGTCAAATTGAAATTTCAAAGCAACTAAGATTTCCAATTAACAAGATACTAATATTATACTAGATTATCACTACTTAACACTAAATGAACACAGAAAAGCAAAATAAGCAACTAAATAAGCAATGCTACAGTAAGATGAAAGAAATGAGTTTTTAAAAGCTTACAAGGTGCATTCCAGCTTAAACCATGAACCAAGGACCTCAAAACCAATCCAATAGGCCTTCCACAAGACCACTAACCCGGGGCCATCCAAGATTTACCCTGCTCCAATGTTCATCTTCAAAATCCTGCAAAGTTTGACTTTTGTTGACTATTTTGTGATTTTTGATTTTCTTATATCTAAGCAGTATTTTAATGGTTTCTAAAAGCTTATTTAAGCTTTCTGGGAGCCTACATGAGCTTAAGAGTCCATGGATTCAACTATCAATAACAACACAGCTTAAATGAAAACTTGAAATAAAATGAAAATTGAACAAACTAAGAAATAACTCCAAACTTGATTTTTATTAATGGAAAACCTTGAAGGTACACTGAAAACAGAGTTTACACTAATTTAAAGCTAAATTACACAAAGACAATTTGAAAATTACTTATACGATCTAAAAATACTAAAATTAATCTAACACTTGTTCACTTGATCTTCTTTTATAGGCCTGGATTAGGGTTTGTCTTAGTCTTCTGAGCATATCCCACTTGATTCTAAGCCATTGGATCAATCAGGGGCCTCTAATTGAGCGCCACCTTTTTTGGTGCCAAAACCATTTTTTGCAATTGGATTCTGATAACTTGAGGGGTGGGGGAGCATTTAATGTGGTGGTGATGGTAGGTGATAGTGGTGAGGATGTGATGGGCAAGTGGAGATGGGGGGGGGGGGATGAATTCCAGGGTGGTTTTGCAGGGTGGTATTGGGTGAGAGGAAAGGAGGGAAGGTGGGGTTTGACCGAGGGTTTGACCCTGGTATTATTATACGGGGTATGGGCTTTGGATAGGGATATGGATTGGATTTGGTGTTGGGATAATATTAAGGGTCCGGTTTGGCATGTAAGTATCACAAGGACTAATTTTGTAATTAGCCGAAAAGTGAGGGGGTGGATTTGGCATTCTTCCAAAGTTCTCATAAGGGTATTTTCTGCCAAGTTTCCATAGTCCAAGGTTTTATGTTGACTTTTCACCTTTGACTTTTCCAGGGACTAAAGCTGCCAAACTTTGAAACTTCAGGGACCTGTTATGTAATTTCGCCAAACTTTGCAATCATGGACCAATCCTGCCATATATGAGAAGTACAAGGACAAATTTTGTTTTTCTCAAAGTTTTAATATCCCAGGGACCATTTGTGACAATTTTCCAAACTTCAGGGACTAAACTTGACATTTTGTGAAACTTTGCACCAAAGGACTAATTATGTAAGTTTTTGATTTAAAAGGGCCTTTGGTGACTTTTTCAAGTTTTTAGAATAACCAGGGAATAGATTTGACAACTTTTGAAAGTTGAGGGACTGAAACTGCCAATTTTGCAAACTTTGTACGTTTTTCATCTGTTTTTGATTATTTTGCATCTTAAACATATAAAACACATTCCTGGGATATTTTTACTATTTTGATGCAATATTGAGTGTTTTTAGATGTTTTGGCAGCTCAGAAAAGGTAAAAATGATGAGTATTTACACACTCATCAATCCCCCACACTAAAACATTGCTAGTCCCTAGCAATCTTTTGAGAAAAACTTGATGGATTTGAAAAAATCTTTACCAAAAACCATCACTTCTGGAGTAGCCAGATGTATCGATTCAAGTAAGAACTATGGTCCACCTGATAACCATGTGATTTTGAGCAAATCACCAGCTGTCAACGGATTTGATTAGTCTTTACCAAAAGCCGTTTGCTTCTGGACTAGCCAACTCTTGATGGACTAAGTCAACATCTTGGTGAGCTGATTACCAATTATGGTTTTTCCACGGCCTTTACCACAAGCCATAATCTTGCGGGCTAGCCAACTCATTCACTTTATGGGATATGGCGAGTTGATTTACCATACAATTTTGGGCAAATTGAAAGCCATCAACGGATTTGAGATATCTTTACCAAGAGCCGTTTGCTCCTGGATTAGCCAATCCTTTTGTTATTTAGACATGGCGGACTGATAACCACAAAAATTTTGAAATAAAGTGAAAATTTTTTGAAAATTTTAGGCCAAAATGGGGGTACTTAGAAAGTATTTTGTGATAAAATTCGCAAGAATTTGCCCCCCCCCCCCCCCCCCACCACACTAGAATTGAATATTTTCCTCAATATTCAAAGTCCCGGCTAGTATGCCGATTCTCTGAACGGAAAAAGCTAATATTCGAAACTAAATGTGGAATTATCATTTTTATTTTTCACTTTATTTATCTGTACATATAAACATATATATATATATATATATATATATATATATATATATATATATATATATATATATATATATATATATATATATAGTTAGGATCAAATAAGAAGATTACTTAAAATAAGAAGGAATAAGAAGAACTATAACTACAAATCCGAGATGCACCGACCTAAATTAGATGCATCCCTATAATCTTAGATGCATTATAATGCACCATAGTGTGTTTTCTAGCTTTTAATCAGATGCATATACGTATATTAAATGCATTTCATGATTTCTCTTATTTTTTGTTCCTCTGCACGTGCTAAAATCATGAAAATCAATTTGCACCATCTATACATAAAATTAACTTTCGAAACTCAAGATGTTGCATCTATATGAATAGAAATGCATCTAATGCAAGTTGTTGCATCTCAAATGCGTGATTTTGGTCACTTCTTACCACTTCTTATTTTAATTTACTTCTTACTGGATCCCTACCCTATATATATATATATATATATATATATATACATATATATATATATATATATATATATATATATATATATACATACATATATATATATATATATATATATATATATATATATATATATATATATATATATATATATATATATATATATATATATATATTTTAGAGACTTATATACATATTTACTTTTCAAAAGGTGGGGGACGGCCACTCCCCCACACTAGAGTGGTAGAAAGTAGAAAGAAGTTAGAGATATGGGTGAAAACCCATATTTTGCTAATTTTTGTTCACCGAGTCACTAGCTTGACTCGATCCCCGAATTCATTGGTCCATGGGGAAAGTTTGGAGATCCGGGAAAACCATGGATGGTATGTCCTCTCCAAAATAGTGTTTCAAACGATGACCATTCACTTTGAAGTTGGGACCTTTGGGTTGAGATAGCTCAACAGTCCCGTATGGATATACTTTAGCAACAGTGAATGGTCCAGTCCATCGGGTTTTTAATTTCCCCGAGAAGATCTTTAACCTCGAATTGAAAAGAAGGACTCTGTCACCGACGTTGAAAACGCGGTTCTTAATTTTGGAGTCGTGAATCTTCTTTGTCTTTTCTTTGTAGATCAAAGAGTTCTCGTAGGCTTGATCATGAAGTTCGTTTAATTCATTGAGTTGAACTTTACGATGATCAACCGCTTTATGAAGATCATAGTTTGCATGTTTCAAGGCCCAGTAGGCTTTGTGCTCGAGCTCGATCGGTAAATGACACGCCTTTTCGTATACAAGCTTGTAGGGAGTACACCCGATGGGTGTTTTGTAAGCTGTACGGAAGGCCCAGAGTGCATCATCTAGTTTATCCGACCAGGAAGCACGGTTTTCACCTACGGTCCTCTCAAGAATCCGCTTAATACCACGGTTTGAAACCTCCACCTGCCCACTTGTTTGTGGGTGATACGCGGTAGAAAGACGGTGAGTAACACCGTACTTAAGCATTACTTTTTCGAATTGATCATTGCAAAAGTGAGTACTGCGATCACTAATGATGGCACGGGGAGTTCCAAAACGAGCAAAGAGGGATTTCAAAAATTTCACAACAACTCGGGCATCGTTGGTGGGTAAGGCTTTTGCCTCAATCCATTTTGACAAGTAGTCAACAGGCACGAGAATGTATTTGTTTCCACGAGAAGATGGGAATGGCCCCATAAAATCAATGCCCCAGACGTCAAAGATTTCACAAACTTGAATGGCATTTTGTGGCATTTCATTCTTTTGTGAAATATTCCCGTGACGCTGACAAGCGTCACAAGCTTTGACTAACTCGTGGGCATCCTTATAGATCGTGGGCCAATAGAAACCGGAATCAAACACCTTTTTGGCGGTGTAGTTAGGACTATGATGGCCCCCGGTGGGTCCAGCATGGCAAGCCTTGAGAATATCAGCGGCTTCCTATCCGTATACACATCGCCTGATGACTTGATCGGCACAGATTTTGAAGAGATAGGGGTCGTCCCAGAAGTAATGTTTAACGTCTTTGAAGAATTTGTTCTTCTGTTTGGACGTCATCCCCTTCACGATGAAGTTACCCGCATGGTAATTTGCAAAGTCGGCAAACCATGGGGTAGTAAAGTCACCACGAAAAGCAACCGCATTGAGTGTCTCGAGAGGAAATGTTTCATTTATTTCCTGTTTCTCGGACACATCCTGGTGAGGGTTTTCTAATCGTGAGAGATGATCAGCAGCAAGGTTCTCAGCTCCTTTTTTTTATCACGGATAATGATATCAAATTCTTGGAGGAGGAGAACCCAACGGAGTAGCCTCGGCTTTGCATCTTGCTTTAAAAATAGGTACTTCAAAGCCGAGTGATCCGTATACACTACGCATTTGGTCAGGATTAAGTATGGCCGGAATTTTTTAAAGGCATACACCACAGCCAATAGTTCTTTTTCAGTGGTGGTGTAATGACTCTGGGCCTCGGTCATAGTTTTGCTTGCGTAGTGTATAGGCTGAAAGTATTTTGCTTTTCGTTGCCCCAAGACCGCACCTATGGCAAAATCACTAGCATCGCACATAATCTCAAAAGGTAGGTCCCAATCGGGGGCAACAAGAATCGGTGCCTCGGTAAGCTTTTTCTTTAATGTTTCAAAAGCTTCGATGCACTCAGGAGAGAAGATGAAAGGAGCATCCTTCTCGAGGAGATGGGTCATAGGCCGGGCAATCTTAGAGAAATCTTGGATAAACCTACGGTAGAAGCCGGCATGACCCAAAAAGCTCCTAACACCTTTAACGGTGGTGGGATGAGGTAATTTAGCGATGACATCAATTTTGGCTTTGTCAACCTCAATCCCGTTCTTTGAAATTTTATGGCCGAGGACAATGCCCTCTTTAACCATAAAATGGCTCTTCTCCGAGTTGAGCCTTAAATTCGTTTCTTTGCAACGTTTAAGCATCTGTTCCAAGTGGGAGAGACAAGACTGGAATGAATCCCCGATGACTGAAAAGTCATCCACGAATACCTCCATGGTTTTCCTGATCATGTCGGAAAAGATAAACATCATGCACCTTTGGAATGTGCCTGGTGCATTACATAAGCCGAAAGGCATACGTCTGTAAGAAAAAGTTTCGTAGGGGCATGTGAAGGTAGTTTTCTCTTGATCCTGTGGATCAACGGGGATTTGGAAGTAACCCGAGAAACCATCGAGGAAACAGTAGTATTCATTCCCTGCAAGTCTTTCGAGCATCTGGTCCATAAAAGGGAGAGGAAAATGGTCTTTACGGGTGGGCTTCATTCAAATTTCGATAGTCAATACATACTCGCCAACCCGTGACCAAACGAGTTGGAATCAACTCGTTATCCTCGTTGGTGACAACGGTTATGCCACCCTTTTTAGGAACGCAATGAATTGGGCTAACCCAAGGACTGTCAGATATAGGGTAAATCAATCCCGCATCAAGAAGTTTTAGAACCTCTTCTTTGATAACTTCGTGGATTTTGGGATTCACCCTTCTCTGTTGTTGCACTGCTGGTTTAAAGTCATCCTCCATTAAGATTTTGTGTGTACAAAATTCCGGGCTAACACCCTTAATGTCGGAGAGTTTCCAAGCAATTGCTTGCTTGTTTGCCTTAAGAACCTTTAGGAGTGCAGCCTTTTTCTCATCTTTCAAGTCTTTAGCAATAATGACGGGTAATTTATTATCACCCTCCAGAAATGCATATTCTAGATGAGGAGGCAAGTCCTTGAGCTCAACCTCGGGAAAGTCTTCAGTTATTTCAACATTTTTGACTTCCTCTTTATGAAGTATTTTTGGAGACGGAGAGGGTGAAGGATCGTCATTTAACAATCTTTCAAGAAGAAGAATGTCCCCCTCCGGGTCAAGATAGTTTTCATCAACCCCATGAGGGATTGAACTATCCTTAGCAAGAAAGGCCTCGACCTCTTCCAGAAGAAAGTCACTCCTTAGACGCAACATCGATGATGTCAATTCGGTTAACTGTTTCAGCGTCATAGTTGGAGGAGTATCTTGAAATCTGATTAAGATTGAATGTGATGGCTTCGCCACCAACACGTAGAGTGATTTCTTCTTCGAATACATCGATTAGAGCACGACCCGTTCTTAAGAATCCCCTCCCGAGAATGAGAGGAACTCTTGGGTCAGCATCGAAATCAACAATCACGAAATCTGCCGGAAAATGGAACTTTTCTACTTTCACGAAGATATCTTCGGCAATGCCGAGAGGACGTGATATTGTACGGTCTGCAAGCTCGAGAGTCATGCAGGTAGGAGTGAGAGCAGGAAGAAAGAGTCTTTTCCAGACTGTGTAATCAGGTTAATGCTTGCACCAAGATCGGCCAAGGCAAAGCATTCAACCATCCCCAGGAAAATACAAGGAATGAGAAATTTCCCGGGATCTCCAAGCTTTTCGGGAAGCTTTTTCAAGAGCACTGCTGAGCAATGCTCATTAAGTGGAGTTTTTGCCTTCTCACAGAGTTTTTCTTTGTTGCTTATCAGATTTTTTATTGTTGAAGCAAATTTAGGCATGAGAAGAAGAGCATCCGCGAAGCTAATATCGAAATGTAACTCTTGGAAAATTTGACAAAATTTTACCATCTGATGATTAGCTCTTTCGCGGTTCTTTTGATCATTCAATCGTGAAGGATATGGAATTGAAGGCTTAGGATCATTCTTTGGAATTTCATCAGAACTTCCAGGAGGATCAAATACAACTTTTGACTTACGAGTCGAGACCGGGACAACTTGAGGGTGGACGTTGTTGGTACCTCCGTTATTAGTAGGAAGTACCGTGTCCGTGGTAACCTCAGGTTCACGTTCCGCTACCTTAGTAGGAGGAGAAGAAGAGGTAAAGGGAATCGTGGGTCCATTGTATGATACCCCACTTCGGGTAGTGATCGCTTTGACATCGCCCCTCGGGTTAGCGATCGTGTTGCTCGGTAGTGTACCCGGGCCCGAGGGTCAATCATTTAAAGACTTCTGAAGCTCATAGATCTTGCTGATCAGTAACCGATTCGTTTCCTCTTGTGCTTTCATGAATTGTTTTAGCACTTCATCGGAGGAAGACGAGGGTAGAACAACGTTTTGATTTTGAGTAGGAAAATTTTGAACACGGTTGTTTTGAAAATTCCTTTGATTTTGATTGTTGTTACCCTGAAAATTATTTCTCTGATTGAAATTACCCTGATTGTAATTCCCTTGATTTTGGTTTCTTTGAAAATTTCCTTGAAAACCTTGATTTTGATTGCCATTTTGAAAATTGTTTTGATTAAAATGACCTTGATTTTGGTTCGGGTTTTGGAAATTTGAATTTTGACCTTGGTTAAAATCTCCTCGATTCTGATTCGAGTTACGGTTTTGATTTTGGTTAAAACCGAGAGGTCCGAGAAAATTGTTGGAACGATAGCTCAAGAGATTACGGTCCTCTTATGGTTGGTAAGAATTACCCCCCATGTTGTAGGAACCTTGAGCAGCATAAACGTTCTCTTGAGGAAAACCAGCAGTAGCTGGACACTCGGAATAAAGATGTGGGCCTCCACAAGTTTCACAACTTCGGGCCACGGCTTTCACTTGTTGATTTTGAACCTGATTTTGCATAGTTTGGTTCATTCTCAACACAGCCGTAGAGATATCATCCATCTTTTTGGTGAGAGTAATTATTTCAGGAGATGATGATGAAGGAATGATTGATTTACATGACTCATCCCTCTCCGCAGAGGAATCCCAAAAGTTATGGTGGGCAGTCATGTTCTCAATCAAGTCATAGCATTCTTCTGGACGCCTTTTCATAAAGGTCCCACCAGCAGCAGCATTGAGAATATCCCGGTGCCTCAATGTCAGACCATTATAGAAGGTATCTATGATGGTAACTTGTAACATGTTGTGGTTAGGGCACCGATCAATAGCTAGCTTATAAAGTTCCTAAGCCTAAAAAAGAGACTCATCGGGATGTTGCCGGAAGTTGCTGATATCATTTCGTAACTTGGTAACCATGGAAGGTGGAAAATATTTTGCTAAAAACTTGGTTACCATTTCATCAAAGGTACGAATAGAATTCTTTGGGAGTCGGTCAAACCATGCAGTGGCATGGTGGGTGAGAGAATAGGGGAAGAGATACAGCCGGAGGGCATCATCGGTGACACCATGTTGTTTCATGCTTTGGGTGACGGTAAGGTATTTATCAAGATGCTTGTTAGCATCGTCACCCAGTAATCCATGAAATTGACATGAATTTTGGACTTGTTGGATCAGGTGGTGCTTGAGGCCAAAGTCCATAGCCTCAATAGTGTGTGGTGCAATAGGTCCGCCCCTCCCTTGCATGGTAGGCTGGCACAACTCCTCCATAGTTCGGAGATCGGGAGCTGGCTCATCCCTGGGAGGGTCAGGGGGTGGTGGTGGTGGCCCATCAGCCATTTCGATTTTTGGTTCTTCAATAACAGTACGTAGCTCGGGTACGTTTTTTCTGCTTTTTACGTTTTGTTTGTGACCGAGTGCGCATGCACTAAAAACAATTTATCAAAACAAGATCGAGGCAAAACCACAGTGAACTTAAATCCAATAATCACAAGTGAATGGCTTCTTTAAAAAAGGTACACCACTCACAGGGATATAAAGGCAAGTTTTAATCTTAAGTTTGGGAACTTATTATGTCCACACCCCCAGTTGGTAGGTGTTCTGCCTTGGTTTGCGGTGGTAAGATTTTATGTATTTATTAATAGAAAAACTGTTTTTAGGCTTATAGGTGTGTGTGCAGAAAACTTTGGGAATTATATTTTTGGAACTGATTCGTTAACCAAAATCGTTCTTTTAAGATTACTCGCAGGCTGGCGGGAGGGAAAGAATGGATCCCTCTTCAGTTCGCAATTTAATGTTAGAAGTTACCTTATACCAACTGTTTCAGGTTGTAATCTTATAAAAAAAAAAACGAATTAATTTAACTTCACAGTTTGTTTTGTTGTTTTTGATTTTTTTGGTGTTGTTAACACTTCAGGAAAAGTGTTAATGAACTTTTTGATATGATTGATATTTTTACAAAAACTTTTTACAAATTGTGTGAAATTTGTACAGGGAGGGTTTTGAAAACCATTAAACTTAAAACGATTTTAAAAACACGCAACAACCTCCCCGGCAGCGGCGCCAAATTTTGATTGGTCCCGAAACGGTCAGATATTATTGACCAAGGTCAACAAGTCAAAGACAGCTCAGTTCCAATTCTCCGTGGATAGTATAGCGTGTCCCCGGGTCGTTATGTCCCAGCGAGATTGCAATGGTGTTTTAGAAAACGGTTTAGGAATGAGTGGCACTGAGGACAGTAGCCAAGATGATTTGGAATTGATTATGCTACTGATTTTTGGTATTTGCACAATGATATAATATATAACAGATCTACAGATATATTCACAAATACACAACTGGAAATCAGGTTACAGACAGAAAAGGGGGTTTTAGTAAATTACAAACTACAGGGGGTGCAAGTGAAACTTTTTAAAACTTAAATTTAAAAGAAAATTTAAAAGGAAAATGAAATTATGAAAATGATTATTTTAATATTTAAATATTAATTAATTAATTAAAACTATTTAAAATCTAATTTAAACCTAATTTAAATTAACTAAAAATGATAAAGATTACAAATTAACTTAAAAATTTGCAAAACTAATTTCTAAACCTTAAAATGAACTTGAAGAAAGTATAAAAAAATAAAAAGAAATATTTTTGTCTTTTATGAGTTTTTTTTATTAATTAAAAACTAATTATCTTAATTAAACTAAATAAATTATTTTAAATTACTAATAATACCTAAATGACTTAGAAAATTATGAAAAAATTTATAAAACTAATTAACCATCACAGGAATCCTAAAAAATTATAAAAAGCTTCTAAAAATTATTTTTAGACTATTTTACTAATTATTTACCTTTTAATTAATTTAAATCTAATTTAACTAAATTAAATAAGAAAAGTAGAAGATGAACAGTGAAATTTAAAAATTTATTTTCTAAAAGTCTTAACTAATTTATAAAACCTAGAGAAATTATAAAAACCTACTGTTGTTATTTAAAATTTAAGAAAACTAATTAATTACTAATATTACCTAATTAATTATTTAAACTATTTTTAATTCTTATAATTAGTAAACTGTTTAAGAAAAATCTAAGAAAATTATTAAAAATACTTAAAGGTGACAGGTAATTAATAAAATTATGAAAATGGTAAAGTGCTTATTAATAAGCTGAAATAAAAAATGAAAAAGATAGAATCTATTGAATAGAAGCTATCACTAATTTTAAGTTTGGTATTTCTGGTGTTTTTCTTTTTGACAGATGAAAATAAGATAAAAATAAGAAACTTTTGTGAAATGACTTTTTTTGTAGCTTAAAAATAAGCTGTGTGCACCCCCTCTTATCCAAACAGTGACTTAAAGCTTATTAGGACTTAAGCCAATTGTGAAAAGCTAGGAAATGAGAAACTAAGCATGCACAGATGAATACCAACTTAAAATAAGCCAATTAGAACAAAGAAGCACACTGAATAAGCTATTAATCACAAATAAGCACTTATGTAACTAATAGGCCAAAACAAGCCTGAACTGGGTGGTTTTGGACCTCTGTGAGGTCCACAAAAGAACTCAGGGGTCCAAACTAAGGGTTGACTTATGAAGGTGGACTGGTAAGCTACCCAATAAGCCAATAAGCAGGGTTTATTGCTTATTAATGAAGCTTGGGTGATGCTATGAAGTTGGGGGTTCACACTGAGTAATCAGTGTTGGCTCAGAGAATGGCCAAACTTGATGGGGGTTGCAGCCCTATCAAATAAGCTCACAATGGCAAAATAAGCACTGGTCTATCAAGATGAGTTGTTTGGCTTTCCAAAAAGCCAAAAAGCTCAGGGTGGGTCCCACTATTGAAGTAGCTAAGTCCTTGGGAAATTTGATCAAAACCTGTGCACAGGGCAAGTGTTTGCCCTGCAGGTCAAAATAAGCTAATGCACAAGCTTATAGAAAATTCCTAAAAATAAGCTGACTATGGGGCTTTTGAACACTAGGTGGTAACCTTTAACTTTTGAAAAGGGCAAGGTCTCAAAGCAAACACAAAAATCACAAAAATTCTTCCAAATTTTGGATTTCTGAAACAAAGGTCCTTTTTGACTTTTTGAGTTTTTGAGCTAAGTTGACTAATGTGAACTTTGATTTTGTTTTTCTGGTTGAAAGGGACTAATTAAGCTAGAATAAGACTAATTTAAGCTAAGAGTAGTGATTGGCATGCCTAACTTCATGCCTAACAATTAGATGATCACACTTGGAAGAATCAAAGGATATCATGAAGAGAGAGAAATATCATGCCCCACTTGTCATTCATTGAGTGGATTAGGCATAAAATTAGTCATGCTATTTAGGCATGCCAATCATTTTCCTTAAGCTAAACCACTCACAAGTGAATGGATTTGGGGCATATGCCACACTTAATCCAACACAGAGGGTAATCTAGGCCTTGTAATGCTTGATTTTGACTTTTTTTATGAATAAACCTTGGTTATTATGATTATTCTGAGCTAGTTATAACCTAAGTGACTTGTATGAACAAGAAACAACAAAAATAACAAACCACAACACCTTGGATTACCCTGATCCAAACACACCTTATAAGTTGTCTGATTTGTGATTTTCAAGGCTAATGGGTGTTAGGGCTATTCCAACTGATCCAGGTCACCTTATTATGAGATCTTAAGCCTAATTGAGCACTTAAACACAAGGAATAACAACAAATGAACAAGATTAACAACTATGCTATTTTAACTGTCAAATTGAAATTTCAAAGCAACTAAGATTTCCAATTAACAAGATACTAATATTATACTAGATTATCACTACTTAACACTAAATGAACACAGAAAAGCTAAATAAGCAACTAAATAAGCAATGCTACAGTAAGATGAAAGAAATGAGTTTTTAAAAGCTTACAAGGTGCATTCCAGCTTAAACCAAGAACCAAGGACCTCAAAACCAGTCCTATAGGCCTTCCATAAGACCACTAACCCAGGGCCATCCAAGATTTACCCTGCTCCAATGTTCATCTTCAAAATCCTACAAAGTTTGACTTTTGTTGACTGTTTTGTGGTTTTTGGTTTTCTTATATGTAAGCAGTATTTTAATGGTTTCTAAAAGCTTATTTAAGCTTTCTGGGAGCCTACATGAGCTTAAGAGTCCATGGATTCAAATATCAATAACAACACAACTTAAATGAAAACTTGAAATAAATTAAAAATTGCACAAACTAAGAAATAACTCCAAACTTGATTTTTATTAATGGAAAACCTTGAAGGTACACTAAAAACAGAGTTTACACTAATTGAAAGCTAAATTACACAAAGACAATTTGAAAATTACTTATACGATCTAAAAATACTAAAATTAATCTAACACTTGTTCACTTGATCTTCTTTTATAGGCCTGGATTAGGGTTTGTCTTAGTCTTCTGAGCATATCCCACTTGATTCTAAGCCATTGGATCAATCAGGGGCCTCTAATTGAGCGTCACGTGTTTTGGCGCCAAAACCATTTTTTGCAATTGGACTCTGATAACTTGAGGGGTGGGGGAGCATTTAATGTGGTGATGATGGTAGGTGATAGTGGTGAGGATGTGATGGGCAAGTGGAGATGGGGGGGGGGGGGGGATGAATACCAGGTGGTTTTGTAGGGTGGTATTGGGTGAGAGGAAAGGAGGGAAGGGTGGTGTTTGACCGGGGGTTTGACCCTGGTATTATTATACGGGGTGTGGGCTTTGGATAGGGATATGGATTGGATTTGGTGTTGGGATAATATTAAGGGTCCGGTTTGGCATGTAAGTATCACAAGGACTAATTTTGTAATTAGCCAAAAAGTGAGGGGGTGGATTTGGCATTCTTCCAAAGTTCTCATAAGGGTATTTTCTGCCAAGTTTCCATAGTCCAAGGTTTTATGTTGACTTTTCACCTTTGACTTTTCCAGGGACTAATACTGCCAAACTTTGAAACTTCAGTGACCTGTTATGTAATTTCATCAAACTTTGCAATCAAGGACCAATCCTGCCATATATGAGAAGTACAAGGACAAAATTTGTTTTTCTCAAAGTTTTAATGTCCCAGGGACCATTTGTGACAATTTTCCAAACTTCAGGGACTAAACTTGACATTTTGTGAAACTTTGCCCCAAAGGACTAATTATGTAACTTTTTGATTTAAAAGGGCCTTTGGTGACTTTTTCAAGTTTTTAGAATAACCAGGGACTAGATTTGACAACTTTTGAAAGTTGAGGGACTGAAACTGCCAATTTTGCAAACTTTGTACGTTTTTCATCTGTTTTTGATTATTTTGCATCTGAAACATATAAAACACATTCCTGGGATATTTTTACTATTTTGATGCAATATTGAGTGTTTTTAAATATTTTGGCAGCTCAGAAAAGATAAAAATGATAAGTATTTACACACTCATCAATATATATATATATATATATATATATATATATATATATATATATATATATATATATATATATATATATATATATATATATATAACAGGATACGTTACATGTAGATAATGCCACGTAAGCGCCACCTCATTGCTCAGTAATTCATTATCTGCCATGTCATCACATAGTTGCCATGTAAGCATTTTTAATTTTTATTTTATTTGCATTTTGTTATTTATTTTCGAAAATAATTTAGCTATTGAAGTATTAAATGTATTGAAATTAGTTATTAAAAAGTGTAGTTCATAAGGTTCGAACATGGGTCTCTCTTCAATTAATAAGCAAACATAATCAACCATCTCTACCAATGGAGCAATACAACTTTTGTTATTTCTTTTGTAAGTTAAAATTGATAAAGAATACCTAATTAATTTTAATTACAATTATCACATATAAAACGTGTATGTTTATACAAAACAAAAACAAAAAAATAATACTAATAATAAAAAATAAGAAAACATCATGATCACAAAACGTATAAGATAGAAAATTACAAAACGTGTGATTTTATTTCTTAAAAAAAAGATAAGATAAGTTTGGTAGATATTTATTGTTATCTTAAATTTTCTGACCTACATAATCACAATTAATGTTTTACATGTTTTACATAATCATACACTATATATATATATATATATATATATATATATATATATATATATATATATATATATATATATATATATATATATATATATATATATATATATATATATAACGTTATTTTTTGACCTACGTCACAATTAGTTAGTCAATTAAATTTTAACAGCAACATGCAGCCACAAAGATGTTCACAGAGGCTTTCTAAAGCGAAAAAAACAAATGCTTCCGAAAAGCAACAGGAGGAAAAGAAGAAAACTAGAATGAATTCAGTTAATTAATTTGTTTGTTCGATTTTTAAATCTGCTATATTAGTGTTATGTATGTATTGATTTGTTTGTTTGATCTTTAAATCTCATATATTAGTGTTGTGTATGTCTTGATGATTTGTTAGGAGCCAAACAACCACTGAAGAAAGGTGCTCGAATGAATTTACGAGGTATGTTGTTCATTAAGAATCAATGATTCATTGTTGTATAAATTTTGTTGTTAATTCAAACCATATAATTTGTGATAAATATACAGACGCAAAGCATGCTGAGAACGATGTGACTATATTGGAACGACCAGGACCAGGTATATATGTATACGTACTATAAATTAAGGACTTTGTTTTTTGTTGCCATTGATCAGTAGTTGTAAAATAAAACTTTTGTCAAAAGCCTAATTAATAATCTTTCATGTTTTGATTATACACCTTTACTCCATCAGTTTGCACTTTAGCTAGATCCCATAAATCTGATTAAACATAATTAGTTAACAGCCTTTTTTTTATCATGTCTTCTATTGTTGCACCTCGCTCCATATGAGTACGTACTATGTTATTTGTACTTAAGCAACTTAGGGCTGTGTTTTCTGTTGCCATTGATCAATAGTTGCACCTCGCTACATATTACTGCGTACAATGTTATTTGTACATAAGCAATTAAGGTCTGTGTTTTTTGTTGCCATTGATCAGTAGTTGCAAAATAAAATTTTTACAAAAAGCCTAATTAATAATCTTTACTGTTGAGATTATATGCCTTTACTCCATCAGTTTGCAGTTTAGCTAGAGGCCATAAATCTGACTATACATAATAAGTTAATAGCATATTGATATCATGTCTTCTATTTTTGCACCTCACTCCATAGGTCTTCCACATATATGCAATGCTAACAAAGCTCAAGGTACTCAAGGTGACCAAAGATACCATACATGCTCAGTTGTTTTATCACTCCTTTTCCAAAATTTTCAACTTTAAAACACTTTGATGCCAACGTACTCCATCAGTTTGCACTTTAGGTAGAGCCCATAAACCTGATTATACATAATTAGTTAATAGCCTTTTGATATCATGTCTTCTATTGTTGCACGTTACTCCATGTGACTTCCGCATATATGAGTCTACATTGTGGTTTCCCCCAACACCTATATCTCATACTATAAATGAATCAACCTTTTTTTATATTGTTTGGAAATCAATCTGATAAGCATTTTTTTAAGTGTTATATTTTTTTGATCTTTAAATCTTATATATTTGTGTTGTGTATGTGTTGATGATTTGTTATCAGCAAAGCAACCATTGAAGAAAGGTACTCGACTTAATTTAACCGAAATAATCTTAGGCAAACACCCCCTAATATCCTGTTTTATTATTACCTCTAAATACTACTTATTTCATAATTTCTTGAGACTTGATATTCGTACCCTCATTAATTGACCGTCAATGTTCTGCAAAATTAGCTCAACATGCACCTGGGAAATCACTTCATTTATTAATTGTCATTCTACCTGATATGACGGGCTCTTAATGGCTGATTTTTAACAAATGTGAATGGTGCAGATCTAATAATCCTAATGGAAAACCAAAGTGGCTTCTGTCGTTTATCTCAAAGTACCCGATGTTAAATTTTATGCTTACAACAACAGTTTATGTTTGGGTGAGCCGAATATTCTCTGGCTTTTCTAAATTGAATATCTAATAGCATGAGATGGCAAACATAATTTCGTATATTTGTTATGTTATTATTATGCAGATATATAGTCCCGTTATTTTTTATGTTTCTGACCTTTTTGAAAGATATTTGACCCATTTTGAAACTCTACTAACGGGTAACTATCAAAAATAGTTCCACCGTGGCTGGGAAAGAGTTATCATTTTTGTCATTGAGTTAAACATTCTGCATATTAAATCTTAGGTTAATCCCCCACCATTAGATCAAACTAGATGGATAGTGGGGATTTGTCCATTGGTATGCACTGTAGTAACCCACTAATTTCCCCACTAGCTCCCCTTAGGTTAGCAAAGCCTTACTAACTTAACTTAGGCCCTCATTAAGCACAATCTAGGTTATAAATGCCTATAGCTTTTTCCCGAGTGAAATTTTTGCTTTACTATACCACTATTGTCTATCTAACCTCTAGACAAGCTCACATATCCACCTATGCCAAAGATCACTATGGTTACTTCATGTAAACATCCAGGTATGTCAAATCAAGGTTACAAACATATTTTCACTAAGTAATCTATCACTCTAGTACACTATACTCATCAGAATACCCTAATTGCACCTATGTGTTCCCGGTTAGCTTTAAAACCCTAATTGCTTATCTGAACTAGCTTGAAAGTGTTCAAGGCTTAGGTATGAGTTACATTAGAAACTTTAGGATATCTTATACTTCCTAGATCATAGTACAACTCCCTAGAACCTAGGTACAAGCCTCTTAAGCACAAAACCCTAATTACGTCATAACTTCCCGAAAATTAGGTTAAACTTTCCCAAATCTTTACCACAAGCTACCACCACTTAGTATAAGCCTCCTAGGACTTAATCTTAGTCACTAAACACTCATAGAACTAGGGATATAAACGAACTGAACGTTCAGTGAATATTTCATGAATCGTTCGGTAAAAAGTTTGTTTATGTTCATTCGTTTATTAGATGAACGAACATGAACAATATTTTACATTCGTTTAGTTAAATGAACGAACATGAACAAAATTCTCGTCCGTTCATTTATGTTTGTGTACGTTTGATTATGCGTTCGTTAAAGTTCGTTTATGTTTATTTATCTATTTATGTCCATATATCATATCTTTTAATTTTATAATTTTAAAAATTGGTTTGTTTAAACAAAACAACACTTATAAAACAATATATTGTGAACAAGAACTTAAACGAACATGAACAACTCATTTTCTTAATAAACGAACATGAACAAGAAAATTCATCCGTTTAAGCGTCCGAATCCGTTTATTTGTCCGGTTAAAATTAAATGAACGAACATGAACAGGTCTCCGTTCGTGTTTGTCCGGTTCGTTTACAACCCTACATAGAACCCTAATCTAGGCACTAAATCCTAGGAAAAATCCTAAACTCTCACTAGGCAAAACTAGGTCAAAACTAAACCTAAATCTTAAACTAAACTACCTTAGCACCTCAAATAACACAACCAAGCACCCTAGAACCTCCCTTATACCTAGCTAGCACCCTAAAACCTCCCTATCAAGCAAGCAAGGAGGTGGATCACCTCCTTGTCACCACCTTTGACCCACGACCTCACCACCACCACAACCGACCTAGCAGCCTCCTAGCTACCATGTATCTCGCCCTTATCACCCTCCTAGGCACCATTAGTCACCACCTAGCTTAGAATAGTCATCTCCCCTCCTCTCCACCTCCTTCTTCTTTTTCTTGCTCGCTACTCCCTCGTACCCTATAAATAGCGACCCCCTCCCCTCCATTTCATTCCATACCTCCCTCTCTTATTTAACACACATAGTTCTTTATTTTAAGACCCTTAGAAGCCATAGGAATCGAGTAGCTAAGTCTTGATACTAGTCGAGCCCTAGTTTTGGTCGAGAAACCCTAGAAACCCACGTTAAGCTCCCCACGACCTAGGTAAGCCTTATCTTTGATCCTAGTAGCCTTAATACTGATATAAGACACCTAGGACATGCCTTAGAACCCTTAGATAAGCCTTGACCATTTTCTTTTAGAAGTTTTCATTTAGAAACCCTAATTTTGGATAATTACGTGTTTATGTGCTAAATTGCTTTACTATATGCTATAATCTGATTTAAGTGACTTAATTAAGTAAATATAAGTTAAGCATACGCTAGGAAACTTAGTTGTCTCATTAAAATACAATTTGCATGGAAAAAGGACTAGTTTTGTAATAGTTTTCATGCATAGGGGTATATACGGTAAATTTATGAAAATATAAAGTTTAGGGACTTTTTTTTGACATTTCTTAGAAGTTATAAGTACAAGGACCCTTTTTTCAAAGTTTTAAATTCTTAGGATAACAAGTAAAATAAGTTATAAACTTATAAGGACTAGATTTGCAAATATTGTTAAGTTAAGGATATAAAGGGTAATTATTGAAAGTTAGTGTAGTTTAAGGACCATTTCTGCCATATCTTTAAAATACATATGTATAGGGACTAATTGTGTAAAAGATAGAAAATTATATGCTTAAATGTTATAAATTTATAAGTTTAAGGTAAAAAGTGTAAATATGTAAACTTGAAGGGTATAAACGGACTATTTTCATATAAAGTATTAAAAACCTATTTTGAGTTAGAAACATAACACAATACTAGGGAGCTTCATGTGAGGGGTATCATGTGGATATTTCGTTTTGACGAGTTTGATGGGTTTACGAATTAAAGTGCCCTGGCTCCTCAAACGATTATTGCATGACCTCTGAATTATGATGGCCCGAACGGTGTTATGTTATAACCAAAACTTAATAACAACATAACTCAATACTAGTAATAGGGAGCTTCATGTGAGGAGTATTAACTTCTGAATTATGATGGCCCGAACGATATTATGTTGATAATATAATACAATAGTAGGGAGCTTCATGTGAGGAGTCATATACTTCTGAATTATAATGGCCCGAACGGTGTTATGTTATATCTAGAAACTTTAAGAGTTATTACTTAAAAACCTAGACTAAGACTTGACATACACACACACACCCCTACAAGGATACGCGAGTGAGCTGTCTAAACCCTACCCTACTTACCTTAGACCCAAGTGAGTTTTCATAGCCTCACTTTTAAATGCTTTACAACCCTGTGAGGGGGATACATGCTTTAAATCGAACACATGTCTTTTTCTTTGGTTGTTGCACAAGTAAACTATCTGCCACCACTACACAGCAAAATTCATGAATCTAATCGCTTGTGATATTTTACACAAGTGGACGCGAATATAATTGATAGATTTATTGGAGTTTGACAACTCCCATTGGTACTACCTCTCTCTGGAGGGTACCAATAAGTATTATATTTGAACCCTCTGAAGGACTAACTTTGGCAAGTTATCCTTCCCGTCCCATCATGGTTTGGTCTGCAGACCCCATGATCTGGACCATTAACGTATGGTTCATGAGCTTAGTGCAATATACCTGCTATCACTAAACTTTTCCACACATAAGGTTTAAGCTGAACCTGTGGAACTTGTATTCACATACCATATCTACTTAAACCTATGACTCTCACTTAACATTCGTGTTGACTTTTTAAGCATGTTATCCTAGGTAATTGAGCTCTTTAGGAACCCTGGCACGGAGAAGTACTGGATATGAGGATGTCTAGAATAGTTATCATTCATCTGTTTTGTCTTAAAACGTATCTCAAGGGACCTCTCTTTTGGTAAAAGTATATATTTTACTGTAAAAACTCTTGATGAATAAATGAATGATAATACTTTTTTCAAAAAACGTCTCTTTTCGAGTCGTTTCTATTATCTTGTCTTTGTTTCAGTGAAGTAATATCCCCAAACACTAAATCCGCTGCGATCTGTGAAATAAGAGTGTTACAATATGCACCAAAATACAGATATGCAATTGAATTTTCCTCGACAAGTATCTAGTTGAAATTCAACTGTCGGCATATTATAATATTGCATAGAATATGCATATAAACTAGACCTAATTAATTAACGACCATTTTGTTCAGCTTGTTTTATTAATTGACGCTATCTCTTTTCATATTATCATGTCGGTAATTCAGAAATTATATTGAAAGAATTTTCTAATTGATAGCAGAAGGTTTAAAAAGGAATTTAGCACCTTAGCCAAATGCTTGCAATAATATATGGTGAATTTTCCCTAATCACTCTTATATTTTATATTAATTACTTATTCTATACATCTGAACCACGGTTAGTCGATAAAAAAAAAAAAAGAAAAAAAAAAAAAAAAAAAAAAGGGGGATTTATATCCAATAAATCAACAATATTTAGATCTCAAATATTATTACTCGTATTGTATATCATCAATTTCAAGACTTTAGTTTAGTTTTGATTTTAACTTCCTTGAATTGTCTTTAGTTCTCGATGATACTATTGTATGTTTGAAATTAGGAACTTGTGCATAATACAATAATTAGTTTGTTAGAGACCAACTGACCAAGTATACACAACTTTTATCTATGGATATATGAATTTTTTTAAATTTTATTACCGTTGTTCATGTCACTGTAACAAGCTTTGATTAAAAATCTTTTATTTCCATAGATTTTTTTGGGTAAAGAATTTTTATACCCGGTAAATATTGTTACTCCAAAAAATATTTTAGTATATAGGATGTGAGTGAATCTCATGGCTAAACAGCCCGATTGTAGTGTTTTGGTCCATTCTAAGTCCAGACATCTGTGGTCGACATCATTGTTTATCCGGAATAAAGAACTCAATTAGATACCAAATGGGAATACTTAAAAAAAAGAAAATTTTACTACATGCGAGATTTTTAAAGCTGTGATCTCTATATATGTCCTGTGTAAGAAAGAGAAAGAAAATGTGGACTTTTTTCTAACAATGGCTTCATTTCTAGTCACCTTTCTAGCTTTCCTTCTCTTCTTGCTCTTCCTTATTTCAATACTCAGAAGCTTTCAGTCAAAGACTCTCCTCCCACTACCACCCGGACCTACTGGACTTCCAATAATTGGAAACCTCCATCAGCTAGACGTCTCTAACCTCCCAGACCACTTATGGAGTCTTTCAAAACGATACGGCCCTTTAATGTCCATTCGCCTTGGTATGGTCCAAACCCTTGTAGTTTCTTCGCCTGAAATGGCTAAAGAAATATTGAAAACAAATGATTTGAACTTCTGCACTAGGCCTTTATTAACTGGCATGCAGATGATATCATACGATTATAAAGATATTATTTTTTCACCATATAGCGAGTATTGGAAAAAGATGAGGAAGACTTGCATCCTTCATCTCTTTTCACTGAAACAAGTTAACTCATTTCGTTGGGTACGTGAAGAAGAAGTATTTGACATGATCAATACAATAAAGACTCGAATTCCGTCCAAACAATTAGTGAATCTGAGTGAAACTGTGATGATTCTCACAACTAATATTATTACTAGGGTGGCTTTTGGGAAGAAACCGTCTGCATACGCTGACGGACAAGAAGATGTGAGACGATTTCAAGAGAATATGCACGAGTATCAAGCTATGCTTGTTAACTTTTATTTTAAAGATAACTTTCCCTTCTTGGGATGGCTTGATAAACTCAATGGCACCATCGCTCGGTTTGAAAAGCTTCTCAAAAATATGGATGAGTTCTATCAAAAACTCATCGATGAACATTCAAATCCCAACAGGCCAAACATAATGCAAAAGGATATGGTGGATATTTTGCTAGAACTCAAGAATTCAGACCCTTCACTCAATCTTGGTTTTGATCACATCAAAGCTATACTCATGGTGAGTACTTTACATTTCACTACTTAATGTTGAATTCAATGTATAGATTCATCGACTATTGCCTTAATTTCTTTCACTTGTTTAGGATGTTCTACTAGGGGCAACAGGCACAAGTGCTGTGACTGTGGTGTGGGCAATGACATTGCTGATGAACAATCCTAAATCTCTAAAGAAACTTCAGGAAGAAGTCAGCAATGCAGTCGGGAACAAAGGGAAAGTAGACGAAGATGATCTTGATAAGCTCAAATATTTAAAAGCGGTCATCAAAGAGACATTTAGATTGTATCCAGCTGCACCACTTTTAGTCCCTCATGAATCAAGAGAACGAGTTGTTTTAAATGGATACGAGATTCCTAAAAAGACTTTAGTCTACGTGAATGCATGGGCATTAGGGCGAGACCCAAGTTCTTGGGAAAGACCAGAAGAGTTCGAGCCAGAAAGGTTCATGGGTAGTGGGAGTAATATTGATTACAAAGGGACGGATTTCCAGCTTATCCCATTTGGGTCTGGTCGTAGAATTTGTCCTGGGTTGTCAATGGGGGCTGCAAATGTGGAGATTATTCTTTCGAATCTTATTTACTCGTTCGATTGGGAACTACCTGTAGGAACAGAAGGAATTGATACTTTAAAGACTCATGGAATTGTAACACATAAAACGAATGCGCTTCGACTTGTGGCCAAGGTTCACGATCATTAAGAGCTGATCTGTATGGGATTATTGTATTAGAATAAATTGTTTAAACATGTCTTGTTCTTGTATTTTGTACTTGTTTGTTGTTTCAAATTTCAATAAATGGATGCCTTTCCAAAAAAAAGAAATAAAATAATAATAATAGAAAAGCAGATATTTGTATCAAGTTATGTTTATATTATTACATTAGTTTGAACTACCTTTAATTTTTATCAGCATACACCAGCGGTTAAAAGAATTGTCATGCATAAAACATTAGCAGCCAAAAATTTTGTAAGATAACTATATTTATAGTGCTAGGTGTAGACAACAAGATTACCTCATCATTCGGGCTTCATATGTGCCACATTACCCCAACATCTCTTCACAACTAACTCTTTCTTACCAAACAACAAACCTCAACTTACTCATTTGGGCCCCACCACTTACAACTTTAATTTATTTTTTATTCATTTCATTAAATAAAATAAATTCATTTAACTAACTATAAAAAATAATACAACATACTAATTTTATTTCATCCAAATAAAAAATATGCAATACGAACTAAAAAAAATACGATACGAACTAAAAGCATCAACTTATATCGAACCTAATTATTCCTATTCTGCTGAATTGCTTCCCATTGTTGTTGTTGCCAAACATGCTCGATAAGACATCGTTGAAGCTTTGCGTGTGTGCATTTATCGTGTAGTTCTTTGGTTTTTCTTCTTTGCGTTACGCAACGCTCAACCCATGTCTGCTGCATATTTGGCATCGAAGGAATATACATTTCAGCTGCTTCGGATATCGCAAATTTTTGATTTTTCAAAATCATGTTATGCATTATAATGTACAAGTACGTGATTCTACGTAACTTGCCGACAGTAAACGCACGCGCTGGTTGGGCAATAATATGTCAGCGTCCTTGGAGGACACCAAAAGCTCTTTCAATATCTTTTCGAGTACTTTCTTGTTTTGCTTTTCATGCGGCGTTTCTTGGGTTGCTTGCAACAGTAAATGATTTGACAAACGCTGCCCACTGTGGGTAAATTCCATCAGCTAGGTAATACCCATGCTTAAATTTTCTTCCATATACTTCAAACAGAACTTGATGGCCAATATCATCAATCAGATCGTCGAATAACGGAGAATTGTATAAAACGGTAAGATCGTTATTCGCACCTGCCACACCAAAAAATGCATGCTAAATCTACAAATCATACGACGCAACAGCTTCAAGCATTATAGTTGGGTACTTTTTTTATCACCTT
This sequence comes from Artemisia argyi, assembly GCA_030686995.1. Lineage (NCBI taxonomy): Eukaryota > Viridiplantae > Streptophyta > Magnoliopsida > Asterales > Asteraceae > Artemisia > Artemisia argyi. The sequence goes on from CM060708.1 coordinate 220,934,148, forward strand.
TGTGAAATTTCCCTTGCCATTCTTTCGGACAATTCCTCCATTCCCAGTGCATACAATCGATGCTTCCCAACATTCCCGGTATCTTATGAATTGTGTTATGTGCGTGGTATAACTTGTGAATGTCATGCTCGGTTGGTTTTCTTAAAAACCCCCTCCCATACAACTGGATTATGCACATAGTAAAAAAATCTAGACAATCGCGTGAACATTGTTCAACTATTTGTAAATACTCATCTAGTGCATCAGCTGATAACCTGTAAGCCAATTGGCGTAGGGCACATGTGCATTTCATAATCACACCAAAACTCGTTACACCCGCAGCATTGCGTCGGACTCTAAAGAAATCAAAATGCGCAGGAAGAGGATGATTAGTTTCAATATATGTTTCAATACCTTGGACTATTTCTAAATACAGGTTACGGCTCATACGGTAACGACGTCGAAAATTTTCTTCCGTGTATTTTGGTTCGTCACCAAAATAGTCGGCTAGTAGACGTGCTTCAGCAACTTCACGTTCACGGCGGATGTATCTACGGCATTGTGAAGGACCAGCTTCTTGGTTTTGCAACGATTGCTCGAGCTCAAATTCTTGGAGAATCAACTCTAGCTCCGTTATTTCTTCAAAGTCGCTAACACTTGAATATGATGATTCACTCATGTTTCCTGCTTTTAAGTGTAAGTGTTTGAATATGATAAGTTGTGTAATTGATAGAAATGTGTATAAATGTTCGGTATTTATAGTATAAAATAAGGTAGGTTTTTAAAAAAGAAAGAAAAAAAAGTAACGTTAATATTTTAAACGTTGTGTAACGTTTAATACTCAGAAAAACTTGTAATCCGTACCTTTCTATGCTTCGCAGTGCCCACAAAAAACCACCCAACAACTAAGAATGGCAAGGGGGGGGGGGGGTGCAGCAACGAGCAACGGCTCGCCGTTAGCCTTGCCACGTCTGAACGGCGAGCTGGCACAACGAGCTGCACCTAGCTCTCTTAGTAATAAGGAAAACTTTCTACATGAGAGTTATTTTAAATACTAAACTTTTCTTACAGACTTACTATCCATCTAAAAATAAATCAATAGTTGAGATTAAAAATATTTTAATATTTCACCAATTTTTATAATTTAAATATCTCTTAAACCGTTAATCGTTAAGCGAAAATAATTACACCATCGCGACGAGCATTTAATTATCTTTTTATAAACGGGCACTTTGATATATTTTTGACAAAAAAATATTTTTCGTTTTTTTTCACGTTTTTTTTCATGACCGAAAGAATCACATGTGATATTAGTGTAATATCACATGTGATTTTTTCGGCTACGGAAAAAAGTAAAAAAAAATTGTCGAAAATATATCAAAGTGTGTATCTATAAAAAGATAATTAAATGCTCGTCGTAATGGTATATTTTTTTCGCTTAACGATTAACAATTTAAAAGATATTAATATTTGAAAGAAAATGATTGAAAATGAGTTTTTTAAATTGTTAGAGAATAATTTCATTTATTATATCAAATAAAAATGAAGATTGGAGATTAGTGCTTTTGAATATAAAAAAGTTTGTTACTCAAAAATCTTAAATTCTTTAACTAAACTATTACATGTTCTAAAACACGTTAAATTTACAATCTGATCATCACTTTCTTTATCGCTAACAAGTACAAACATATTATCTGGGTTACAGGTACAGAAACCGACATTTATAATGAAAAAAATTATATTAGACCTAATATTTAGTGTCACACGTAGAACAACCGGCACCGAAGTGCGTCCTACCATGATAGTTGCTAAAGCAAAGTATATGACAAAAAAGCAATCCTACCTAGATTTCCTAGTATTGCACTAGATTGTGTTTTGCCATAAAATATATCACAAATATGTTTTGTCCTGCTTCGAATAAAATAGCCTCCGATCCATGCAAAACATGACTAGATTATCAAATAATCAGATATACAGAATGATAAAATATTATATCCCTTAAAAGAGTTTGAAGGTTGTTATAAATCAACTTGTTGTTTACAATGGCATCGATCTTCAGGAAAAGAAAAACTCGTTATCATCGAAGGTATATTTCTCATATAGAGTCGGTACATCTTATAAAGGAGGAATGCCTTCTAATTTTAGCATGCTTAATTTTAAGCCTTACAAATTAATAAGCTTAAAATACAAGTGATGAAAATATAATTAAACATTTACAAGTTAATAAGCTTAAAGTACACACCAATTTTTCTCTCATTTAATTCTAACATACCATTAATACTAACATTAAATATAATAAATAAAACATTATGTACATTAAATACAATTAATTAACCGGTCAATAAATACAATTAATGCACTTATTAAAACACCCCTTACCTAAGAAATACAAATTATCAAGCATATTGTACAACCAACTTAAACACAATTCCTGCATTAAATGTCACTAATACAAATAATAAAGCATATTATATAAATATTCAAGTCCGAACGGGCAACGGGTCAAATAGGCTCGAGCCCGAACGGGCATGGGCCAAACGGGCTCGAGCCTGAACGGACACGAGCCAACGGGCTCGAGCCCGAACGGACATGAGCTAAACGAAATTTTGATATCTGTAAATTTATTGTCAAAAAGAACATAATAAACTAAAATTACACGATTCACCGAAAAATTTTAATTTAGGGTACCCGCCGCTGCAACGTGCGAGTACTCTGCTAGTAATAATATATATAGGGTTAAGTCTATAAAATAGCGACATATAATGTGCAAATATCATATGTGTACTTTAAAAACTACCAATATCATATATGTACTTTTCAAATTTCGTTATGTTGTCATCACAAATTTAATTTTAACATATAGAAGGCCATATCATTTGCAATGTATACATGTCACATCGCAACATGCCCCATCATTAAGTGCCGATGGATTTTTTGTAGCTAGTGATCTGCTATGTGTACTCAAAGAGTTTCAATTCTTGGATTCAAGGTTTCATGGCTACATGGAAAATTGAAAATTGAATATGTGGTTGCAGTATGGGACAACAACATCATGCACAAATTTTAGTATCAAGGCTTCATAAAAAATTGAAAATTGAATATGTGGTATGGAAGTTTTTTTGTTGTTCGATAGAATCATATGCCATCACATACCTAACACAATCGTGAAAAAATGTGAACTACTCTCTTTCAATTTTTTTATAGCTTTGATTTTTGTTGATTAGGGTTCCGGTTTTTATATTTAACGTGCATGTGTCGGTTAAAATATATAAAACATAAGTCAAATATACTACATATTTAGACTAACCTTCACATCACTAATAAAAATAATGATTTTGCTAACCACAACCCATTGGGTGATGGTTAAGCATCATGATTTATATGAAAATTACATTTAATAAACTCATTATTTTCATATTTATACATATTTGATGATTATAATTATGAAAAGTGTTGTTATACATAGAATGCTTGAGTTAGGTATGTGATAGCATATGATTCTATCGAACACGAAGCACACATGGACGGAATCAGAACTAAATATGACCGATTGCACACATTTTTTCAAACCTTATTATAGATTCACATTTCGATTGACCAGGTACATTTATAAAAAAATGATTGTTTTTTTTCTAAAAAAAAATAAATAAAATAAAATTCATAAGGGTCACGGCACTCGCGAGAACCGTTCCGTCCAACTGCTTTGTTCTTAGTAAGATAGAATCAAATATCCCTTTAAAAATATTAAAGACGTACACCGATTGGTTTACAAAGACAGAAGGTGTCGACATTGGTTTCTAGTATTTGTTTAAAGCAACACAGTTAATAATAAACCAATGTCAACATTATATATTAACCTAATCTTGCACTCCAAGTTAAATACAAAAACACCCTCATCTTTGGCCATACCCAGTCGACGGGTTATAAATTTGTCTTGGGCTTTTATAAATTAATTAACTTCACTATATATTAACGAGTATGGCTACGGCCCGGCGCATTGCAGCCCCGTTTTTTTTTTTTTGGATTTGATCGTGTTGCTTTTGAGCAATGATGATCGTTGTTGTTTGAAAGTCGGCTTTTTTTTTTCTTGGTTGTTGTATCAGACTAATCTTTGAGAATTTTGACTGCTATACTTATAAATGGGTCAATTTGAGTAATGGTTTATCACTAACGGGTCAAAAGAGTTTAAAGGTTCTTAAGGTTTGTTTAAGTTTTTTTCATATGCACAAATAATAAATCATTGTTACACTTTTACCAACTGTTAATAAAACTTTAGAACTTATGTTGGTATGTCATTAGTTTAAAAGCATAAGCATAAAGAAAGTTGCATACCTCGACGCATAGGATGATTGAATCTACTACTGACAACAACGGTTTCTGAAGTGGGTATCGCAGTACATGTTGCGACACACATAGCACAATAGTTTCTGCACACACTTGTTTATCTTTCTGTGTACCTTTAATATTGGAAGGTCATATTAAGTTAACAGTACTTGAAATAAATTTTACACAATCAAACCGTAAAGCCTTATACATAATTCCATGCACTATTCTTGATACAGAGCTAATATCCAAGGAAGACTATGAAATCAAATTCGACACGCCATATAGTATTTGTCGAATGGTAAATTACGCTCACAAAACACATAAGCGTAGACAAATATCATTATCACCTTACCTATAGTCAAATACCACAAACGTAACACCAAATAAGCCCTAAGGCGGCAATACAATTAATCCGAAACTTAGAAACCACAAAACTTATGCGTAGATTATACCTAAAAATTATGAAACAATGATATCCAAAACTTAGAAACGATAAAACTTATGCACATCCTATACCCAAAAATTATGAATCTAAAAGTTAGAAACCATAAAACTGATACAATATAGATCACTAGGCTCAGATTTGTGAATGGAAAATAGTCAAAAAGGTATGAACTCTGCCATGGCTGCAAAGAAACTCGGTTGCATAATAGCAAGTAAGCTATCACGCCATCTGGTCCTTACTCCCCCAAGTTATGGTTCAAACCTCCAATGACCAATATCATTTGACTCAGAAAACAACAGTTAATCATCATAGCCCATTACTATGTTGGAGTGAAACAACCCACCAAAAAAGCGCATGAAAAGGCCAAGGAAATCCCCATAATTTTAAATGGTATATTAGTATTAACTAACATACCCATCATGGCTGCAACCACAATTGTGGCTTCCGTGTTTAATCTTTTCATCATCACTTTTAATAAATCCCAATTACTACATTTTTTTTAATTTAACATTCTTACTACATGTTGACCACTAATGAAAACACCATATCTATACTACTTATAAAGAAAAAATGGTCAAATGGAAAAGTGAAAACTGAATTTTGGGTCAATGCCCATAATGCCCTTGTAAAACTATGGAATATGGAAATCGAAAGTCTGGTCAATGCCCTTAATGAAAATCGAAACTATGGAATTTAATTGGTGTTTAGATATGGAAACAATATTGCCAATGAATGTCTCTAACTTAATAGACAGGCCGGAAGAAAGCTAATACACGACCAAATACCAAGCCCATATCAACACCCTAATACAAACACATACATATAAAACCTAACCCTCACTCTTAATCTAAATATTTCATCTTAGCCGAACCCCTTCTGTTAATCTACTGTCGTTGCTTTAGCCGCCGCCACTTAAAGGTGGACTGGGTTGTTTTGATTGGCTAGGTGGCTTTAGTTGGTAGCATTGCTGGTGTTTTCAATGGTTTTATTGATGGTTTGGTTGGTTTCGGTTGATCAACACCGCCATCTCTTGGTGCTGTTTTTGTGGTTTTGGTGATGCTGTGAGCTTTTTTTTCGTGATGTTTCACCGGATCTTACCAGATCTGAAGGGTTTGTTGGTTTGGTCGGTAGTTGGTGTGGAGTGACGTATGTTGAATGCCTTACTTAGATATGAAAATACTTGTGTCATAGCTACAGTAGCCTCATCATTATCAGTGTGTTCGGGGTCATGAAATTGTAGGTATTGTTGTTGTGTTATAACTTATTGTTTTTGTGGCAAGAATTATTGTTGTGGAATGACATTTTCTTACGGGATTACCTGGTGTTTCATGTAGTTATGAGTAGAAGATGATGATGGTTGTTGTTGTGTGTACACTGATAACATAGTTGGTGTGTTAGCAATAAGTGCTAGTCGATCATGGCTCTTGGAAATTCTTTTTGCCCTGACTTCATTTGCCTCAACTTGGTTCTGCTTCAAGAAACAACTGATCTTAGTTAACTTCATGCAAGTTCTTTGTCTAATTAACAATCGTGACATATCTTCCCCATTCAGGCTGTAATTTAGAGACTTGATGTTGTTAACGATGTTCTTTCGAGTTAGGTCGTTTCTAGCTAAGTCATTCGTGATCTGACAGAATTCGTGGTAGTATGACTCTATTGATTCACCAGGAATAGATGTCAATTTGTCTAGTTCATTCAGCAACTTTGTTTCCATTTCTTGTTTCCCGATGTACGTCCCATAAATCAACCTTTTAATTCTTTCCCAGACTGCATGAGCACTCTCACAGCTGTCTACCTTTGCATAAATCTGAGTAGGTAAACCAATTACAACTAGGTGAAATGCAAGATCATCAACTTCAATCTGTAGCTTACCTTCTTAAGTGAATTCATCTTTAGTCTGCTCTTTGTAGTAAGGCTGTACTAGGGGTTCCATTAGGATCACTAGGGTCTCCGACTTGTCGTGGTTGAAAAGCTCCTTCCAAAATGGATTTCAAGAGAAGTTTTCCGATTGGTTTTCTCTTAAGATAGCAAATCATACGACTGGACCACTGAACATATCCATATGTGGCTAACATGGGAGAACGGTTTTCAGCACCAGGTGTGTAAATGTCTTGATGAGTCCCCATTTATGACTTTAAAATTTTGATCTAGATCGGTTCAACGTTAAAGGAGTTGTGTTTGTTTTAATTTAAGTTGGTGTTGTTGAAGTAAACTTTGGTCAAAGTTCTTAAAAACGTCAATAACTAAAAAAAAAATAGAGCATTTTGGGGCCCAAATGTTCCATTAACCAACACAGTAGGTTAACACATCGTTATCCTCGTTCCAAGCTTCGATTTGATAGGTTATGGGCCTATCACGAAGTCTTGTAGTTCAAGTTATCCTAATTTCCACATTAGTGGTGATAGTTAGTCTTCTCCGATACGCAGAAATGTCAACCTGTGCTGGAACCTCGGACCAGGGACCGCCTTCGTCAAGACACCAGTAGCAACAACTTCCACTAACATTAGTTTAGCTCCTGACTCAATTGAGAGTCCCTTTAGCCAAATAGCCTCATTTGCAGCCTCCGTAAGTGTCATATACGCCGCTTCAATTGTTGACAAAGCCTTCATGTGCAGCATCATAGCTTCCGAGCTTCCTGCACATCCTTGTATCATAAACCCATACCTTGTGATTGATCTACCCATGACAGTGATCGATCTTCCCATAGCGTAGTCAAAATCCACAAAAACCTGTACGTCTGTCTGTAATCCACGATCGAACCTATCCAACATACCCATATCCAAAGATGCTATGTCAGGTCTCGTGCAGACCATCTAATACTCCCGGCTTCCAACCGCATATGTATATATATATATATATATATATATATATATATATATATATATATATATATATATATATATATATATATATATATATATATATATATATATATGTCACAACTCGCTATTTCCCAGGTCAATACTATTTTCTAAACTCGAATTTAAATTCTTGACTTTTAATTTGAAACATTTTACGTGAGCCCTTTTACTTGAATCGACGCGAATTTCTAATTAAATTCTAAGTACTCTAGGACTTAGACTAATTGTAGTCCACAACGCTCCGGTACCTTGCTCCTTCCCCAGTTCACCATTTTATTCTATAACACAAATTCCTATTCTTTAAATACTTACGGTTTTAAATTCAACAAACGTTAATTTTTATTCACGAATTTAATACTAGACATACCCGACTTTCTCAACAATTATTTTTAGGATATTTTTATACTTCTAAAATTATTACAAAAGTCCCAAAAATATTTTCCGATGTCCAAGTTAAATTCTTTACACCTTACGTTTAATTTCATACAACTTCCGTTAACTACCAAACTAATACCCAATACATATTTTTACTACCCAATACATTTAATATATACTTTTTTATAAAAATATATATATATATATATATTTCTTCCAATTTTGCTCTATGGCCGCCCCCCCCCCCCCCCCCCCCCCCCTATACCATGTCTTAGAAATGCATTACAAGACTTAGCAAAAATTCAATATTTCAACCCATGAAACATGCTCATTAATGAAGGTGGCTAGAGCCACCCTTTTTGCCCTTTCTTTTCCTTAAATTTCGGCAGCCACAAGGACCAATTCTTGAGAAATGTTGACACCCTTTTGACCACACTTACTATATATATATCCACCTAGTTTAGTACTCATTTTACAAAGAAAAGAAAGAAATAAAATCACCTCCTATCCATATATATACATTTCGACACACATAAGGAGCAAGGAAGAAGGAGTTTGTTGGTGACTATCTAGAGTACTTAGGGTAGTTTATCAAGGGTTTGATACTAATCTTGGGGATTACACAAGTGTTTTTACCAATCTCATCTCACAAACCTCTTTGTAAGTGATTTTTACACTACTAATACTTCATGATTTTCATGATTTTTATGCTTGTCTAGTATATATACTTGGTTATCACTTGGTACATGTTGAAAAACTTTACATCCACTTTGATCTCTTAGCAAGAAAATATGTTTTGAACAAGATTTTATTTCAAGAAAAATTGTTAGTAAAAATCTTTACAAGTAAAATAATAAAAACTTTTTATATATATGTTAGTAGATATATAGTTTTATATACTTGGATGATCTTGTACATGGATCTTGAATATTGTTAAGTTATGTTTAGATCACCATATACTAGTTGAGAAGTTGATGGATGGACTAGGACTAGATTTGGAGTTGTTGTTAAGTGGTGATAATAAATAAAACACTAGGAATTATAGTTTGACATTATTTATATCGGATCTGTCCTATTCAACCCTTCAGAGAAAAATCAGTACCTTGGTGGCCACATTAGGCTAGAAATATAGAAAATAGACTTAATAACGAAAACATAGCCGCTTGAACGAGTTAAAACGGACTTATAACGAAAAAGATATGCTATTTCCAAGATTGACGACTAAAACTATATTTTCTGAAAAATGGATTCTGTCCCGATTTTTGAGCTAGGAAAACTGAGGTTAAATAATATCTTGACTAGCCGAGACCTTGAATTACCTAAAGTATACTTGAATACCTTCGCGGGAATATATAGAACTTGAAAAACGGAATTACGACGCAAAAGTTATGGCCTAGGGAGGTTGCGACGAAACATTAAATTTTGACAGCTTTGTTCAAATATTAAAAGCTGATGGAATATTTAAAATTGACTTTTGGACATTTTAGAGTATAATTTGGCTAAAATGACGTATATAAAAATGGTAGAACATTGTGTATACTTATTAGGTGCGTTAGAGTTTTTCAAAATATATATTTACATGACGACTAATATTTGGTCGTGAGATTTACAAGCTACGTTTTCTAAAATGGTGGATGACTTAAATACGAGATTACTTTGATTACCTACGTCTTTGACAATAAAAATTTCAACAACATGTACAAGTGATAATATAGTGTATGACTTGCATGCTTGACCTTTTTTTCGAACCTAAGACATATGCATTATTTAGGTTGCGATTAGAGTACCCGGACCTTATTTCTAACTACTACTTTGTCTATCGGATATTGCTTTTGCTAAGGTGAGTCTTCATAGCCCCGTTTTAATTACTTATTTGATTTCAAATCCCACGGGGGAGAATACATTGCACAACTATTTTTGTACATGCCCAAGTATTAAATTTCCGTACATTGCTTAAGTTGTTAGTACTATCACTTCAAGTCCCCTTTATTATCATGGACCGTTAATTATATTGCCAAGCGAGAGTGAATGAATAGATCTATTGAGGGTGACTCCTCCATTCGTGTTTGGGTTGCTCCATAAGGAAAACGAATGCATTTCATGTCTAATATTTGAGTGACTGGTAACCACTCCTTTGGGGCCAATTTTAGTACGTCTAGCTTCGGGGCCATGAGCTTAAGAGACAATGTAGCTTTTTGACATTTTGTCACCTTACTTTATACTTGTGGTTATTGTACATACGATTTACTTATAAACCTATGATTATTCACCAACATTCGTGTTGACCGTTTTTCGCAATGTATTTCTCAGGTTATTAAGGTAGCTCATGTTGCATACATTTGGACCTTCATGGAGTCGCGGAGTCGACGCGTCTCACCTTATATTTTCTGCACTTATGAAACGTTTGATCTTGTTGAACTTATTTTATCTAAATTGGCAATATCTTTTGGGACCTAAGTTTTGTAAACTCTGAATGTTTTAATGATCAAACGATGTTATTTCATGCTAAGGTTATAGCGAACTAGGATGTATCATGGATCCTAGACTATAACCACATCATCATAGCATCTCATCATTTCATCATAGGTGCATATTCATTATACATGTTATTTCATGCACACACTGTGCGAGTTATTTATACCCATACTCATATATATATATATATATATATATATATATATATATATATATATATATATATATATATATATATATATATATATATATATATATATTTATACCCATACTCATATATATATATATATATATATATATATATATATATATATATATATATATATATATATATATATATATATATATATATATGATTATATTGACCTGGTTCACAAGTGACATGTCTTCAGATACTCACCCTATTATCCTTTTATCGGATTCCGACATTGAAGATGCCTTGTCATCTTCCACTACCATTATACCACCAGTTGCACGTATACCACCATTAGCACTATTGATTTGTTATAGGAATAAGGTTTTCCTATCATTCAACCTATACATACAATGCCGTTTGGTAGAGTATTCAGACTTAATTTTAATGGACTTATTAGGATGCTTATTACAAGGGAGATAGTATGTTTTCTTTCCTCCACTAGTAGGACGCTTACTACTCAGGTACTACCACCACCGTGAGTTACTTATTTCACTATTGGTCGTCCCATAGTGCGTACTTCAACTTTACCTCTTGGATGCCACGAGATAGCGCGAAAGAGGGTAGTATTCCATTCACTATTATCACCATCGCCTCTTAACTCGTCACTAGGATTTCATCGACATCAATGTTATTCTCATCCTTTAGAATACCACCATTGTCATTTCCCTTTTCCATTTTCACTTGCCATGAATTAGATAACGCCTTGTGGATAATACCAAGATTACGGACTCAACAGGAACATCCGCAGATTCCTCAGGATTAGTTTGGAACCTACACTATTTAGAATATGGTCGATGCACAACTTCAGACACTGCTTCAGGACTATCTCGACCTTATGATTCCGTAAAACCTGATTTCACTTAGAGGGACTACAGGAAGTCTTTAGACTAGACTTATATCTTTACTAGCTTTTACTATTATCCTAGCCACGAGAGGTGTGGCATAGTTCGAAGAAACTTGTGGTATTTTGATTGTTGTACAACGGAATCACCAAGTGTTGACTCTACCATATGGATATGGTTGTGCTATCTTTGATATCGGTCCATGTAGACCAAAAATTTCATGTGTTATATTCATGAGTTATGAATATGATGGTTTTATTACTTATAGATTCTCATGGTCTCTTATAATTTGATGAAAATAGATTTAAGCAAACCACTTCAAGAATGACGCAAGCCGCTGTTGGACAATTCACTGTCAGGAACATAGCCACCGCCCTCACCAAAGAACTTACGTGGAATTTATGGGTTGTAATCCCCCCTCCTTTAGCGGAACTATAGACACAAAGGAATTTCTCAAATGGTTCGAAAAATAGAAACAATATTTCAATGTGGCGACTGCCGTAAGGAAGACAAGGTTAAGTTCGCCACTTGCACTTTTCAGGATCATGCCCAGAAATGGTGGACTAAATATGTTCAGGTAGTAGGAGTGGATGCTGCTTACTCACACTCTTGGGAAAAACTTAAAAGAATGATGAGTTTAAAATTTTGTGTGAATAGCGAATTACAAGCAATTGAACATGAAACACTAAACCTTACCATGGTAGGAGATGATGTTGTCAAGTATACTGCTCATTTTTATGATTTAGCTCGACTAGGCTCTGTAATGGATGAGCCGGAAAGCAAGAAACTTGAAAGGTACATAGGAGGACTTTCTCCTGAAATTCGTATGTTGGTCATCTCATTGGAACCCGATACCATGCCTAAAGCTATCAAAATGGCAATCGAAGCAAAGGAACGCATAGCTCACACCAAGATTTTAGGAGGCAATGGTAGCAACAAGAGAAAGTGGGTCGGTAATCTGGATGCTAATGCTTCTCAACAACCATTTAAGATACAACAAGTGGTGGAGACCTGTGTTGCTGGGTCAAGCCAAAAGAAAAGATATGTGGGTAAATTACCCGAGTGCAACAAGTTTCAGTTTCATCACAAAGGATCTTGCCCCTCCCAATGTAAAAACTACCAAAAGCTCGGACATGAAGCCAAGGATTGCAAGGCTCCCACCCTCGCAAAGCATCAGAAACTCACGGTAACCTGCCGCGAGTGTGGAGTAGTGGGACACTTCAGGAGTGAATGCCCGGAGTTGGGAAACCAGAATTGGAAGAAGTTTATGTTTTAATTATATAAACCGTAGTTTGAGCCCTCTAGGGTTGTACTTTTCTTTTGGTACTTTCCATAAGTACGTTGGTGTAACCTAGTTGTATTAAGCACTTTCCTATCTAATGTAATGACTATATTTTGTTATCTATGTGATAATCGTAACCTTCGTTTATTCCATTTTCTATTGCAATTGTGCAATTTTCAATCGTTTCGCAACATTATGTCACTGTCTTACTAGAGATTAGGCCGATTTCGTTTTTAAAGGATTAATAGACTATTACCATTCCATAAGATTCACCCATGTATCCAATAAACCATTTAACGAATTTTATCTCAAGCTATTTTACTACCAAATGGGGAAATTGTTTTACGGAATTATTAAAAGAAACTATTTTATTACCACCCTATAAACTGATTTTTCCGTCATTGCGTCAAGTATTTACTATTAGTATACGAAGCAATTTTCATATTACTTGAAAGGAAATGACTAGAATACCATTTTTTCAAAACAAAACGTTGAACACCATCTAAAACTTTTGAGAAGAATAATGCTATTTTGACTAACTCAACCATTGCATCATTAGTCCTCAATTATACATAGCCTGATCACCTATGTATAATTCAGGAACGATTATGCTATGAAGAAAATAATTACTTTTTAGGGATTGTTAATAACAATCTTCATTCCAAAGCATTGTAAACAAATAAACTTTTTCATAAACATCTCTTTTTGACAAACCCTCCCTGGATACTTATCCCACCTGTCACCCACTTAGCCATTAAGTTGGATTATTCCATTGACTTCTTTAGGAGAGACTTTCCATATCAAGTACTAGGAGGACTCCTCGATACAAGAAAAACACTAAAAGAATTACGGAACTATTAAACCTAGACTAAGAAAATTCATAACCCAACAACAATCCTAAGGTACCACGATACCATCCGAATCACCTTCTCTGACCTAGTTGTCAAATTGTATTGTTCAAAGGTACTAGCTAGATTTAGTTGCAGGATCGAACACACTGTGAAGGTGTGCTATGCAACACTATAGAGGGGGACCAAGCCCAATAGGCAAAGAATGACACATGTCTTAGCAATCCATTAGACCAAAACACAAGGAATCAAAGATTGTTACCCACATTCTACCCCTTTAAATGACGCTGAGTTCGAAAGACGTAACGTTGAGGAATTTGTCACAAGATTTATTGTACCTATTTCAATTGTTCTTGATAAAGGTGATCGAATCACCTCAGACTTCTAACTATCATTTTAAGACTTCCTTCGGAACTTCATTAAGATGTAAACACCGCCTATCATCCTCAGACAGATGGTCAGAACGAGAGAACGATTCAAACATAGGAAAGTTATACTCAGAGTATGAGTGATTGACTCTAGAAATGGTTGGACTAACCATTTACCATAAATCAGATTCTTTTACAACCATAGTTATCGCGCGAGCATAGAGACTACATCAATTGAGGCACTTTATGGTCGAAGTACCAATTACCCATTTACAGACCGAAATCGGAAAGTTAAATTCACTGGTCTAGAACTAAACTATGGAACAACAAGGGAAATTTCACAAGTCAAGAACCAGTTACAAGCAACGAGAAGCTGGTAGAGGTAGGTTGGTACATGACACACATCATGCGGATTGGGTATCCCTGAACAACAAACCAACTAGATTCAAGTGGGAGAACGAACTAAGTGGAAAGCTTTGCCTTGAAAAGACATGATGCAATTTTGGTAACACGAGAGATTGAACCTCTAGTATATTGGACCATTTAAGATTCATTTTTGAATCGACCAGCTGACATATAAGAATTGAGTTCTAGCAGAGTTCAGCAACATATATTACCCATATTACCTTATAAACCTGAAGAAGCACTGATCATCTATTGACGAACCAAACTCGGAAAAATCCTAACTCACTAGTCTAGTAGGCATTCATGAGATAACCAGAAATTACTTGCAAGTCAAGAATCAATTACAAATTCTATAAGTTGTAAGCCATTAAAACTTCAAGTTGGTAGCCAGATCATGTTGAAAGTTCTGCCTAGAAAAAGGCATGATATTATTCGGAAAAATTTGGAAAGTTAAAACCCGATATACACTGGACCACGTAATATTTCAGACAGAGTAGGCCTAGTGGCCGTCATGCTTGAGCCTTGTTAGAGAACAACCGGATTACACCACTATGTTTCACCTATTCAAATCCCAGGAAATGACCTTCAGATTAGTCACTCATAATCCCATTTGGAAGGGAATCCAACCCAAAGACAAACGTAAAATTGGTAAGAACCAATAGAAATCATGGATTGTTAGGTCGATCGATTGAAACAGAGTCGAATTCCTATCGTCAAGGTTCGCTGGAATTCTCAACGAGGTCCCGAGTTCACTTGGGAACGAGAAGACCAAATTCGTCAGAAATACCCCCATCTCTTCACCAATACCACTCCAATGACCAACGCTGACTAAATCTCGCGGACGAGATTCCTTTTAGGGGGTAGAATGTCACAACTCGCTATTTCCCAGGTCAATACTATTTTCTAAACTCGAATTTAAATTCTTGACTTATAATTTGAAACATTTTACGTGAGCCCTTTTATTTGAATCGACGCGAATTTCTAATTAAATTCTAAGTACTCTAGGACTTAGACTAATTGTAGTCCACAACGCTCCGGTACCTTACTCCTTCCCCAGTTCACCATTTTATTCTATAACACAAATTCCTATTCTTTAAATACTTACGGTTTTAAATTCAACAAACGTTAATTTTTATTCACGAATTTAATACTCGACATACCCGACTTTCTCAACAATTATGTTTAGGATATTTTTATACTTCTAAAATTATTACAAAAGTCCCAAAAATATTTTCCGATGTCCAAGTTAAATTCTTTACACCTTACGTTTAATTTCATACAACTTCCGTTAACTACCAAACTAATACCCAATACATATTTTTACTACCCAATACATTTAATATATACTTTTTTATAAAAAATATACATATATATTTCTTCCAATTTTGCTCTATGCCCCCCCCCCCCCCTATACCATGTCTTAGAAATGCATTACAAGACTTAGCAAAAATTCAATATTTCAACCCATGAAACATGCTCATTAATGAAGGTGGCTAGAGCCACCCTTTTTGCCCTTTCTTTTCCTTAAATTTCGGCAGCCACAAGGACCAATTCTTGAGAAATGTTGACACCCTTTTGACCACACTTACTATATATATATCCACCTAGTTTAGTACTCATTTTACAAAGAAAAGAAAGAAATAAAATCACCTCCTATCCATATATATACATTTCGACACACATAAGGAGCAAGGAAGAAGGAGTTTGTTGGTGACTATCTAGAGTACTTAGGGTAGTTTATCAAGGGTTTGATACTAATCTTGGGGATTACACAAGTGTTTTTACCAATCTCATCTCACAAACCTCTTTGTAAGTGATTTTTACACTACTAATACTTCATGATTTTCATGATTTTTATGCTTGTCTAGTATATATACTTGGTTATCACTTGGTACATATATATATATATATATATATATATATATATATATAGATGTATGCATATATATATATATATATACATATAAATATATAAATATATATATATAGATGTATGTATATATATATATACATATATGTATATATATATATATGTATATATATATATATACGTATATATATATATATATACATATATATATACATATATGTATATATGTATATATATACGTATATATATATATATATATATATATATATATATATATATATATATATATATATATATATATATATATACGTATATATATATACGTATATATATATATATATATACATATATATATATATACACATATATGTATATATATATATATATATATATATATATACATATATGTATATATATATATATATATATATATATATATATATGTATATATATATATATATATTATATATATATATATATATATATATATATATATATATATATATATATACACGTATATATATATATATACGTATATATATATATACATATATGTATATAGAGATATACATAGATATCTATATATATATATATATATATATATATATATATATATATATATATATATTAATGTATGTATATAGGTATGGGTTAAAATAAAAAGTCCTTTATAATAAAAAGTGTAGAAAGAACTGTGAAGGAGACATGTGTCACTCTCATGCCACATCTTATGACACATCATATGACACATGTCACCCCACCCCCACCCCCCCCCCCCCAGCAAAAATGTTTTTTTTCCCGCCAAAAAATTTATATACGTATATATATACATATATATATAGAGATATACATATATATATATATATATATATATATATATATATATATATATATATATATATATATATATATATATATATATATAGGTATGGGTTAAAATAAAAATTCCTTTATAATAAAAAGTTAAAAAAGAACTGTGAGGGAGACATGTGTCACCCCCATGCCACATCTTATGACACATCATATGACACATGTCACCCCCCCCACCCCCAGCAAAAATGTTTTTTTCCCGCCAAAAAAGTTTTTTGGGGCAAATTTTTTTTCCCGCCAAATTTTGTAGTGCATCACAGTTATAAAGTTACTGCATCACAATTATAAAAGTTACTGCATCACAGTTTTAAATTTTAGTGCATGAAGGTTATAAGTTACTGCAGCATAGTTGATGCACTAAACTATTAACTATGATTCAGTAACTTATAACAAAGATGCACCAACACTTAAAAAAGAATCATATTTTAATTGTGATGCAGTTAAATACATATATGATGCAGAAAACTTATGATAATGCAATTTCTTATAACTATAATGCAGTAACTTTATAGCCATGGTGCAGTAACATAAAAACCATGAATGCAGTAACCGTGATGCAGTAAAATCGTAATTGTTATGCAGTAAACGTGATGCAGTAACTTTATAACTGTGATGCAGTAACTTTATAACAGTGATGCAGTAAAATTTTTTGGCAGGAAAAAAAAATTTTTTACCCAAAAAATTTTTTTTTGGCGGGAAATTTTTTTTTCGGGGGGGTGGGGGGTGGGATGTGGCATAGGGGTGACACATGTCACTCCCACAATCCTTCTTACACATTTTATTATAAGGGCCTTTTTAGAATAATCTCACCCTATATATATACACACACACACACATACTGATGTGTGCTTATTCACACATTATTTTTAGGCCTTTAATCAGACCAAATATACCAAATACTAACCAAATATGCCAAGAGAATGTGTGTTTTTGTATTTGTGTATGTGCAGGTATGGATATGTGAAAAATGGACAAAAACAAAGCCAAAACCGACAAAAACAAGCACGAGAATGGAAAAAGGTCAAAAGCCGGAGCCGGGGAAGCTTAATGATAAAAGAAAGCTTAAAATGTCAAAAGAAGTCTTCAGAGATTCAGAAAGTTACAAGAAAAGTCCCTTGTCAAAGTATGGTGAAATTGGCAATTTCAGTCCCTGTACTTTCAGATATTGACAAAAGTGGTCCTTTGAAGATTATTTGAAGAAAAGTCAAACTTGGTCAACAAAAGTCCTTGGATTATATTTTTAACGATTTAAAGATTTGACCCTCTAAGTTTTAGATTATACAAATTTGGTCCTTGTCATTCTATTACTAATTCTTAAAACCAAACTAATCCAAATCCAAAAAACCCTTTAACCCATTTCACTATTAAACCAATCCATCACAATCCCATTACCCAAACCCATAATACTTTACAAAAGCCCATCTCCCTTATTACAATTACCCGGTCCACCCAAGTTTTTACCCTAGTCAAACCATAAACCACACCCGGTCAACTAATAATAAAAACACCCACTCCCAATTTATTCCCGCCCCCAAAATTACACATTACCCAGAAATTATTAATGTAGCATGAACCCTAGATTTACCCACCCTTAAAATTACCTCATGATTACCCAATAATTGGATTCTAGAAACTGACACCTGACAAAAGGAATGATACGTGGACCAATGGGAGAGCACACGCAGGATACATCACATCACAAAATCAATCTAAGGGCTGAGAGTTAAGGATTGGGGACCAAGGAGTATCCAAGGGCTGATAACCACTCAGAGAAAACATAGAGGCACACAGATTAGTGACTTGGCAGCCTAGAAGCTTCACCCCTGCTTACCTATATAAACCCCCTCCTCACTAACGATTGAGATTGTCAGATTTTAGGGTTAGATAATAGGAGTAGGAGTAGGGTAATTTAGTTTAGCTTATTGTAATTTTGTTTTCAAATTGTACTCTCAATTCATTTTTAATATAATTCTAATTTTAAGTTAATTTCCTTTGCAATTTATATTCAATGTTTTTAATTCCATTGCAATTTATTATCTGTTTTGAATAGCTTTAAATCTGTTCTCAGTTTTCATTTACTACTTTTATAAGCTTATTCTAGCTTGAACAATAACCAGTTGTAAAGTTTAGTAGTTGCAATACTGTGGTCAATGAAAGTCAATGGAATTTGAATGATGATGATTCTGGGTTAGAATGGTGTTAGATTCAATTTCCACGTGTGATGTTGGAGCCTATCTAAAGATAGGTTGTGTGGGAGCATCTCTCTGTTTAGCTGAGAGTTGGTTTGTAAGTTCTCATTTTTATTTTCAAAGCTTTGAATTGAATTCTTAGTATTATTGATACGTGTGGATCGCACCAGGTTTTACCTCTCAAGGGATCTCTAGAAGCTTACAACCCCCACCAGGCAGTGTACCTGATTGTTGTAGTATAGTATAGTGACAAGTACCGGGGGATTGATCGTTCAACTCAGGAATAGTGTCGCTAGGATTAGAAAGCCTATTAAACTAGGTCTAGAGGTGATGGATGATTCTTTTTGTATTTTTATATTTTATAAAAGCAAGTAAAATCTCAGGTTTTGGAAGAGTGGGCGGAATTAGTTGCTAGCCAACTAACCCAATTTACTAAGATGCAATCAAAATAAAATAACAGAAATGAAAATAAAACTAATTATACTAATGTGGTGTAAATAATGATGAGGAAAGTTGTGTTTACTTAGATTTCATTACTCCCTAGATATCTTTTATAGGTTGATAGCTTGTTACAATTGCATGGATGACGGGTCATATTCCTTAATACTAGTCGTAGGGCCGTGTACAATATTCCCTAACTCTATAGGATCCTACTTCACTCATATGTCGATCCGTTAGTAGCTCCTAACATGGGATCATTAGAATTCTCCTACGCATTAAATACAACCAAAAATCGTAGTACACCTCCGATCATGTTTCTTAAGACGTTCAAGCAAGTTACCAATGGAAGTCTGCCAGTTTTCTTTAGCCTAACATCGAATACAATCATCCGTAACAACTATAAACAAACAATCAACCTATAATTAAGATCTAGGTTTCACTACATCTAAGCAAACACAAAAGAAATCTAGCCTAGCATGTTAAATAGAAGACAAGCGTAAGATATAATCAAACAACACATAGACATATTGATTGATTTGAAAGGATACTTATCTCTTATTGAACATGAAAGATTCAAAGGGTTGAAACCTTTGAAAAAGCTGTAAAGTTTGGCCTAGGGTTTTTCCCTCAAAGTTGCACACTAATGAATGAAATTTGGAAAAATATATAGATTACAACTGGTGACGGCGTCATGTATTAAGTTGTGACGCCGTCAACTCGCCGCCATAATAGAAATCGTATTGCCTAGATCTGATTTTGACGCCATCATGTGTAAAATTCCTCTGGGCCGTCACTTGTGTTTTGACCCTGACGGCCTTGGTGACGCCGTCAGGTCCTATAGTTAAAAATCCTATGGACCGTCACGTGTATTTTCCACATCCACCTCTTTCGTAACTCTTGACGCCGTCATTAAGGAAGTTGTGACGTAGTCAGGTAATGTTCCTAGCAAGGAAAATTATGACTTTGCCATTTTCTTCGTTTTTATGCTCCAAAAATGTCCAAAATGCTTCCTTTTCCAGATTTCTCTCCAAAAGTACCTAAAATGACAAAAGGAACGATTTAGGGCAATATTTGATCAAATAATCTCAAATTCGGGCTTAAATGACCCCTTAAAAGTGGTTCACTTTTCGCCTCATCAAATACCCTTACACTTGAGATTTGCTTGTCCTCAAGTAAATGCGCTTTTATTCTAATAAAAATACAAGTTAGGGGTCATTTAACACTAATATAAAAGTAATTACAACAAATAATCGTTCCACTAAAGACCAAAGACACGCACGGAGGTTATACACTAGCACCTCACAAATAGTGTTTAGATACTCACATCTCTCGGGTGTAATAAAGTAAATATCACAATATGGAAATGGAAAACATCTATCACTACCTGTCATAGCAAAATAGATTACCATAGGCTTGGGAAAGGATCAAACCTCCACCAGCACCTAGGATAAACTATCAAAGAGGTCTTTTTAAAGGGTTATAATGTTAGGTGTAGGGATATGGAATACACGGTTTTGTTGGATATAGGCAATCTTTACTGGTGGCGAGTTAATCATCTTGGTTAATTACATGTACAATATGGCGTTGCTAGGCCAAGACTAGACTCGACTTAAGCTAATAATAAAAAACATAAAATAAACATAGAATGAAACGGGATGGTAGTCCGTATGTTTTTCTCTTTTCTTTTTCTAATACATCATAGGGAATGTATATTCCCCTTACACTTGAATTTTTACATACTTTACAGTAAACTAATCTAATGACTCGAATTAAGATAATCAAAACACTTGGAGTACTTTTAAAATTAACGCACATATGGGGGTAATATATGATGTTCTTCCCCATTACTCCATAACACAAGTACTTTACCCATGAGTCCCAATCGTCCCAAAACAATATGTACAAGATATGACTCGACTTTGCAACCATGTAATCAATTAGATAATTAACTAAGGGTTTAAACATGTAACAATAATGCACTAAAGATGAGTGCATACATGGAAGGCTAAGGCGATTTGGTTGCACATTTGGGTGGGTTGTAACAAATTCTTCCTTTAAGTAAAATGCTTAAAGTTAGAAACGAAAATATAGGCTCGGAAGGGTGTACTAGGGGTTTCGTGTACTAAAAATGAGTACAACGCTAAGGTATGGGAAAATTAATTGACTTTACTAGCCAAGTAATATGACTTAAATGGTCAAGTAATTATGATACGGGTTTAACACAAGGGTGATCCTAATGCCTCTTATCATGTAGTAAATCCTACTACACGAATGTAGTCTCACTAGCGGTCTCGGGATTCATCACTAACGCAAGTTCTAGAATCTAAATGCTACCGGTACACTCATAAGCACTAATAATGAATGCTTTTCCTATCAAATCTAAAGGCGAACTTCACATATTTGGGTGGAAAATTTTTCTGAATGGTACGGTTTTGTGCTAGTTATACAACTCCTATCCAAGAGACGCTTGCTAAGGCTAAAGGTTCACTCCTAAATATTGTAAAAAATTTTAAATTTGGCGCTAAAATTACACT
Source organism: Artemisia argyi (assembly GCA_030686995.1). Classification (NCBI taxonomy): domain Eukaryota; kingdom Viridiplantae; phylum Streptophyta; class Magnoliopsida; order Asterales; family Asteraceae; genus Artemisia; species Artemisia argyi. The sequence goes on from CM060708.1 coordinate 220,956,454, forward strand.
AACAAGTATTTCTCTTAGTTTTATTACACACCTACTATCGAACAAACAAACTCAAGTGCAATAGTATCCTATAATGTATCATCATTTACCCTCTCCCCTTACACTTAGGATGAACATTGTCTCCAATGTTCAATTAAAGGATGTAAAAGTAAAATAGGTAAAAGAATGAAAACAAACACTCCCCTGATTCGTTTGGTGTGGATAGTGTGGCAACAAGGTTAGATCTTCCTCCAAGAAAATGAACATTCAAAGCTTCCCTTCTAGAAATATAAATCATCTTCTTGTCATATATAACCTGTTAAACCTGAGAAAACAAACAAAGCAACCTCGCGTAAAATCGGCGGCAATCTATATATACTAACAAATCCTAGAAAACAATTTAAGATATAATGCTTGTGGAATGAATGTTTGCAGATTTCCTGGAGTTTATAAAACTAAAGAATTAACAAAAACCTTAAGACTCCGTTAGAAAAACAAAACTCGCAAAATTTCCAGAATTTTACACATGACGCCGTCAGGAGTTAACTCCTGACACCGTCAGAAGTGACCTGCAGAAATCTTTACGTTAAGTTTCCGGAAAATTTCTGGAAAACTTATGTCCTACTTCCTGAAAAATCCTGCAAAACATCATTATAACTCGATACAAGAATTTGACTCTAACAATTACTAATATACATGTTCATATAATATTATGGCGAATCATGATCAATTTCATTCTTAGAAACAAATTTGGGGTTTCCCCTTAGACTTAGCTTTTGCAAAATACCTTTGTATGAAGTTAAGACAAAGTTAAACAACAAAATAAAGCATTTTCACAATTTAGTTTGAAACATGATCTACCAACAATAAAAATAAATCATGCATACGGAAGCAAATAACATTCAAACAATTAAAAACACACAAAACATGGGTTGCCTCCCAAGAAGCGCTTTTCTTTATTTATGAGTCTTGTAGCTAGACTCAAGGTCATGGGCTATTACGTGACCTCATCTCTCGAGATGACGTATCCTATATAATTATGATCCTCACTATCGTGGTGGTGGTGTTTCAATCGATCGACACTAGCAGTCACCTCCCCTCCTCTTTTACTACTCAAGGTAGCTATCCCATCAAGTTTTCAAAACAGTATTGCTAGGGACTAGCAATAGTTTAGTGTGGGGGATTGATGAGTGCTCAAACACTCATCATTTTTGGTCAAATCTGAACTGCAAAACATACAAAAACACTCAGTAATGCATCAAAATACTGAAAATATTTCAAAATTGTGTTTTATATGTTTTAGATGCAAAATGAGCAAAAAAAATGAAAAACGTACAAAGTTTGCAAAATTGGCAGTTTCAGTCCCCTGACTTTCATAAAATGACAAAACTAGTCCCTGGATATTCAAAATATAGAAAATTATCACCAAAGGTCATTTTGAAATCATAAATTGTCATATTTAGTCCTTTGAAGAAAAATTGGAAAGTTTTGGAAAATTACAGTTTGGTCCCTGGAGTTTCAGTAATTGACAGATTTGGTCCCTGGTGGGATAATTTTGAAAGAAAAATCATTTTGGGTCCTTGGGAAGTTACAAAAATCATTTTTAGTCCTTGGGGTGAAATTTGAGAAATTTACATGTTTGGTCCTCATAGTTTGGAAAATTGACATAAATGGCCCCCGGGAATTTTGAAAAGTACAAAAATTGTAAAAATGGGTTTTCGATATTTAAGCTATGCATGAATGGTCCTTTATGATATTTTGGAATAATTACAACTTTAGCCCTTCATCTTTTGGTGTTTTACATTTTTGGTCCTTATGGTTAAAATTACTAAGACAAACGGACCCTTGGTTTTATATTACACCCAAAAACAAAATAATCCAACCCACCACTCCAAGCCCAATCACCCCACACCCTCAGCCCACCAAAACCAAGCCCAACTCCAAACTAATACTTCCCCGTCTTTGACCGGTCAACACCAGGGTCAAACAAACAGTCAACCACCACCCCCATCTCCTTCCCCGTTTTTCCTGCAACCATGTCCCCTCCCCCTCCTCTTTTCCACCAAGCCTCACTTTCTCATTAATGATATCACCCACATTCAACCCCCCTCTCCTCATTAAATTCCCACACCAAACCCCATTATCTGCCAAAACACAATTTGGCGCCAAAACCATTTTGAACGGCTGAGATTGATTGGGAGCCATCCAAGGGTCTACAAGAAGTGGGAAAGAAAAAGTATCATGCTAAGGCTTATATAAATGAAGAAAATGTGGAAAGAGGCAACTAAGTAGAGTAGAATTAGTTAATTTAGTGTAGTTTAATGTCGTATTTAGATTAGTTTAATTTTCAGTTGTATTTTCCAGTTCAAATTAGTTGTGATCTTCATTCTCAGTGTTTGTAAACCTTATTTTCATAATCAATTTCTATTTTCAGTATCATTTCAGTCATTGCAATGTTTTTACTCAAATTCTCTTGATCTTGGTTATGGTATTTGTAGTTGTTGTTTTGGATTTCTAAGCTCACATCATCTGTCTATTAAGCTTATAAAAAAGTCTGTGTGTCATCTAGTGTATTAGGAAATTTAAAATCAAAAAGAAAAAAAATATATACTAAAAATAAAATAAATAAGAAGGTAAGTAGTAGTAAGCTGAGGAAATAAGCTTGTATAAGCTCCAAACTCCTCCTGATAAGCTCAGGAAACTCTTTGATAGTTTCCCTGAGTTTATCTCACATTAAAGATCACTCTTGTTGCATAAAGCTTAATTCCAAAGTAAGTCTCCATTTATAATTTTTTCTTTCATAATCTGTGTTGTGCTATTCGTGTTCATTTGGAGTTCATTTCTGCTTATTTTACTTAAAGATTGCTTATTAGATGAGTAGGGTTCAGTAGTTTGTAATTCTGTGTCAGTTGAACCTAGTTAATTGTGTTTATAAGGGACTGTTTGGAATAAGGCAGTTCATTGCATTCCTGGGTGAGTTAGGTGTTACTTGTTGCTCCTCTTAGACACTTTAGGTTGCAATAAGACCTTCCACTCCAGAAATTGGTAGGGTTAGTGGGCAAAAGTCAAAATCAAACCTTTGAGCTTTTCATTTCTTAACTGTTAAGAATTAGGATTAGTTGAATCATCATTTAGGTGTAAAGTTTGTTTCCTTAGCTTATTTCATTCCCAAGGTAGCTTAATATAACATATTCTATCATTAGAATAAGCCTAAAATTCATAAAAGTCAAAAGTATTCAAGTTCATAAAAAAGTCAATTTGAATGTTCATGAGAATTTGTCAGATTTTGAGTGAATTTTTGTGATTTTTGAGTTGAGTTTCAGAGCTCAAGGTTTTTACATGTTTTAGATTGTCACCTAGTCTTTAGGATTTCACAAGTGTTTGATTTTTATAATTTTTCTTGAGCTTGTTTAAGCTTCTCAAAGTGGGCTGCAGGGCATGTGGTTGCCCTGCACCACAGATACTCAGCCAACACCCTCACTTCTATGCCTTCTCCTGAGCACATCTGTGGGCCCTGATGAGTGTGCAAATACTCATCATTTTTATCGTATCTGAACTGCCAAAACATCAAAAAACACTCAAATACGCATCAAAATACAGAAATTATTCCAAAAGTGTGTTTTATATGTTTTAGATGCAAAATGTTTAAAAACAAATGAAAAACGAACAAAGTTTACACAATTGGCAGTTTCAGTCCCTCAAGTTTCAAAAATTGACAAAACTAGTCCCTGAAGGTTTTAAATGAAAGAAAAGTCAACCCAAAGCATTTAAAAGTCAAAAGTTATCAAAAACAATCCTTGGGTAAAAAGTTTGAGAAAATTACATGTTTGGTCCCTAAAAATCCAAATTGGCATAAAAGGTCCCTGGAGTTTCAGAAAATGACAGATTTGGTCCCTGGTGGGATATTTTTGAAAGGAAAATCATTTTTGTCCTTGGAAAGTCAAAATGTGTCAGAAATAGTCCTTGGAATTTAAGATTGGTGAAATGGCAACTTTAGTCCCCGAGGTTTGAAAATTTACAAAAATGGTCCCTGGGTATTTATTTGTGAAAAAATTACATTTTGGGTTCTTGGGTTATTGAAATTGTTAACTTTGGCCCTTGTGATAACTTTGGGGAAATTACAATTTTAACCCCTGGAGTTTCATTTAATTACAAATTTGGTCCTTGTGATGTTTTGTTAACAAATCAAACGGACCCTTATTTAATTTACTATAAACCAATCCAAATAACAACCCAATCCATCAACACACCACCAGCCCACCAAGCCCATTTAACCACAAGCCCACTCCTAATAAAACCCACTCCCCGTCCATTTTTATTAATTCCCAGTCAAACCCCGACTTTGACCAACACCTCCACCTCATCTCTTCCACCCTACCCCTGCTACTACCCTGCAACATAATCATCACAAATCCACTCTCACCCTCTGCAACACTCTTTCCCCCCCCCCTTGGCCTAACCAAACAACAACTAAGTTCCAAAAACCTCCCCTGCCAAATTACCAGGTCCCCAAGTGGTCAAATCCACCTTTCCCGCCAAAATTAAGTAAAGGGCTACGATAGCTCTCACTCATCCAACGGCTGTGGGATTGACTCAAGACCCCACACTGAGCTATAAAAGTGAAGATAGAGAAGCTGAGAAGAGTTACCTAGTTAGAGAGTTAATTAGTAGATTTTAGTTTTAATTTTCAGTCATGTAGAAGTTAATGTAATTTTCCATTTAAGTTCAAATTATAGTTTGTAATTGGTGTTCCTTTGATAATATAAGTTCCTAGTTAAATAAAATTCAAGTTTTCTTTGGTTCTAAATATCTTCCATTTTTACTCAAGTTTCTTAATTTGTGCTAAGTATTGTTGTTTGCTCTCAATTGTGTTCAAAATCAATCTCAGTAGCTTATATAAACTACTTATAAGCTTGTTGAAGCCTGGAATCAAGAAGACTCAGAAATAAGAAAATATAAGATAAAAACTAAAAAAATAAAATATAAAAATAAAAATAAGAATGGTGGAACTGAAGATGAAGCTGAAAGTTATGGTTTAGAGCTCTTGGGAGCAGTAGGAGTGTGTTAGTTGGTCCATGATTCTCAGACTCTTGCATTGAATGGACATTGTAAGATTTCAATTTAATTTTTCTGTTTTCTTCACTGTAGCAATAGCTTAGGTTGAATCTGTTTATTTTTTATGTGTTTAGCATGCTACTTTTGCTTATCTAGCCTTTATTTAACTTAAGTAATCTGTTTCTAGCTTAGCAATTGGAGGTTGTAGTTTTAAATCTGCAAGTTATGGTTTAGGGCTTTAATAAAAGGGTGTTTGGTACATGCTTGATCTTGGTGCTCTCATTGTTAATCTGTTAGTTTCTTTGTTCCATTAGCATGCATTAGGCTAGTTTAGATCAGTAGTGGTTTAACCTTGGTGTTTTACTTGTTAAAAGTCAAAATTCTATTTCACATTCCATAACTGCTTAACTGTTAGGAATTAGATTAGTAATAGTCCTTAATATGTTTCATAAGTAGTTTAAATAGGTTAAATTAGTTGCATCTTAGGATAATACAACTTAATTAATCACCTGGAATCCTTGAAAACTCATTTTAGTCAACTGGTATAAGAAAAGTGAAAAAGTCAAACGACATGAACTCAGTTTTTCTCAGATCTTGGGGGAATTATTTGGAATTTTGTAGTGAGAATTAGCACTTGAGCTTTTGATATGTGGTAACCTCCCAGCTTAACTCTAGATTCCCATTCTTTTTATATTTTTAAGATTTTTATTTCAACCTGTACAAGTGTTTAATCTAGCCTGCAGGGCATGCTTATGCCCTGCTACAGCAGATCTGTTTCATCAGCCCAACTTCCATGGTCTTTTCCAAGTCATTTAGTGGACCCCACTTTATGTAACTTAGCTTATTCATAAGCTTTGCTAGTTAGCTTTTAGGATTCATGCTTAATTTGGTTCTCTCAGCTTATTTGATAAGCTGGAAAGAAGCTTGAAAGTTGTCCCATTCTGCTCATCACACTGGTTCATCAGTGTAACTGAGCTTTATTCATAAGCTCAGTATGAGCTTGTCTGTGGGCCCCAGACCCCACCGATTTGCTTTTTTTTGAGATGCCCAAAATCCCACAGTTACATCCATTAGCTTATTTCCCTTTGTTGTGCTTAATCTTGTGTTCATTATGGCCCATCCATTCTGTCTCATTAGTCTTAGCTTACTGAGTCATCAGTATGACTTGGCTTATTTCATGAGCTCACCATAAGCTCCTTTGTAGGCCTTAAGCTCTGAGCCTTACCTCAATTGGAAGCCCTCAACCCCAGCTTTCCAGATCAAACCTTTCCTTTTGCCTTTAATCATCCCTGTGGGCCCCACAGGGGGCTGCATATGGTCTGTTAAGGTCTGTTTGGTCTGTGGGTTGTAGGTTTGCTTATTTAGGCTTATTAGCTTAATCTGTCCTTATTTCTTGTCATTTCAATTCATTTCTAGTATAATGCATATGTTTCTAGCTTATTTCAATCTTTGGTTTCAGATTTTAGCTTTCTAGATAGTTTCTCAAAAGTTAACATTCTCTTTTAGCTTATTAAGAAATCTGTGGTACTCATAAGCTTGTGAACAGCTTATTTTTGAGTTTAAAAAAAAATTCATCTTTGTTAAAGTTGCTTATTAGTTGTTGTTTAGTAGTTTTGTATAGAGAAAAATCAAAAATAAAAAGATTGCAAAAAATTGTCACAAGCCAGGCTTGAACCCTGGACCTTATGGGTTGACTGGTCAACACCAAACCAAAGGGTTGCACCATCTGGGCTACCTTATTGTTAGTGTTGTTAATTTCCACTCTTTTATTTATAGTTTACAAGTTTTCCTTTGGCTTATTGATAATAATAAGCTGCTTTTTCAGCTTATAAATAAGCTCTCACCCTTTTTTATATTTTCCCCAGCTTTATTAGTCTAATAAGTATTTTTATAAAAAGTTTTGCAATTTTCACTGTTCATTAGGTATTTTTAATTATTTAGATTAGTTTTATTAGTATTTAATTAGTTTTTAATTAATAATAAATAATTAAAAAGTCAAAAAAATAATTTTCTTTTTTCTAAAATTTTCTTTGATTATTAGGTTCGTAAAAATATAATTTTTACATCCGTAGGGTTAGTGTAGCTCAAAATTCACTTTTTATTTCGCGCACTCGCGTTTATTTTAATTTTAACTCGCGTTTTATTTAAATAACTTTCACGTTTTTAAATTTAGGTTACGTTTGTAAAAGTAGTTTGTTAAATAAAGAAAAACCAAAAACATAAATAAAGTGATAGCTTCTATTTAAGCCGTTTGGCTTATTTTTCTGCTTACGTATAAGCAATTTCTGATTTTAAGTTTTCAATTTACGTTTTAGGTTAATTAGGTTTCGCGTTATTGTTAATATAGTTTGTTTACATCATTCTCATTCGTTTTTCCTTAGCGTAATCATTCAAAACCTTCATTACCCTTTTCCTGTCCAAACTCACCCGATCACAAACCCGTTTTTGATTACAATCCACACCTCGTCGGGACATAACGACCCGGGGAAACCCTATACTTCCACGGAGCATTGGTTTTAAGCTGTTTGACTATTATCGTTGACCATTCACAAGTGGTTGACCAATAATCGTCTGACGATTTAGAGCCAATCAAATTTTGGCGCCACTGCCGGGGAGGTTGTGCGCCTATTCTAAACGGTTTGCGTATTAGTGAACCTGGATACACATCCATTGTATATTTACCATCCTTGTGTATATGTTCATAAAAACGGTTCCTGAAAACTTTGTAAAATTAGTTTTCAACGAACACAAAAACACAAAAAGATTTTCTTTCTTATAAAATGTTTATCAAAAATCCCAAAAATATCCATCTTTACCCTCCTACCTTTTTGATTCTTCATCCCTTTACCCTCTATCCTTTTGATTCTATCTTCCACTTGTCCCATAATTGATTCTAATGGCATCTCTCGATGACGATTTCTTTGAGCAAAGGGCCTTTAATAACAAAATTGATAGACTTATGGCCTTGTCAAAGATATCGAGATGTCGTAGTGATTATGATGGACATTCAATTCCTATTCCCTCTCCGGTGAGGGAAAGAGATCATGAAACCGAGGTGACAAAGGACCCTGTACTTCCCTCTGACGATGGAAGTGCCAAATACGTCCAACCTACGGTTATCCAAGAACCTAAGCTCACAAATGATCCTAAACCTTCAAGAATCAATCCTGATCTTTCACGATATAAGGTTATAAGGTCATCAAGCAAATGTACAGAGCTTAGGGCAGTGATTGAAAAGAACGACTTGCCCAATCTTCACGTTTATCAAGATCCAAAACCCAAGACCATAACGGAAGTGGTGGAAATTGCTAGCTTTAAGAGCACACCACTTGTCCCACCTCCAGATTTTGTTCCTTGTGTTGGTTGTGGTGAGCCACTTTTTGGTTTACCATGTCGTTGGTGTACATGTGTACAATGTGGTAATGATATTCAAAATGGGAGTTGTTTGTTTTGTGGGTCGAGTAATTCATTTGCTTATGATCCTAATCAGAACTCATTCAACGACTCTCCAAAATTTTCCAATTACCCATCACATTCATACGAGCAAGAATCATACTATCCAAATCACAATGATTGTTCGTATCAAAATACACCAAACTTTTCGTGTGAATATTGTGGAGGTCCTCACCAAGGTTTTGATTGTCAAAATAATCAAAATTTTGGTTACGACCAATATCCATACAACTCACCGAACAAGACTCAACAGTTTAACTGTTGTGAGTACTGTGGTGGCCCACACTACAGTTCTGATTGTCAATCGGGTAACACGCTTGTCTATGAGCAGTTTCCTGATAACAATTATGACCCTAGCACATACGACTCACAGCCACATCAGTTTTACTGTTGTGATTACTGTGGAGGTCCACACTTTAGTTCGGATTGTCAAACAAGGAATCCATTTCCTTGTAACAATTACGACTATTCGTTTTCAGACCAACCTCCACAACACCAAATGATCCAAGCAACTCCTCATGATACCGAGCAAGACCTTTTACTAGAGGCTCGTGAAATTTTGCAAAAACTTAAGGAGGAGTTTGCCACTACATCGTTTCAAGAATCTCGTGAAAAATCAATGGCAGAATTACTTGCTAAAGAACGAGATGCTAGAAACGAATTGAGCATGGAAGAATTACTTGCTGAGCAAAGAGCGGCTAAAATACGTGCCAATCTTCGCTATGCTGCTCTATATGATGATGATGACAATGATGATGATGAAGATAACATTGTTATTTTTCAAAACGATTCATCAGATTCATCCGTTGTGATTCCTTCCATGGAGAATCAGGGAGAAAATAATGTGACGAAGTCATTAGCCATTGATCAAATGGAACTTGAAAATTCCATAACTGCTAGTACTCCTAAACTCCCTCAGTCTATTGATATCACAACCGAAGTTCACACTCACTCTCCGAACATGGGGGACGAGCATCTTGACACTGTTCCTGCAAAGGAATCGGACGAATTCATAAAGTCTAGTGTTGAGAACCTTGTCCCAATCCCAGGAGAGTCACAGGGGACTTTTGATCATGTGTGTCATTTACCTTATCACCCTGAAAATCCAAAAGATCATTTTGAGACTTTCTCCGACTTTAATGATGATTGCGCATCTTATGGAGAAGTTGAGTATGAGGAGGCACCATTGCCTCATTCGGATGTTGACCCTCTTATTGAGGAATTCACAGATGAACTTGCTCACATCAATCCACTTCCATTAGGAAGTGATGGTGGTCTCCTTGACCTTGAAGCCGATATGGGAGAAACTGAAAATCTTTTAAACTCTAATCCCAATATCGAGCTTAGTACTTCACATACTGATGAAAATTCTTTATCTTCTGGAGACATCAGTCATGTGGGAGAATTACCTTCTGAGCTAGTTAGCTTAGAAGAAGTGAATGATGAGATTGACACTGAAATCAAGGATGAAGCACTTCGTGCAACATTATTGAATGTCAATCTCCTCATTGCAAAAATCGAGGCTTTCAAAGAGAAACCTATTTCATCTCCTATCCCCATTAAGGATAGTGACATTTTCTTCGATGATCTTATTCCGGAATTTGAAGCCTTTACTTTTGATCATATGGGAGAGAAGATTAGTGGCAGTACCACTTCTCATTCTCAAATTTCTCTCCCCGAATATGATTCATTCACCTTTGAGGAGTTCTCCGGTGAACTCACTCATATCATGACTCCTCCGGAGTATGATGACCCGGGGGGAGATGCACTCAATCATGAGAATTTGCAAATTCCCACCCACCCTCCCGGGATATTTACGAGCTTAACCCTTGAAATCCAAACTCAGGCTACGGAGCCTGATCTCGAGGAAGAAAATCTTATAAAGATTTTCATCATGGTTTTCTTCCTGTTCTTCACCTACAGGGTGACTTCTCCTATTCTTCACTCCTTCGGGAATGAAGACCTTATCTTTGACCCCGGCATCACCCTTTAGTTTATACTATCTTGAGCCGGGTACTTATCTCATCGGTGTGGAACTTTCACGTGCTTTAAATGTTTGTCCAAACATCTTGAATGAAAGTCCGATTGAGATTGTTTCTTCCACATCATGCTTCCCCAAGGACAAATGAATTCGGGGTCGAGTCAAGCTAGCGACTCGGTAAACAAAAACAATAGCATGCTTATAGGGTTTTCACCCTAAGTGTGAGGGAGTCCCCCATGCTATGGTTACAATAGAGTGAAAATACAAAATGGTGTTTTCCACGCTTAGCTTGTAATGTTGCCCTTTTACGTTCAAAATGTCGGCATAACAGCCGGGATTTTGAATATTGAGGACAATATTCATGCTAAGTGTGGGGGGTATTTCGCTATTCTAGCGAATTTTATCACATTTACTATCTTATACCCCCGTTTTTGACCAAAATTTTTAAAATTTTTTTCACTGGAGCTCAAAATTTTTTGTGGTAATTAGTCCGCCTTGTCTAACCGACAAAAGGGATTGGCTAGTCCAGGAGCAAACGGCTCTTGGTAAAGACATCTCAAATCCGTTTACGGCTTGCAATTTGCCCAAAATTGTATGGTTCCTCAACTCCCCAAAAACAAATGAGTTGGCTAGCCCGCAAGATTATGGCTTGTGGTAAAGGCCGTGGAAAATCCATAATTGGTAATCAGCTCACCAAGATGTTGACTATTTCATCAAGAGCTGGCTAGTCCAGAAGCAAACGGCTTTTGGTAAAGACTAATCAAATCCGTTGACAGCTAGTGATTTGCTCAAAATCACACGGTTATCAGGTGTGCCACAGTTCTTACACCTGGCTACTCCAGAAGTGATGGATTTTGGTAAAGAGTTTCAAACCCATTAAGTTTTTCTCAAAATATTGCTAGGGACTAGCAATAGTTTAGTGTGGGGGATTGATGAGTGTGCAAATACTCATCATTTTTATCGTATCTGAACTGCCAAAACATCCAAAAACACTCAAATACGCATCAAAATACAGAAATTATTCCAAAAGTGTGTTTTATATGTTTTAGATGCAAAATGTTTAAAAACAAATGAAAAATGAACAAAGTTTGCACAATTGGCAGTTTCAGTCCCTCAAGTTTCAAAAATTGACAAAACTAGTCCCTGAAGGTTTTAAATGAAAGAAAAGTCAACCCAAAGCATTTAAAAGTCAAAAGTTATAAAAAACAATCCTTGGGTAAAAAGTTTGAGAAAATTACATGTTTGGTCCCTAAAAATCCAAATTGGCATAAAAGGTCCCTGGAGTTTCAGAAAATGACAGATTTGGTCCCTGGTGGGATATTTTTGAAAGGAAAATCATTTTTGTCCTTGGAAAGTCAAAATGTGTCAGAAATAGTCCTTGGAATTTAAGATTGGTGAAATGGCAACTTTAGTCCCCGAGGTTTAAAAATTTACAAAAATGGTCCCTGGGTATTTATTTGTGAAAAAATTACATTTTGGGTTCTTGGGTTATTGAAATTGTTAACTTTGTCCCTTGTGATAACTTTGGGGAAATTACAGTTTTAACCCCTGGAGTTTCATTTAATTACAAATTTGGTCCTTGTAGTGTTTTGTTAACAAATCAAACGGACCCTTATTTAATTTACTATAAACCAATCCAAATAACAACCCAATCCATCAACACACCACCAGCCCACCAAGCCCATTTAACCCCAAGCCCACTCCTAATAAAACCCACTCCCCGTCCGTTTTTATTAATTCCCAGTCAAACCCCCACTTTGACCAACACCTCCACCTCATCTCTTCCACCCTACCCCTGCTACTACCGTGCAACATAATCATCACAAACCCACTCTCACTCTCTGCAACACTCTTCCCCCCCCCCCTTGGCCTAACCAAACAACAACTAAGTTCCAAAAACCTCCCCTGCCAAATTACCAGGTCCCCAAGTGGTCAAATCCACCTTTCCCGCCAAAAATAAATAAAGGGCTAGGATAGCTCTCACTCATCCAACGGCTGTGGGATTGACTCAAGACCCCACACTGAGCTATAAAAGTGAAGATAGAGAAGCTGAGAAGAGTTACCTAGTTAGAGAGTTAATTAGTAGATTTTAGTTTTAATTTTCAGTCATGTAGAAGTTAATGTAATTTTCCATTTAAGTTCAAATTATAGTTTGTAATTGGTGTTCCTTTGATAATATAAGTTCCTAGTTAAATAAAATTCAAGTTTTCTCAGGTTCTAAATATCTTCCATTTTTACTCAAGTTTCTTAATTTGTGCTAAGTATTGTTGTTTGCTCTCAATTGTGTTCAAAATCAATCTCAGTAGCTTATATAAACTACTTATAAGCTTGTTGAAGCCTGGAATCAAGAAGACTCAGAAATAAGAAAATATAAGATAAAAACTAAAAAAATAAAATATAAAAATAAAAATAAGAATGGTGGAACTGAAGATGAAGCTGAAAGTTATGGTTTAGAGCTCTTGGGAGCAGTAGGAGTGTGTTAGTTGGTCCATGATTCTCAGACTCTTGTATTGAATGGACATTGTAAGATTTCAATTTAATTTTTCTGTTTTCTTCACTGTAGCAATAGCTTAGGTTGAATCTGTTTATTTTTTATGTGTTTAGCATGCCACTTTTGCTTATCTAGCCTTTATTTAACTTAAGTAATCTGTTTCTAGCTTAGCAATTGGAGGTTGTAGTTTTAAATCTGCAAGTTATGGTTTAGGGCTTTAATAAAAGGGTGTTTGGTACATGCTTGATCTTGGTGCTCTCATTGTTAATCTGTTAGTTTCTTTGTTCCATTAGCATGCATTAGGCTAGTTTAGATTAGTAGTGGTTTAACCTTGGTGTTTTACTTGTTAAAAGTCAAAATTCTATTTCACATTCCATAACTGCTTAACTGTTAGGAATTAGATTAGTAATAGTCCTTAATATGTTTCATAAGTAGTTTAAATAGGTTAAATTAGTTGCATCTTAGGATAATACAACTTAATTAATCACCTGGAATCCTTGAAAACTCATTTTAGTCAACTGGTATAAGAAAAGTGAAAAAGTCAAATGACATGAACTCAGTTTTTCTCAGATCTTGGGGGAATTATTTGGAATTTTGTAGTGAGAATTAGCACTTGAGCTTTTGATATGTGGTAACCTCCCAGCTTAACTCTAGATTCCCATTCTTTTTATATTTTTAAGATTTTTATTTCAACCTGTACAAGTGTTTAATCTAGCCTGCAGGGCATGCTTATGCCCTGCTACAGCAGATCTGTTTCATCAGCCCAACTTCCATGGTCTTTTCCAAGTCATTTAGTGGACCCCACTTTATGTAACTTAGCTTATTCATAAGCTTTGCTAGTTAGCTTTTAGGATTCATGCTTAATTTGGTTCTCTCAGCTTATTTGATAAGCTGGAAAGAAGCTTGAAAGTTGTCCCATTCTGCTCATCACACTGGTTCATCAGTGTAACTGAGCTTTATTCATAAGCTCAGTATGAGCTTGTCTGTGGGCCCCAGACCCCACCCATTTGCTTTTTTTTTAGATGCCCAAAATCCCACAGTTACATCCATTAGCTTATTTCCCTTTGTTGTACTTAATCTTGTGTTCATTATGGCCCATCCATTCTGTCTCATTAGTCTTAGCTTACTGAGACATCAGTATGACTTGGCTTATTTCATGAGCTCACCATAAGCTCCTTTGTAGGCCTTAAGCTCTGAGCCTTGCCTCAATTGGAAGCCCTCAACCCCAGCTTTCCAGATCAAACCTTTCCTTTGGCCTTTAATCATCCCTGTGGGCCCCACAGGGGGCTGCATATGGCCTGTTAAGGTCTGTTTGGTCTGTGGGTTGTAGGTTTGCTTATTTAGGCTTATTAGCTTAATCTGTCCTTATTTCTTGTCATTTCAATTCATTTCTAGTATAATGCATATGTTTCTAGCTTGTTTCAATCTTTGGTTTCAGATTTTAGCTTTCTAGATAGTTTCTCAAAAGTTAACATTCTCTTTTAGCTTATTAAGAAATCTGTGGTACTCATAAGCTTGTGAACAGCTTATTTTTGAGTTTTAAAAAAAAATCATCTTTGTTAAAGTTGCTTATTAGTTGTTGTTTAGTAGTTTTGTATAGAGAAAAATCAAAAATAAAAAGATTGCAAAAAATTGTCACAAGCCAGGCTTGAACCCTGGACCTTATGGGTTGACTGGTCAACACCAAACCAAAGGGGTGCACCATCTGGGCTACCTTATTGTTAGTGTTGTTAATTTCCACTCTTTTATTTATAGTTTACAAGTTTTCCTTTGGCTTATTGATAATAATAAGCTGCTTTTTCAGCTTATAAATAAGCTCTCACCCTTTTTTATATTTTTCCCAGCTTTATTAGTCTAATAAGTATTTTTAAAAAAGTTTTGCAATTTTCACTGTTCATTAGGTATTTTTAATTATTTAGATTAGTTTTATTAGTATTTAATTAGTTTTTAATTAATAATAAATAATTAAAAAGTCAAAAAAATAATTTTCTTTTTTCTAAAATTTTCTTTGATTATTAGGTTCGTAAAAATATAATTTTTACATCCGTAGGGTTAGTGTAGCTCAAAATTCACTTTTTATTTCGCGCACTCGCGTTTATTTTAATTTTAACTCGCGTTTTATTTAAATAACTTTCACGTTTTTAAATTTAGGTTACGTTTGTAAAAGTAGTTTGTTAAATAAAGAAAAACCAAAAACATAAATAAAGTGATAGCTTCTATTTAAGCCGTTTGGCTTATTTTTCTGCTTACGTATAAGCAATTTCTGATTTTAAGTTTTCAATTTACGTTTTAGGTTAATTAGGTTTCGCGTTATTGTTAATATAGTTAGTTTACATCATTCTCATTCGTTTTTCCTTAGCGTAATCATTCAAAACCTTCATTACCCTTTTCCTGTCCAAACTCACCCGATCACAAACCCGTTTTTTATTACAATCCACACCTCGTCGGGACATAACGACCCGGGGAAACCCTATACTTCGACGGAGCATTGGTTTTAAGCTGTTTGACTATTATCGTTGACCATTCACAAGTGGTTGACCAATAATCGTCTGACGGTTTAGAGCCAATCAGGCCCCATACCATAACTCTTGGCTTATTAGAAAGCCAATAAGCCAGGGTTTAAGGTCCATAGCTTACCTTGGCATTTGAACCCCATTTGATAGGGCTGCAAGGTCCAAAAACCTTGTCCCTTGTCTGTGTTTTCTGTTTGGTTGTTGGAACAGCTTAATCAGCTTTTTGGCTTAATCTGGTTACCATTCTAGTTTTTATAGCTTATCACTAGTCCCTTGAGCTTGTTTGATCATAATCCACCTCTGTGCATCAGCTTTAAGCTTATTTCTAAGCTTTTGGCCTTGACAGTTGACCAAAGTCAACTGTCAAGCTCATAAGCCCTCAAATAGCTTAATTTTAAGCTACAAAAAAGTTTCCTTTGCAAAAAGTTTCTATTTTTAAGTGTAAAACAAGTTTCTAAAAAGAAAATCCAGAAAAGTCAATGTAATTTTTAAGTGATAGTTTCTATTTAATTTCATTTAAATTTTAATTTTCATTTTTATATTTCTATTAAGTACTTGGTGTTTTTATATTTTACTTAAATTCCTCTTATATTAAAGTATTTATAATAATTTTCTCAGATTTTTATTTTATCATTTAGTATTTATTAGAATTAATCTTAGTTTTATTAATTATTAATTAATATTAAGTTTAAAATAGCATAATTAGTTTTTATTAAGTAAAATCTAGTTTTTATATTTTTCCTAGCTTTTATATAATGTAAAATAATTTTAGAAATTTTCTTAGAATTTTTACTGTTCATTTTCTATTTTTCTTAACTTAAAATTGTTTAATTAGGTAATTAGTAATTAATTAGTAATTAATTAATAGAAAAATCACAAAAAGACCAAAATACATATTTTTAATTTTAAAATTAGTTTTTAGTTATTTTATAATTTTAGAAATTTTATTTTCACCTTTTTAGTATTTAATTTATACTGTATTATATTTAAGTATTTTAAATATTAATAATAAGTAATAAATAGTGTTTAATTAATATTAAATAATTAATTAGTGTAAAAATTAATTTTCTTTTTCTAAAAATTTTATTTCACCCTTAAGTTTGTAAAAAAGTCATTTTCACCCCCTGGGTGTTTTCAGATTTCAGTTTTCACTTTTTATTTCGTACGTTTACGTTATTTAAAACGTGAACGTACACGTTTTTAGGTTTAAATCGTTTCTGGTTTTTCCTAGCTTCCTGTCTTATTCCTATAGCTTCTTTAAGCTATTTCTTCATATATTCCTTAGCTTAACCATTCACAGACCCCTTTTCCATCCAAATTCACCCGATCACATAGCCGTTTGTTAACCATTCACACCTCGTCGGGACATAACGACCCGGGGAAACACTATACTTCCACGGCGCATTGACTCTAGGCTGTTTGACCATCTTGACCACATCCGTGGTTGACTTTAGTTGACGGTTTAGCATCAATCAATTTTTGGCGCCGCTGCCGGGGAGGTGTACGCGCTATTCTAAACGGTTTTTCTGATTAGTGATTTTGGAATTCGTTCCATTGTACATTAATCCATCCTCCGTTCCCGAAAACTTTTTAAACTCAGTTTTCAATGAACACAAAAAACACAAAAATATTTTCTTTATCATTTGTATAAAATGTCTTTCCAAAAATCCAAAAACATTCTCGTTTACCCTCTCACATCTTTGATTCTTCATCCCTACCCCTCCCAAACCTTTTGATTCTTTCTATGTCTCATCCATACTTTCTGGTTTGCCATTGGTGTGGTAATCCTCATAATGGTGACAATTGCCCCAGTTGTGGCATGGTAGAATCCGGAAACGGGTCTGTCTATAACCCAGATCCCTATTCCTACCATGACACGACTGATTCATTCCATCAGTTACCACACCATGATACTCAGCAGTTTTACTGTTGTGAGTACTATGGTGGTTCACACTACAGTTCTGATTGTCAATCGGGAAACACGCTTGTCTATGAGCAGTTTCCTGATAACGATTATAACTTTAGCACATACGACTCACAACCACATCAGTTTTACTATTGTGAGTATTGTGGAGGTCCACACACTAGCTCTGATTGTCAAACAGGGAATCCGTTTCCTTGTAACAATTACGACTATTCATTTTCAGACCCACCTCCACAATACCAAATGATCCAAGCAACTCCTCTTGTTACTAGGCAAGACCTTTTAATTGAGGCTCTTGAGATATTGAAAGAACTTAAGGAGGAGTTAGCTACTACATCATTTCAAAGCTCTCGTGAGAAATCTATGGCAGAATTACTTGCCGAAGAACGAGCAGCTAGAAACGAATTGAGCAAGGAAGAATTGCTAGTCTTAGAACAAGCAGCTAAAACACGTGCCATATTTCGTAATGCTGCTCTTTACGACGATGATAGTGATGATGAAGTCACCCTTGATTTTTCTCAATTCTGTAAGGGTTCATCAATTTCATCTATAGCGATTCCTTCCATGGAAAATCAGGGAGAAAATCATGAGACAGAGAAATCTCTAGCAGAGGATCAAATGGAACTCGTACAATCCATGAATGCTAGCTCCTCTCCACTCCCTCAGTCTGTTATCACACCCGAAGTTCACACTCACTCTCTTAACATGGGGGATGAGCATCTTAGCACTATTCCTAATAAGGAATTGGACGAATTAATAAAGTCTAGTGTTGAGATCCTTGTCCCAATCCCGGGAGAGTCACAGGGAACTTTGGATCATGTGTGTCATTTACCTTCCCCCATTGAGTGTCCTAACGATCATTTTGAGACTTTCTCAGATTTTAATGATGATTATACATCTCATGGAGACATTGAGTATATTGAGGCATCAATCCCTCAGTCTGATGTTGATCCTCTTCTTGAGGAGTTCGCTGATGAACTTACTCACATCAATCCACTTTCATTGGAAAGTGATGATGGTCTCCTCGACTTTGAAGCCGATCTGGGAGAAATTGAAAGTCTCCTTTATCATGATCTGTCACTCACTTCTTATCCCAGCAGTCCAATAAAGAATGTTAATCTCTTTGTTCCTGAAACATTCAATACCACTCTCACCAATCCTCTATTTGAATTCGACTCTGAATTCACTTTGATTTCTGATAATCCACTCTTTGATATTCAGAATAAGGATTGTGATGAGTCCACAGTGGAATATGAGTTCACAGATTCACATCTTGTGAATAATTCTCTTCATGAGGAGTTCTCCGGTGAACTCACTCATCATATCATGACTCCTCCGGAGTTTGATAGCCCGGGGGGAGATGCTCTCAATTATGAGAAGTTGCAAATTCCCACCCACCCTCCCGGGTTGTTTACGAGCTTAACCTTTGAAATCCAAACTCAGGCTAATGAGCCTCCTCTCGAGGAAGAAGATCAAATCATGATTTTCATCATGATTTTCTTCCTTTTCTTCACCTATAAGGTGACTTCTTCTCTTCTTCACTCCTTCGGGAGTGAGGACACTATCTTTGATCCCGGCATTTTCATGTATCATTATCTTGAGCCGGATACTTATCTCATCGGTGTGGAACTTTCACGTGCTTCAAATGTTTGTCCAAACATTTTGAATGAAAGTCCGATTGAGATTGTCTCTTCCACATCATGCTTCCCCAAGGACAAATGAATTCGGGGTCGAGTCAAGCTAGCGACTCGGTAAACAAAAACAGTAGCATGCTTATAGGGTTTTCACCCTAAGTGTGGGGGAGTCCCCCATGCTATGGTTACTTATGAAGTGAAAAACAAAATGGTGTTTTCCACGCTTAGCTTGTAATGTTGCCCTTTTACGTTCAAAATGTCGGCATAATAGCCGGAATTTTGAATATTGAGGACAATATTTATGCTAAGTGTGGGGGGGGGGGGGTATTTCGCTATTCTAGCCAATTTTATCACATTTTACTATATAATACCCCCGTTTTTGCTAAAATTTCAAAAATTTTAAAAAATTCTCACTGGTGCTTCAAAATTTTTGTGGTAATCAGTCCGCCTTGTCTAACCGGCAAAAGGGATTGGCTAGTCCAGGAGCAAACGGCTCTTGGTAAAGACACATCAAATCCGTTTACGGCTTGCAATTTGCCCAAAATTGTATGGTTCCTCAACTCCCCATATCCCATAAAGCGAATGAGTTGGCTAGCCCACAAGATTATGGCTTGTGGTAAAGGCCGTGGAAAATCCATAATTGGTAATCAGCTCACCAAGATGTTGACGTTGTCCATCAAGAGTTGGCTAGTCCAGAAGCAAACGGCTTCTGGTAAAGACTAATCAAATCCGTTGACAGCTGGTGGTTTGCTCAAAATCACACGGTTATCAGGTGTGCCACAGTTCTTACACCTGGCTACTCCAGAAGTGATGGCTTTTGGTAAAGAGTTTTTCAAATCCATCAAGTTTTCAAAACAGTATTGCTAGGGACTAGCAATAGTTTAGTGTGAGGGATTGATGAGTGCTCAAACACTCATCATTTTTGGTCAAATCTGAACTGCAAAACATACAAAAACACTCAGTAATGCATCAAAATACTGAAAATATTTCAAAATTGTGTTTTATATGTTTTAGATGCAAAATGAGCAAAAAAAATGAAAAACGTACAAAGTTTGCAAAACTGGCAGTTTCAGTCCCCCGACTTTCATAAAATGACAAAACTAGTCCCTGGATATTCAAAATATAGAAAATTATCACCAAAGGTCATTTTGAAATCATAAATTGTCATATTTAGTCCTTTGGTGAAAAATTGGAAAGTTTTGGAAATTTACAGTTTGGTCCCTGGAGTTTCAGTAATTGACAGATTTGGTCCCTGGTGGGATAATTTTGAAAGAAAAATCATTTTAGGTCCTTGGGAAGTTACAAAAATCATTTTTAGTCCTTGGGGTGAAATTTGAGAAATTTACATGTTTGGTCCTCATAGTTTGGAAAATTGACATAAATGGCCTCCGGGAATTTTGAAAAGTACAAAAATTGTAAAAATGGGTTTTGGATATTTAAGCTATGCATGAATGGTCCTTTATGATATTTTGGCATAATTACAACTTTAGCCCTTCATCTTTTGGTGTTTTACATTTTTGGTCCTTATGGTTAAAATTACTAAGACAAACGGACCCTTGGTTTTATATTACACCCAAAAACAAAATAATCCAACCCATCACTCCAAGCCCAATCACCCCACACCCTCAGCCCACCAAAACCAAGCCCAACTCTAAACTAATACTTCCCCCGTCTTTGACCGGTCAACACCAGGGTCAAACAAACAGTCAACCACCACCCCCATCTCCTTCCCCGTTTTTCCTGCAACCATGTCCCCTCCCCCCTCCTATTTTCCACCAAACCTCACTTTCTCATTAATGATATCACCTACATTCAACCCCCCCTCCTCATTAAATTCCCACACCAAACCCCATTATCTGCCAAAACACAATTTGGCGCCAAAACCATTTTGAACGGCTGAGATTGATTGGGAGCCATCCAAGGGTCTACAAGAAGTGGGAAAGAAAAAGTATCATGCCAAGGCTTATATAAATGAAGAAAATGTGGAAAGAGGCAACTAAGTAGAGTAGAATTAGTTAATTTAGTGTAGTTTAATGTCGTATTTAGATTAGTTTAATTTTCAGTTGTATTTTCCAGTTCAAATTAGATGTGATCTTCATTCTCAGTGTTTATAAACCTTATTTTCATAATCAATTTCTATTTTCAGTATCATTTCAGTCATTGCAATATTTTTACTCAAATTCTCTTGATCTTGGTTATGGTATTTGTAGTTGTTGTTTTGGATTTCTAAGCTCACATCATCTGTCTATTAAGCTTTTAAAAAAGTCTGTGTGTCATCTAGTGTATTAGGAAATTTAAAATCAAAAATAAAAAAAATATATATTAAAAATAAAATAAATAAGAAGGTAAGTAGTAGTAAGCTGAGGAAATAAGCTTGTATAAGCTCCAAACTCCTCCTGATAAGCTCAGGAAACTCTTTGATAGTTTCCCTGAGTTTATCTCACATTAAAGATCACTCTTGTTGCATAAAGCTTAATTCCAAAGTAAGTCTCCATTTATAATTTTTTCTTTCATAATCTGTGTTGTGCTATTCGTGTTCATTTGGAGTTCATTTCTGCTTATTTTACTTAAAGATTGCTTATTAGATGAGTAGGGTTTAGTAGTTTGTGATTCTGTGTCGGTTGAACCTAGTTAATTAGTTGATTGTGTTTATAAGGGACTGTTTGGAATAAGGCAGTTCATTGCATTCCTGGGTGAGTTAGGTTTTACTTGTTGCTCCTCTTAGACACTTTAGGTTGCAATAAGACATTCCACTCTAGAAATTGGTAGGGTTAGTGGGCAAAAGTCAAAATCAAACCTTTGAGCTTTTCATTTCTTAACTGTTAAGAATTAGGATTAGTTGAATCATCATTTAGGTGTAAAGTTTGTTTCCTTAGCTTATTTCAGTCCCAAAGGTAGCTTAATATAACATATTCTATCATTAGAATCAGCCTAAAATTCATAAAAGTCAAAAGTATTCAAGTTCATAAAAAAGTCAATTTGAATGTTCATGAGAATTTGTCATATTTTGAGTGAATTTTTGTGATTTTTGAGTTTAGTTTCAGAGCTCAAGGTTTTTACATGTTTTAGATTGTCACCTAGTCTTTAGGAATTCACAAGTGTTTGATTTTTATAATTTTTCTTGGGCTTGTTTAAGCTTCTCAAATTGGGCTGCAGGGCATGCGGTTGCCCTGCACAACAGACACTCAGCCAACACCCTCACTTCTATGCCTTCTCCTGAGCACATCTGTGGGCCCCACACCATAACTCTTGGCTTATTAGAAAGCCAATAAGCCAGGGTTTAAGGTCCATAGCTTACGTTGGCATTTGAACCCCATTTGATAGGGCTGCAAGGTCCAAAAACCTTGTCCCTTGTTTGTGTTTTCTGTTTGGTTGTTGGAACAGCTTAATCAGCTTTTTGGCTTAATCAGGTTACCATTCTAGTTTTTATAGCTTATCACTAGTCCCTTGAGCTTGTTTGATCATAATCCACCTCTATGCATCAGCTTTAAGCTTATTTCTAAGCTTTTGGCCTTGACAGTTGACAGTTGACCAAAGTCAACTGTCAAGCTCATAAGCCCTCAAATAGCTTAATTTTAAGCTACAAAAAAGTTTCCTTTGCAAAAAGTTTCTATTTTTAAGTGTAAAAAAAGTTTCTAAAAAGAAAATCCAGAAAAGTCAATGTAATTTTTAAGTGATAGTTTCTATTTAATTTTATTTAAATTTTAATTTTCATTGTTATATTTTTATTAAGAACTTGGTATTTTTTATATTTTTCTTAAATTCCTCTTATATTAAAGTATTTATAATAATTTTCTCAGATTTTTATTTTATCATTTAGTATTTATTAGAATTAATCTTAGTTTTATTAATTATTAATTAATATTAAGTTTAAAATAGCATAATTAGTTTTTATTAAGTAAAACCTAGTTTTTATATTTTTCCTAGCTTTTATATAATGTAAAATAATTTTAGAAATTTTCTTAGAATTTTTACTATTCATTTTCTATTTTTCTTAATTTAAAACAGTTTAATTAGGTAATTAGTAATTAATTAGTAATTAATTAATAGAAAAATCACAAAAAGACAAAAATACATATTTTTAATTTTAAAATTAGTTTTTAGTTATTTTATAATTTTAGAAATTTTATTTTCACCTTTTTAGTATTTAATTAATATTGTATTATATTTAAGTATTTTAAATATTAATAATAAGTAATAAATAGTATTTAATTAATATTAAATTATTAATTAGTGTAAAAATTAATTTTCTTTTTCTAAAAATTTTATTTCACCCTTAAGTTTGTAAAAAAGTCATTTTCACCCCCTGGGTGTTTTCAGATTTCAGTTTTCACTTTTTATTTCGTACGTTTACGTTATTTAAAACGTGAACGTACGCGTTTTTAGGTTTAAATCGTTTCTGGTTTTTCCTAGCTTCCTGTCTTATTCCTATAGCTTCTTTAAGCTGTTTCTTCGTATATTACTTAGCTTAACCATTTACAAACCCCTTTTCCATCCAAATTCACCCGATCACATAGCCGTTTGTTAACCATCCACACCTCGTCGGGACATAACGACCCGGGGAAACACTATACTTCCACGGAGCATTGACTCTAGGATGTTTGACCATCTTGACCACATTCGTGGTTGACTTTGGTTGACGGTTTAGCATCAATCAGCAAGCCACTCAGAATGGGTTGCCATGTACTCTCTCATTCGAACTTCGAATTCTGAGCTAAGGCTTTGAGGAGGTGAATAAGGTGGAGCATAATTTTGAAAGGTTTCGACATTATCTCTAGAAGGTGACTCAAACAACGGTGTCAGAATCGTATTTGAGACCGAATTGACTGTTGCCCATCTAGGAATTAAAGGTCTCTTTTGTGTTTCCATGAGATAGTCAAGCTTTGTCTCAAGTTTGCACAGGAGTTCTTCGGAGATTTGATTGGTTTCTCCAGGTGTCGAGATTGCGTTGATAGCCGAGTTTATAACATGAGTAACTTCCCATAACTCTTGATTGTCGAAGGCAAGCTCATCAATAATTTCCCAAGATTCCTCAGCGTCTTTATCACGCAACCTGCCTCCGGCGGCTCGATCAATGGTGCGTTTAGTGTGAAAGTCAACATGGTCATAGAAGATTTGAACTAATAGCCAAAGATTTATACCATGGTGAGGGACTTTTTGGAGTAATTCCTTGAAACGAGTCCATGCTTCATAGAAAGTTTCATCTTGACGTTGTTGGAACATCAAGATATCATTTCTAAGCATCGCAGTTTTCCCCGATGGGAAAAATTGAGCAATGAAACGAGATATGAGATCATCCTAAGAGGTGATGGATCCCGCGGGAAAACGTTCAAGCCATTGACTAGCTTGATCACATAGAGAGTATTGGAATAGGCGTAATCGGGTCGACTCTTTAGTTGTAACATCAAGGTCTTTAGAATCTACGATTTTAAGGAAATCCTTGAGATGTTGATTAGGATCTTCGGAACGAAGTATATGGAATGCACATCCACTTTGCACCAACCGGATGGTGTCGGATCGCAATGGGGACACATTGGCTCCTTGAGTGAGCTCAATAGTGTTTCGATAGCCTTGGTGGCTAGGACGAGAATACTCTCCTAAGGTTCGGGGCCTAAGAGGTTGGTTTGCTAGTGGTGGGTTTTGTGGGTGGTTTTGTTGTGGTGGGTTGATGGGTTCAAAGATGTTACCACCTTCCATGATGTCGGATGGTAAAGGTTACGAACAAAGACACGAAGAAATGAGATAGACTAAAGAAAACCTAAAAATAAAAATAAAATCTTACTAGAAAGGAATCTAGCAAGTAGACCTAATAAAAAAAATCCTAACCTAGACAATAACTATTCCCCGAGCTGCGGCGCCAAAAATATGATACGTGAGGATCGCACCAGGTTTTACCTCTCAAGGGATCTCGAGAAGCTTACAACCCCCACCAGGCAGTGTACCTGATCGTTTTAGTATAGTATAGTACAAGTACCGGGGGATTGATCGTTCAACTCAGGAATAGTGACGCTAGGATTAGAAAGCCTACTAAACAGGTTTAGAGGTGAGGGATGATTCTTTTTGTATTTTTATATTTTATAAAAGCAAGTAAAATCTCAAGTTTTGGAAGAGTGGGCGGAATTAGTTGCTAGCCAACTAACCTAAGTTACTAAGATGCAATCAAAATAAAATAACAGAAATGAAAATAAAATTAATTATACTAATGTGGTGTAAACAATGATGAGGAAAGTTGTGTTTACTTAGATTTCATTACTCCCTAGATATCTTTTACAGGTTGATAGCTTGTTACAATTGCATGGATGACGGGTCATATTCCTTAATACTAGTCGTAGGGCCGTGTACAATATTCCCTAACTCCATAGGATCCTACTTCACTCCTATGTCGAGCCGTTAGATCTCCTAACATGGGATCATTAGAATTCTCCTACGCATTAAATACAACCAAAAATCGTAGTACACCTCTGATCATGTTTTTTAAGATGTTCAAGGAAGTTACCAATGGAAGTCTGCCAGTTTTCTTAAGCCTAACATCGAATACAATCATCCGTAACAACTATAAACAAACAATCAACCCATAATTAACATCTAGGTTTCACTATATCTAAGCAAACACAAAAGAAATCTAGCCTAGCATGTTAAATAGAAGACAAGCGTAAGATATAATCAAACAACACAAAGACATATTGATTGATTTGAAAGGATACTTATCTCTTATTGAATATGAAAGATTCAAAGGGTTGAAACCCTTGAAAAAGCTGTAAAGTTCGGCCTAGGGTTTTTCCCTCAAAGTTGCACACTAATGAATGAAATTTGGAAAACTATATATAGATTACAACTGGTGACGGTGTCATGTATTAAGTTGTGACGCCGTCAAATCGCCTCCATAATAGAAATAGTATTGCCTAGATCTGATTTTGACGCCGTCATGTGTAAAATTCCTCTGGGCCGTCACTTGTGTTTTGACCCTGACGGCCTTGGTGACACCGTCAGGTCCTATAGTTAAAAATCCTCTGGACCGTCACGTGTATTTTCCACATCCACCTCTTTTGTAACTCTTGACGCCGTCATTAAGGAAGTTGTGACGCCGTCAGGTACTATTCCCAGCAAGGAAAATTAAGACTTTGCCGTTTTCTTAACTTTTATGCTCCAAAAATGTCCAAAATGCTTCCTTCTCCATATTTCTTTCCAAAAGTACCTAAAATGACAAAAGGAACGATTTAGGGCAATATTTGATCAAATAATCTCGAATTCGGGCTTAAATGACCCCTTAAAAGTGGTTCACTTTTCGCCTCATCAATTATCTAGTGTAGATATGTGTTTTATTAATTGTTACTATTTCATTGAGCTTAAATAATCATTATTTAGCTTTATAGTAGTAGATTGCATCATACTTGCTTATTACTATTTCATAACTGTCCACTATTGCATATTAAGATTGTTAGATTAATTGTTATTGAGATCTGAGTTTTTATGTTTCATTAAGTTTGTTGGATCATATTTAGCGCTGCATTTGAGTTTTGGATTGGTGTGACACTCATTAGATACATATAAGATCAAATCAGTTTCATATTGGGGTGTTTGGATTAGAGTAGCTTGGTTGTGTTAAGTTTGAGACAGAGGATAATATTAGTTGAGGTAGCTTTCAATAGTTGCATTTAGGTCAAATTAATCATCAAACTTAGTAGTTACTTTATTAAAAGTCAAATCATCTTTGTTCCATCACTTTTTGCATAACAGTTAATCATTTAGGTTGCATATTCATAGAAAGTAATTGTATAAGCTTATGTTTTAGTTAATTTTACTCTCACATTAGGATTATATCATAGTTTCATTAAGATTTTAGCAATAATATTTCATTTTTGTCAAAATTCTATCAAAAACAAAAAGTCAAAATAGTGACTGTTCAGGTTTTGGTCAGATCTTTGTAAGCTTTTCTAGGGTTTACTTGTGTTTGGAAATACCTTTTGTTTGCTGATTTGTGGACTTTAGTAGCTTGTTAAACATAATCAGAAAGAAAAAGTTAGTTTGAAACACATTTGCTTATTGGAACTTTTGTAATAAGTTGACTGTTTGAGCCTATCACTCCCCTGCACCACATGTTTTTTTTCCCAGTCTTTAGGTAACAAGTTAGGCTAGCAAATAGGTTCTTAAGTGATTCCAATTGGTAAAATTGTGTTCTCAGCAGATTGGAGTGTGAATTTCCCCTATAAGCTCACACTCCATAGCTTATCTACACTGCTTATTTGGCCTGTCACTTGAGTGATTCAAACTAGGCTCTGATTTCATAGTTTAGGGCTGCAAGTGTGAATTTGAGCTTGTAATCTGAGTTTTGTTGTTCATTTCAGTTCATAGTTGATAGTAGTAGCTTATTTCATTAAGTGGTATCCATACCTTATTCTATTTTGGCTTATTGCTTATCTCACTAGTGCTTAATCAAACTGATTTGGTCTATTTCTGAGTTACTGTGTACTAATTGGTCTTAATCCTGTTCATTTGAACTTAATTTAGTCAAAAATACATTTGGTTAAATTTTGGTCAACATTGGTCAAGTTTTGCTTATTAATAAGCACTTTCATATAAGCTGTTTTAAGCCATTAAGCATTTCTGTTAGGAATACAATTATTCCTTTAAAAGACTCGGTCACCTAAATGATGTAATAGCATTATGATAGTTCGTAGTTAGTTTATTAGTTAGTTAGATATTAGTTTAGTTTAGGTAACATCGTGGAAGAAGAACGGGTCTTTACCCACTGTATGCCTGATCCACAGCCCGGGTGTGAGCATTTTTATCTTTTTTGTTGGACACTATAAATACCCCTCTCCACATGTGGAGAGGGTTGGAGCTTTTCTAGTCTCAATCTAATATTCATATTTTCTCTCATCTCTTTCTCTCTCTAAGAAATTCTCCCAACTTCTTTCTCTCTCTAAACTTTCTTCCATTTATTTTATTAATCACAACAACAAGAACCATACTAGTTAATATTATGTTTATCCTACAATTGGTATCAAGAGCCAAGGTTTCAACTTGGGATTATTTATTTTCGGATTTTTAGTTTGGTTCTTCTTGTTTTTTTTTGGTTCGAATGGTTGTGTTTTAACATATTGGGTTGATCTTGTTTTGACTTATTTCGTGATATTACTTGGTTCTTTTGTATTAAGGAGTGGTTGATATATTTGGCTTGGTTCTTGGATTGATTATTTCAAGTGGCTATTGTAAGTTTGGGTCAAACTCGTGGGCTTTGTAGGAATTGTTCTTTCTAGCGGTTAACTCCTATTTCATGTTTGCGGTTTGCAATAGAAAGAAAATAATATTGCAATGTGCATTTGACTTGTACTTGATGTACTACTACTTGTTTTTGGCAGATTGTGGGAGGCATACATAAAATTGATAGCGACTGTTTTTGGCAGTTTTTGAAAACTGCAGTTCGTTAGTATTTGCGTTTTACTTCTATTGCATTTAACTTTGTACTGCGTTCATCTCATATTTGCGTTTAACTTACTAATTTGCGATTAGCTCTTGGTTGTAATTACAAAATAGCGGTTTCACCTTTTTGCGTTTAACTCTGAGCAGCTGTTAGTTCTTTTTTGCGATTACCTCATCTCAACTCTATCTTGCGGTTACCTCGGTTTCAGCATTTAGCTCTCGTTTGTTATCAGAAAAGAAAAATTAAGAAAGGAAAAGTAGAGGTACAAGAGCAGATATACAACTTTAATCCCATCATTTACATCATTAACAACAAACTAATCCAAACCAATTACAAACCACAGTCGACATCTAATCCTACCTCTCGTCCCCAACAAACCAACAAAGTTTTTTTTTCTGTTTTAAATAACACGAAAACAAGCAACACCAAGATCTCAGTTTTAATTTGTGGTATAGATGAAACATCAAGACCTTTAAAAGATCCTACTCACGAAAAGGAAATAATCACTGATCTTGTTCAAGTTACACTTCTTTTACTATCCGAACATTAAAGCAATATCTAAACAAGTTGGTTTCATCTCCACTTTCATTCGGTATTAATGAAAACGTAAACAAGAAAATGAAAACATCAACGAGCTCAGTTTTTGTCCATCCAAAATTAATGCTTCGTTATTAAAACGAGTACAATAAGAGATTTACATCATAGATCATCGTGATAAACTGTGTCTCAGTTTCATTATTCAAAACATAAAGATAAAACAAAACAACTTCGTGCCTCATTCTTTTCTTTCTTTCGGTTCAAGTACATAAACAAATATTAACTAACCAACCTTTGATCCTTTATCTCGAGCTTGATGCAACAAGGAAAGTATTATTGTGCTCGGATCAGATTTTTCATTGGATAAGTCAAGGGACGATTCGTTTGTGCTTGGTGGCTGGTGAAAAAGTATGTGTAGGGTTGAGTGTAATTAGGATTGTGGCATTATATAGTGGGTGATTAGGTTTAGGATAATTTGTGAGTTAGTGGATTTGAGCTTCATGTTATTGATAACATTGGGGGCTACCATATCTCCAAGGTCCGGATTTTATTTCTTTAGTTGGTGTTGGGCAGGACAGTCCTAACAAAGACGAAGGTGTGTTGCAATTTATTCATGGGCCGAAATCCTTTGAGTGGTATTACAAATTGCTTATATCCGAATATTTGAAATAGTTTTGTAAGACTTGAAACTTAATATTGGATTTTTCGGATACAATCTTTGGTTCACGATTCTTTTTGAACTTCAAGAATCTGAGATTAATAATTACTTTGAGTTGTGATATCTTCGGGCTTCTTGGAAATAACTACGGAGTTCTCTTCAGATTTTAATACACAAACTTTGTCTGAAATTCAGTGTGACTTGTCTACTTCACCACTTAAACTCATTTCAACCAAACCTAATCAATTCTTCAGTGTTTCAAAGTGTTTTTGGTGATATCAAGTATCAGTTCACGGTTCTTTCTTGATTTTGTAAAATCCCGTGAACTTTCACAACATGTCGAACTCTTCAGATTCTGTCATACGTGAGATACTCAAACTGTACGACATGAACGATGATCATAAGATTTCCAACCTTGTACAACATGTAAACATGTCTGAGTCTAATAACACTGAATTGGAATCGTCGTGCTCAAATTCTCAAGTGAAAAAGTCTCATCAGTCACAACAATTGCTCGATAATGCAAAGGATTGCTACATAGAATGTTTTAGACAACTTCATTCACACCTCTCGGTACTTTTAGAGGGAACTGGATTCAAGATGGGATTTGAACGTGCATTTGCAACTCTCTTCGGTCAAGATGTTCAGACTTTCACAGACACAATGATTCTTAATTTAGATCAATTACAACAACAACTTGATCAAGGAGAATCTTCCAAAATTGGATCCATAGCTGCCCTTTATGTACTCAACCAACAACTCCAAGTGTTCATCGATTCGAAATCCAATATGGATTATGACTACGAGAGTGAGATGATGAAAAAGAGCTTTGCCGATCACACGGGAATAGAGGTTGCTACGTTCAGAGACACTCTCCTCCAACTCATGGGTACTGTGAAGGGGTACATTGAGGAAAGGGCAAAGCACAAACTGGAGTATGATGACCATGTGAAGGCATGTCGGGTGAAATCATGTGATGGTATTGTTGATTCGGGTAAAGCATCGGATGTTGGGTCAGTTGTCAATGAATGCAACGGATCAGAGACAGATAAGCTTGACACTACCAGCAGTTCAGTGATTCTTGTTACACATGTTATGGATGTAGACTTCAGACCGATAAAAGAACAAGTGTCAAGTGATGAGTGATGAGGCAAAAAATGAACCACTTTTAGGGGGCCATTTAAGCCCGGAATTGAATTTATTTGATCAAATATTACCCTAAATCGTTCCTTTTGTGATTTTAGGTACTTTGGGAGTGAAATCTGGAAAAGGAAGTAATTCGGACGTTTTTTGAGCATAAAAGTGAAGAAAACACCAAAGACTTAATTTTCCATGCTGAGAACAGTACCTGACAGCGTCAAGAGGAAATTCATGACGGCGTCAAGAGTAAAAGTGGTGACGATCCAATACAAACATGATGGCGTCACAAGAAGGGCGTCAAGAGATAATTTTGTGATGGCCTGCATAAGGAGACCACATGACGGTGTCAGAATCAGATCTAGGCAGTCCAAGGAACTATTTGGCGGTGAGATGACGACGTCAGACATTTGTTCTTGATGCCGTCACCTCCTAAACTCTATATATAGTTTTCTAATTTTCATTCATTAGAGAGGAACTTGTGTGGAGAAACCCTAGGGCCGAACTTTGTGAACCCTAGCTCATATTTTACAGAATATTCAAGGGTTTTCACCCCTTGAATCCTTTCATGTGCTTTTGAGATAAGTCTTCTCTTAATTCAATCAATATGTCTATATGTTGGTTGTCTATATCTTGTGCTTGTTTTGATTTCAACATGCTAGGCTAGATTTATCTTGTGTTTGCTTAGATCTAATGAAACCTAGATGTTAATTATGTGTTGATTACTTGTTTATGGTTGTATCGGATGAATGATTTCAATGTTAGGCTTAAGAAAACTGGCAGATCTCCATTGTGTAACATGCTTGAACATCTTAGGAAACATGAACCGATGTGTACTAGGTTTTATTGGTTGTATTTAATGCATGAGTAAATTCTAATGATCCCATGTTAGGAGCTTCTTAGCCGGCTCGGCATAGGAGTGAAGTAGGCACTCATAGGATTGGGGAAGTAAGTACACCACCCCATGAATGGTGTTAAGGAATACAATCCGTCATCCACGCAACTATAACAAGTAATTAACGTGTAAAAGATATCTAGGGAGTAGTGAAATCTAAGTAAACACATTTCTCCCACTTATTGCTCACAACCTTAGTTTAATATAGTTTAATTTCATTTTTAGTATTTTATTTTGATTGCATCTTAGTATTGGGTTAGTTGACTAGCAACTAATTCCGCCCAAATCCTTCAAACTCGAGATTTTAATTTGCTTTCTAAAAAATATAAAAATACAAAAAGAATCATCCCTCATCTCTAGACCTAGTCTTTAGGTTTTCTAATCCTAGTGACACTATTCCTAACTGAACGATCAATCCCCCGGTACTTGTCATTATACTATACTACATCGATCAGGTACACTGCCTGGTGGGGGTTGTAAGCTTCTCGAGATCCCTCGAGAGGTAAAGCCTGGTACAATCTCTACGCATCAAGTTTTTGGCGCCGCTGCCGGGGAATAGTTAATGTCTAGGTTAGAATCTCTTTTTATTAGGTCTACTTGCTAGATTCCTTTCTAGTAAGATTTTATTTTTATTTTTAGGATCTCTTTAGTCTATTTTATTTCTTCGTGTTTTTGTTCGTAACTCTTCACCACCCGACATCATGGACGATGGGAACATCTTTGAACCCGTCATCCCACCACAACAAAACCTGCCACTAGAACCTCTTAGGCCCTGAACCTTAGGAGAATATTCCCGACATAGCCACCAAGGGTACCGAAACACTATTGAGCTCCCCGGAGCCAATCTAACCCCCTTGCGATCCGACACCATCCGGTTGGTACAAAGCGGATGTGCATTCCATGGACTTCGTTCCGAAGATCTAAATCAACATCTCAAGGACTTCTTTAAAATCGTAGATTCTATAGACCTTGATGTTACAACTAGAGAGTCAACCCGATTACGCCTATTCCAATTCTCTCTACGTGATCACCACATGGTTTGATCTCACCACTCGTTTCCTTGCTCAATTTTTCCCACCGGGGAGAACTACCAAGCTTAGAAATGACATCTTGATGTTCCAACAACGTCAAAATGAAACTCTTTATGAAGCATGGACTCGATTCAAGGACTTACTCCAAAAAGTCCCTCATCATGGCATAGATCTTTGGCTCCAAGTCCAAATCTTTTATGACCATATCGATCTCTCCACGAGGCGAGCCATTGACCAATCGGCCGGTGGTAAGCTACGTGATCTAAGTGCGGAACAATCATGGGAACTCATTGAAAATATTGCTCTCTATGACAACGAAAGTTGGAATGATCTTTACCTTCGAACAACTCTAGCACTCCCGACCGTAGGATCATGGAACTTGAGGACCAAGTCAAGTCTCTCATGATATCTTACGAAGCTCCTAAGCCTTCAAACCAAGTGAACAAAATCACTTCTTCATGCGAATTATGTAGTGGTCCCCATGACACTCGTGATTGTGTGGAACTCCCAGGAACAGCTTTTGCGGATTACGCATCCTCGCGTACCGACGAAGCGGAAGATAAGTGGTACACTTTCAAACCCGAGCCAAACCCTTACGGTGATTCATACAACCCCTCTTGGAAAAATCACCCAAACCTTAGATGGAAACAAAATCAAGCCAATTCTTCCAATCCGCCTAATCGTTACCAACCAAACGGTCCACCCTCCAACCGTACTTTCAACAACAATCCTTCTAACAACTATGGTAGTACCAACGATCTTGAAGGATTGATGTCTAAGTTCATGGCATCTCAAGAAGCTCGCATATCCAAGTTTGAAGCCGATTTAAAACAAAAGCAAAGCGAGATGACCACCAAAATTGACACATTATTGAAAGTTCTCAATGACCGAGAAATGGGAGCACTCCCAAGCGACACGGTCAAGAATCCAAAACTAAACATTAATTCCATATCATCAGTTTCGTCACCCACTTCGTGTCCAAAATACTACTCGATTAAATCAACGAGCACGTGTTTCAAACAAAACCAAATTCTTCAAAAGGACCAATCAAGTAAAACACCCGATATAAAACCGGTCAAAAGCATAGTTGAAACACCTCCTACGCAAGACCTTGACGATGAATTCAAGGAACTTCACCTTGAACGCCTCGTTATTGATGTCTTAGCCCGTGCTCCCTACTATAGTGCCCTCCTAGAAAAGTATGAGAAGTTTAAACTAGGTAAAAATGGTACCGCCTTCGTTCAAAACAAGTTGCCTAAAAAGCTTGATGATCCAGGTATATTTGTTTTGCCTTGTAGGATAGGTAGATCTGAAGCTTTTGACACACTAGCCGATTTAGGGTCAAGCCTAAACTTGATTCCCTTATCCCTTTTCACCACTCTTAAGCTAGGAAAGTTAGAGGAGACGGAGGTATTGATAGGTCTAGCGGATGGAAGTATTGCTCACCCGGTTGGAATAATTAAGGATGTAGTTGTTCACGTAGGAAAGTTAACTATCTTAGCGGATTTTCACGTCCTAGACATGGTTAGTGACACTACATGCCCATTGTTGGTAGGAAGAGGATTTTTAGCAACCCCTAGCGCCATGATAGATTGTAAGGAGTCTTAAGATAGCGGTAGGTGAAGGCGACACTTGGTCGGTATATGATGTTAAGAAACATAGCTATGATTGTGATGATGAACCGACACTACATTGGGTAGAGATTAATAGGAGACCATCTAGATATGGACCTTGGATAGAAAGGAACTTTATAGGACGTCAACGCCCATTCTTTCTAGAAAAAGATTTCATTGAAAAGATACATTCGGTGGAACAACTCATAGCTAGAGATGAAGAGCTAGATCCTTTTGAGGACCCCTTAATCTTTAGGAAGATGATTGAGTTATTAAGCGTAATGCCTATTAATATAGAGATGAATAACTGGAAAAGAGAGGGAGACAAGTGTAAATGGAGGTGGGACAAGCCACCTAAAGAAGGTGACGGATCATGGCATATGAAGATGACTTTGTACGATCCGGATGGAGAAAAGTTTGAAAGGTCATACCGTACTAAGAAAACCGATAGGAAGTTGAAACCTAAGTTTGATCCCAAAGATGTCCTCAATGAGGAACTCACCCGTATCACGTGGTAACCCATGACCTTGAGTCTAGCTACAAGACTCGTAAATAAAGAAAAGTGCTTCATGGGAGGCAAACCATGATTTTGTGTGATTTTTATTTTGTTTTTTTGTTATTTGCTTCCGTATGCATCTTTTATTTTTATTGTTGGTAGATCATGTTTCAAAACTAAATAGTGGAAATACTTTACCTTGTTGTTTGGCCTAGTCTTAACTTCACCTAAAGGTATTTTTGCAAAAGATAAGTGTAAGGGGAAACCCCAAATATGTTTTTAAGAAACAAACCGATCATGATTCTTCACAATATTAAGTGAACATGTATATTTGTATTTGTTAGAGTCAAGTGCTTGTATCGAGTCATAATGAAGTTTTGCAGGATTTTCCAGGAAGTAGAACCAAGTTTTTCCAGAAATTTTCTGGAAACTTAACATAAGAATTTATGCAGGTCACTTCTAACGGCGTCACGTGTAAAAATCTGGAAATTTTACCAGTTTTGTTTTTCTAACGGAGTCTTAAAGTTTTTGTTGAATTATTAGTTTTATAATCTCCAGGAAATCTGCAAACATCATTCCACAAGCATTATATCTTATTTTGTTTTCTAGGATTTAGTAACATATGTAGAATGCCGCCGATTTTATGCGAGGTTGCCTTGTCTGTTTTCTACGGTTTTACAAGTTATGTATGACAAGAAGATGATTTATTATTCTGGAAGGGAAGCTATGATTGTTCATTTTCTTGGAGGAAGATCTAACCTGGCCACCTTATTATCCATACCGAGCGAATCAGGGGAGTATTTGATTTCATTCGTTTTACTTATTTCACTTTTACATTCTTTACTTGAACATTGGGGACAATGTTCATCCTAAGTGTAAGGGGAGGGTAAAATGATGATACCTTACAGATACACTTTCGCTTGAGTTTGTATATTTGATAGTAGATGTGTAATAAAACTATGAGAAATACTTGTTAGTGCAATTTTAGTGCCAAATTTAAAATTTTTTACAACATTTAAGAGTGATACATTAGCCATAGCAAGCGTCTCATGGATAGGAGATTGTATGACTAGCACAAAACCGTACTATTCAGAAAAAATTTCCACCCAAATATGTGAGGTTCGCCATTAGATTTGATAGGAAAAGCATTTACTATTAGTGCTTATGAGTGTACCGGTAGCATTTAGATTCTAGAACTTGCATTAGTGATGCATCCCGAGACCACTAGTGAGACTACATTCGTGTAGTAGGATTTACTACATGATAAGAGGCATTAGGATCACCCTTGTGTTAAACCCGTATCTTAATTACTTGACCATTTAAGTCATATTATTTGGCTAGTTAAGTCAATTAATTTTTCCCACACCTTAGCGTTGTACTCATTCTTAGTACACGAAAGCCCTAGTACACCCCTCCGAGCCTATCTTTTCGTTTCTAACTTTAAGCATTTTACTTAAAGAAAGAATTTGTTACACCCCACTTAAATGTACACCCAAATCGCCTTAGCCTTCCGTGTATGCACTCATCTTTAGTGCATTATTGCTATTTGTTAAACCCTAAGTTAATTATCTAATTGATTACATGGTTGCTAAGTCGAGTCATATCCTTGTACATATTATTTTGGAACGATTGGGACTCATGGGTAAAGTACTTATTTTATGGAGTAATGGGGAAGAACATCATATATTACCCCCATATGTACGTTAATCTTAAAAGTACTCCAAGTGTTTTGATTTTCTTAATTCGAGTCATTAGATTAGTTTATTGTAAAGTATGTAAAGATTCAAGTGTAAGGGGAATATTCATTCCCTATGATGTATAGGGTAAGAGTGTATGCAAAAAAAAAAAAAAAAAAAAAAAAAAAAAAAATCGAATAAACAAGAAAAAGAAAAAAAAAATATAAAAAGAAAAAAAGAGAAAAACATACGGACTACCATCCCTTTTCATTCTATGTTCATTTTATGCTTTTGTTATTTTTCATTTATTAGCTTAAGTCGAGTCTAGTCTTTGCTTAGCAACACCATATTGTACATGTACTTGACCAAGATTGTTAACTCGCCACCAGTAAAGACTGCCTATATCCAACAAAACCGTGTGTTTCATATCCCTAGACCTAACGTTACAACCCTTTAAAAAACATCTTTGATAGTTTATTCTAGGTGCTTATGCCATGCGGTGGAGGTTTGATCCTCTCCCAAGCCTATGGTAATCTATTTTGCTATGACAGGTAGTGAGAGATATCTTCCGTTTCCATATTGTAATTTATACTTTATTACACCCGAGAGATGTGAGTATCTAAACACTATTTGTGAGGTGCTAGTGTATGACCTCCGTGCTTGTCTTTGGTCTTTAGTGGAACGATTATTTGTTGTAATTACTTTTATATTAGTGTTAAATGACCCCTAACTTGTATTTTTATTAGAATAGTGATGGCTATGGGTCTGCTGCACAGGGGAGTTCTTATGCTATTTATAACTTACTTATTGATTAATTAGTAATATAAAGAGTCCGTTTGGTTTATATAACATAGGGACCAATTTTGTAATTTGGGAAAAGTTGAGGGTCTGAATTGGCATTTCTCCCAAAGATACTACAAGGGCTAATCTTGCCATATGTGATAAATCAAAGGACCTTAAATGAAATATTTCCATTTTAAACCACCCGGGGACCTTTTCTGTCAATTCCCAAACTTCAGGGACCAAACATGTATTTTCTCCAAACTTTTCACCCAAGGACCATTCCTGCAAAAG
The DNA here is from genome assembly GCA_030686995.1 of Artemisia argyi. NCBI lineage: Eukaryota > Viridiplantae > Streptophyta > Magnoliopsida > Asterales > Asteraceae > Artemisia > Artemisia argyi. The sequence continues at coordinate 220,994,025 of CM060708.1, forward strand.
ATTATTAGTACAAGGACCAAAATTGATTTTCTCAAAGTTTTTAACATCCCAGGGACCATTTATGTCAATTTGCAAAGTACAGGGACTAAACTTGTAATTTTATGAAACTTTGCACCAAAGGACTAAATATGTAACTTTATGATTAAAAAGAACCTTTGATGACTTTTTCAAGTTTTTAGAATAACCAGGGACTAGTTTTGCCAATTTATGAAACTTGAGGGACTAAAACTGCCAATTATGCAAACTTTGTACGTTTTTCATCTGTTTTTGCATATTTTGCATTTGAAACATATATTCTAAGATATTTTAAGTATTTTGATGCACATTTGAGTGTTTTTGTATGTTTTGGCAGTTCAGATTGGTATAAAATGATGAGTATTTAGACACTCATCAATCCCCCACACTAAACTATTGCTAGTCCCTAGCAATCTTTTGAGAAAAACTTAATGGATTTGAAAAACTCTTTACCAAAAGCCATCACTTCTGGAGTAGCCAGATGTAAGAACTGTGGTACACCTGATAACCGTGTGATTTTGAGCAAACCACCAGCTGCCAACGGATTTGATTTGTCTTTACCAAAAGCCGTTTGCTTCTGGACTAGCCAACTCTTGATGGAATAGTCAACATCTTGGTGAGCTGATTACCAATTATGGTTTTTCCACAGCCTTTACCACAAGCCATAATCTTGCGGGCTAGCCAACTCATTATCTTTTGAGGATGATGGGGAGTTGAGGAACCATACAATTTTTGGCAAATTGCAAGCCATCAACGGGTTTGAGTTATCTTTACCAAGAACCGTTTGCTCCTGGATTAGCCAATCCTTATGTGGGTTAGACATGGCGGACTGATAACCATTTATTGCGTTCTAAGTGAGAATTTTTTTTTTTTAAATTTTGGCTAAAATGGGGGTTCTTGATGGAACATGTGTTTAAATTCGTTAGAATAATGAATCTCCCCCCACACTTAGAACTGAATATTGTCCTCAATATTCAAAGTACCGGGTGTTAAACCGAACTTAGAACGTAAGAACGAAATATTACTAGCCATTATTTTATGTGTATATACATACATATATTTTTTTAGATAAAACTTCTTAAATAGAAGCTATCACTATATTTACATTTTTTTTTATATATTTACATATATACATCATGTGGGTTAGTATCTCCCCCACACTTAGGGTGAAAACCCTAAGTACATGCTACTGGTTTTGATTACCGAGTCGCTAGCGTGACTCGACCCCGAATTTATTTGTCCATGGGGAAGCAAGTGGAAGAGACAATCTGCATCAAACTTTCATTCAAGATATTTGGATAAACATTTGAAGCACGTGAAAGTTCCACACCGATGAGATAAGTAACCGGCTCATAATTTATAAATGAGAATGCCGGGATCAAAGATAATGTCTTCACTCCCGAAAGAGTGAAGAACAGGATAAGCCACAGGATATATGAAGAAAAGAAAGAAAGTCATGATGAAAATCATGATTAACTCCTCATCTTCAATAGGAGAATTCATTGTTTCATGAATCTCCTCTTTTAAGCTCGTTTGATCAAGACATATTATGGGTATGTCTAGATCAAAATAGAAATTATCATACTCCGGTGGAGATATGATATGAGTGAGTTCACAAGAGAACTCCTCAAAGGTGAATGATTCGTATTCGGGATTGAATTGAGTGAGTTCATTGGGGAACTCCTCAAAAGTAAATGATTCATAAACGGGAAAAGAATTATAAGAATGAGAAGTGGTGATACCACTTATCTTCTCTTCCGATTGATCAAAATGGAACGTTTGCAATTCCGGAATAGAATCATTGATCAAAATCTCACTATTCTTGACGGGGATAGGAGATGAAATAGGCTTTTCATTAAAAGCTTCGATTCTAGAAATGAGAAGATTAGCATTTAATAATGTAAGACGAAGAGCTTCGTCTTGGATTATTTCTTCCTCATTCTTTTCTTCTGAGTTGACAAGCTCAGAAGGTAATTCCCCCACATAAATTATGTCTCCACAAGATAAAGAATAGTTCTCATCAGAATCAGAGAATATCTCAATATGATCATTTGGGAAGACAAGAGGAGGAGGGATATCACACACATGATCAAGAATTCCCTGTGACTCACTTGGGATTGAGACAAGGTTCTCAACACTAGACTTTATGAATTTGTCTGATTCCTTTGCAGGAACAGTGTCAAGATGCTCGTCCCCCATGTTCAGAGAGTGAGTGGGAACCTCGGGTGTGATAACATCATACTCAGGGAGTTGAGAAGGACTAGCAGTTATGGTTTCTACAAGTTCCATAATTTCTACTGCTAGTGATTCAGTTATATTCTTTTCTCCCTGTATATCCATGGAAGAAGTCTCAACTGATGAACTTGATGAGGTATCATCACTTTCATCATCCTCATCGAGAAGAACAGCATTTTGAAATTTGGTACGTGTTATAGCTGCGTGTTCTAAGACTAGTAATTCTTCCATGCTTCTTTCGTTTCTAGCACGTTCTTCAACAAGTAATTCCGCGATAGATTTATCACGAGAATATGGAATGAGTGGAAATTGTGGGGGTGTGGAAGTGTCAAAACCGGAAGGTTGACATTGATCATCATTATGAGGACCCCCACAATATACACAAGAAGAACTTGGTGCATTGTGAAACGACATATTAGCCAACTCCTCCTTAAGATCTTTGAGTTTCTCAAGAGTCTCTATATAAGGGTCTTGCTAGATATGAGGAGTTGCTTGAATCATTTGGCATTGTGGAGGTGGGTCTTGAAATTAATAGTCGTAATTGTTACAAGGAAATGGATTCCTTGTTTGACAATCAGAGCTAAAGTGTGGACCTCCACAGTACTCACAACAGTAAAACTGTTGAGTCTGGCTTGGTGTATTTTGATACGAAGCATCATTGATATTTGGATAATATGATTCTTGCTCGTATGAATGTGATGGGTAGTTGGAAAAATTTGAGGAGTCGTTGAATGAGCTTTGATTAGGATCATAAGCAAATGAATTACTTGATCCACAAAACAAACAACTCCCGTCTCGAATATCATTACCACATTGTTCACATGTACACCAACGACATGGAAAACCGAAAATCGGCTCACCACATCCGACACAAGGAACAAAATCTGGAGGTAGGACAAGTGGTGTGCTCTGAGAGCTAGGAATTTCCACCACTTCCGTTATTGTCTCTGGTTTTTGTTTTTGATAAATGTGAAGATTAGGCAAATCGTTCTTTTTAGTAACTGCCCTAAGCTCTGTACGTTTGCTTGACAAACTTTTAACCGTAAACCGTGAAAGGTTAGGATCAATTGTGAGCTTAGATTCTTGGACAACCGTAGGTTGGACGTATTTAGCACTTCCATAGTCAGAGGAAAGTACAAGGTCCTTTGTCACCCCGGTTTCTCGTTCCATTTCACTCACTGGAGAGGGAATATGAATCGATGGTCCAACACGACATCTCGATATCTTTGACAAGGCAATACGTTTTTCGATGTTGCTCTCATAGGCCTTTTGTCAATGAAATCGTCATCGAGAGATGTCATTAGAATCAATTATGGGACAAGTGGAAGAAGGTAGAATCAAAAGGATAGAGGGTAAAGGGATGAATATTTTTGGGTTTTGTTTTATAAAAATATGGATAAAAGATGGTAAATATACAATGGATGTATATCCAGATTCACTATTACGCAAAATCGTTTAGAATAAGCGCACAACCTCCCCGGCAGCGGCGCCAAATTTTGATTCGCCTCAAACGGTCAGCTAATTATTGGTCAACCACTTGTGAATGGTCAAGTATTATATTCAAACAGCTGAGGCAAATGCTTCCGTGGAATACAGTGTTTCCCCGGGTCGTAATGTCCCAACGAGGTTGTGATGGTATTAAAAACGAATCTGTGATCGAGTGAATGTGAACAGGAAAGGTACAAAAGAGTGTGTGTGTATTTAATTAGGGTTTTATAAAATAAAATGACTTAAATAAACTATAAGAGTTGTTACGTGAAACCTAGATATCTAAAACGTATAAACGTAAACTAAATTAAAAATCAGACGCGACTGCGTACTGAGAAAAAGGTGAGTTTTAAGAAAAAATAAACTATAAGGGTTAAAAATGAAAATTCTATAAACTTAAACTTAAAATAAAATTAAATTAAAAAGAAAACTATTTTTTAGATTATTATATTATATATTATTAATTATTTAGTTAAAAACAATTTAACTATTTAATTAAAACTAATTAAAACTAATTAAAACTAAAAATTATAAATACTACAAATTAAACTAAAAGCTTGTAAAAATAATTTCTAAAACTTAAAATGAACTTGAAGAAAGTATAAAGAATAAAAATAAATATTTTTGTCTTTTTATGAATTTTCTATTAATTAAAAACTATTTATATTATTTATACTAATTAAACTATTTTAAATTACAAATAATACTAAATCAACTTAGAAAATTATGAAAAAATTTATGAAACTATTTTATGATTTATAAAAGCTATAAAAAATATAAAAACTAGGTGTAGCTTTAGAAAAATTAATTATGCTATTTATAACTTACTTATTGATTAATTATTAATAAAACTATTATTAATTCTAATAAATACTAAATGATAATATAAAAATCTGATAAAATTACTAAAAATACTTTAATATAATAGGAAATTAATAAAAATATAAAAACACAACTTATTAAAAATCTAAAAATGAAAATTAAAATTAAATTAAATTAAATAGAAACTATCGCTTATTTTTATATTGTCTTTTCTGGATTTTTCTTTTACAAAACTAATTTATACCTAACAATAGAAAACTTTTGTAAAAACAACTATTTTATAAGCTATTAATAAGCACTGTGGAAGCTTATTACTTCCACAGTTGACTTTTGTTGACTGAAATTGGAAATAAGCTCAAATGAGCTTATGTGGGACCCACTATGGATGAATCTGGTTCTAATAAGTATGTTGGACTTGTCAAAGCTAAAAATTACCAAATAAGCTCAGTAGATAAGCTGATAAGCAAGATTAAGCTATTTCCAAAACCAATTACAACTCAGAATAGGGACAAAGTTGAGAGGCAATTTCAAGTGGGGTCCACTGGGATTCAGGTCAAACAAAAGATCAACTAATACTCCCTGGTAGGAGGGGGTTGGATGGAACAAGATTTGAGGTGTGGGGCCCACTGTGGTGGTCACAAATCACCACCAAAGTGGTGGTGATGGCTATGGGTCTGCTGCACAGGGGAGTTCTCAGCCCTGCAGCTGTGTTTGGGCACTTGTGGGGCCCAGTAGAAAATTCACAAAATTAAGGGAAATGGTGGAACTTGAAGATGAGGTGGTAGACTACTAAACCTCAAAGCCACAATGTCTAAATCTCAATAGACAATTCTAAACAAATCCTACTATTTTGGTAAAAATCTGAGAATGAAGATTTTGACTTTTAATAAAAACTTGATATCTTGACTTTTATGAACTTTAACTTGATCCTAGGTACTGATATGGATGTATTAGGCTACAATAAGATTGTATTAAACTAAAATACCTACTTGTGATTAGATTTGATGAGCTTATGGGTACTAATTTCCTACACAGTTAACTGTGTAGGTATACACTATATGATTTTGACTATTTTATACTATGACTACTAATTTTATGTTATAACTAGTCTAATATTACCTACGGAATCATGTTCCAATCAGTATTAACAACAGAAACAACAAGAGTATGGCAGACAGTCTTAAACCAAACACCTCTATAACTGCTATATGATACTACAACCTAGGCTTATAAAACTACAACTACTGGTTTTATTACTTAAACAGATTAAATATATGATAATTAAACTATTTGGAACCAAATTACAACAAAAGAACAACAAGAACTTAATTAAGATAAAAATGTAGAATTGCTTACATATAAACTTCAGATTGAGAAAAGGAACCAGTGATCAAAACTCTACCCTAACAACCTTCCACAAGGTTTCTCATACCCAAGTTCATCCAAAATACACCTGCTCCATTGCTTTTCCTTCTTCTTCTTATGATTTTTTATTTTCCTACTATTTTATTTAATTTTTTTGGTATTTTTCTATTTATGGCTAAACAGACAATTAAGGTTTTTTTAAGACTTAATAAGGCTTTGTCAGAGCTTATATAAGCTTATGAACAGCCTTAATAACAACTAACAACAACAGTCAACTTTTTGAGATTCTTGAGATAAGTAAAAATTGCATAGACTAAGATACACACTGAAACTTGAAATTGATGATTACAAAAGTTTAAGGTTACACTAAAACACTGTAATTGATTGCTTAAAAGCAAAGGATTACACTAAGATGATGAAACTACACTATTCGACACCAATACTACACTAACTAAACTAATAATACTCCTCTTCTGCTTCTTTTCCCTTTTGTAGCCATCTTCTGAGTTTGTGGGACCCACTGGGTCATTTCCCACCAATCCCCAGCCATTGGATTGGTCTAAACAATCCTAGCCATTCAAATTATAAACTTGGCGCCAAAGTCTCATTTGGGTACTGTAGATAACGTGGAGAGGTTTTTTAGGCATTAAATGCGTTTGGGGTGTTGTGGAGGTGGAGGGGAGTGGTTAGAATAGCTGGGGTGGTGAGGTGGAGGCAATACCAGGGTGGTTTGGTTTGCAGTGGTGGTGAAGTGGTTTGGGAGGGAAAGGGGTGAGGGTGGTATTGGTCAAATGGGGGCGTTGACCCCGTTTTTATTTAATTAGGGTGTGGGCTGGATTGGGAAGTGGGCTTGGGATTAATAAAAGGGTGGGCTTGGGTAGTGTAGTGGATTTGGATTTGGTTTATTTTGGGTTTAGTAATATAAAGAGTCCGTTTGGTTTATGTAACATAGGGACCAATTTTGTAATTTGGAAAAGGTTGAGGGTCTAAATTGGCATTTCTCCCAAAGATACTACAAGGGCTAATCTTGCCATATGTGATAAATCAAAGGACCTTAAATGAAATATTTCCATTTTAAACCACCTGGGGACCTTTTCTGTCAATTCCCAAACTTCAGGGACCAAACATGTATTTTCTCCAAACTTTTCACCCAAGGACCATTCCTGCAAAAGATTATTAGTACAAGGACCAAAATTGATTTTCTCAAAGTTTTTAACATCCCAGGGACCATTTATGTCAATTTTCAAAGTACAGGGACTAAACTTGTAATTTTATGAAACTTTGCACCAAAGGACTAAATATGTAACTTTATGATTAAAAAGAACCTTTGATGACTTTTTCAAGTTTTTAGAATAACCAGGGACTAGTTTTGCCAATTTATGAAACTTGAGGGACTGAAACTGCCAATTATGCAAACTTTGTACGTTTTTCATCTGTTTTTGCATATTTTGCATTTGAAACATATATTCTAAGATATTTTAAGTATTTTGATGCACATTTGAGTGTTTTTGTATGTTTTGGCAGTTCAGATTGGTATAAAATGATGAGTATTTAGACACTCATCAACAAGCAAATCTCAAGTGTAAGGGTATTTGATGAGGCGAAAAGTGAACCACTTTTAAGGGGTCATTTAAGCCCGAATTTGAGATTATTTGATCAAATATTGCCCTAAATCGTTCCTCTTGTCATTTTAGGTACTTTTGGAGAGAAATATGGAATTCGGACGTTTTTGGAGCATAAAAGTGAAGAAAACGCCAAAGACTTAATTTTCCATGCTGAGAACAGGACCTGACGAAGTCAAGAGGAAATTCATGACGGCGTCAAGAGTAAAAGTGGTGACGATCTAGTACAAACCTGACGGCGTCACAAGAAGGGCGTCAAGAGATAATTTTGTGACGGCCTGCATAAGGAGACCACATGACGGCGTCAGACCCAGATCTAGGCAGTTCGAGGAACTATTTGGCGGCGAGATGACAGCGTCAGACATTTGTTCTTGACGCCGTCACCTCCTAAATTGTATATATAGTTTTCTAATTTTCATTCATTAGAGAGGAACTTGTGTGGAGAAACCCTAGGGCCGAACTTTGTGAACCCTAGCTCGTAATTTACAGTATATTTAAGGGTTTTCACCCCTTGAATCCTTTCATGTGCTATTGAGATAAGTCTTCTCTTAATTCAATCAATATGTCTATGTGTTGGGTGTCTATATCTTGTGCTTGTCTTGATTTCAACATGCTAGGCTAGATTTATGTTGTGTTTGCTTAGATCTAATGAAACCTAGATGCTAATTATGTGTTGATTACTTGTTTATGGTTGTATTGGATGAATGATTTCAATGTTAGGCTTAAGAAAACTGGCAGATCTCCATTATGTGACATGATTGAACGTCTTAGGAAACATGAACCGATGTGTACTAGGTTTTATTGGTTGTATTTAATGCATGAGCAAATTCTAATGATCCCATGTTAGGAGCTTCTTAGCCGGCTCGACATAGGAGTGAAGTAGGCACTCATAGGATTGGGGAAGTAAGTACGCCACCCCATGAATGGTATTAAGGAATACAATCCGCCATCCACGCAACTATAACAAGTAATTAACGTGTAAAAGATATCTAGGGAGTAGTGAAATCTAAGTAAACACATTTCTCCAACTTATTGCTCACAACCTTAGTTTAATATAGTTTAATTTCATTTTTAGTATTTTATTTTGATTGCATCTTAGTATTGGGTTAGTTGACTAGCAACTAATTCCGCCCAAATCCTTCAAACCCGAGATTTTAATTTTCTTTCTAAAAAATATAAAAATACAAAAAGAATCATCCATCATCTCTAGACCTAGTCTTTAGGTTTTCTAATCCTAGCGACACTATTCCTAGCTGAACGATCAATCCCCCGGTACTTGTCATTATACTATACTACATCGATCAGGTACACTGCCTGGTGGGGGTTGTAAGCTTCTCGAGATCCCTCGAGAGGTAAAGCCTGGTGCAATCCCTACGCATCAAGTTTTTGGCGCCGCTGCCGGGGAATTGTTATTGTCTAGGTTAGAATCTCCTTTTATTAGGTCTACTTGCTAGATTCCTTTCTAGTAAGATTTTATTTTTATTTTTAGGATCTCTTTAGTCTATTTTATTTCTTCGTGTTTTTGTTCGTAACTCTTCACCACCCGACATCATGGACGATGGGAACATCTTTGAACCCGTCATCCCAGCACAACAAAACCCGCCACTAGAACCTCTTAGGCCCCGAACCTTAGGAGAATATTCCCGACCTAGCCACCAAGGCTACCGAAACACTATTGAGCTCACCGGAGCCAATGTGACCCCCTTGCGATCCGACACCATCCGGTTGGTGCAAAGCGGATGTGTATTCCATGAACTTCGTTCCGAAGATCCAAATCAACATCTCAAGGACTTCCTTAAAATCGTAGATTCTATAGACCTTGATGTTACAACTAGAGAGTCAACCCGATTACGCCTATTCCAATTATCTCTACGTGATCAAGCTAGTCAATGGCTTGAGCGTTTATCTGCGGGATCCATTACCACATGGGATGATCTCACCACTCGTTTCCTTGCTCAATTTTCCCACGGGGGAAAACTACCAAACTTAGAAATGACATCTTGATGTTCCAACAACATCAAAATGAAACTCTTTATGAAGCATGGACTCGATTCAAGGACTTACTCCAAAAAGTCCCTCATCATGGCATAGATTTTTGGCTCCAAGTCCAAATCTTTTATGACCATATCGATCTCTTTACGAGGCGAGCCATTGACCAATCAGCCGGTGGTAAGCTACGTGATCTAAGTGCGGAACAATCATGGGAACTCATTGAAGATCTTGCTCTCTATGACAACGAAAGTTGGAATGATCCCCGTGATTTGAACAAAACGGTGAAGGCAATATCTTTGCCTTCGAACAACTCTAGCACTCCCGACCGTAGGATCATGGAACTTGAGGACCAAGTCAAGTCTCTCATGAAATCTTACGAAGCTCCTAAGCCTTCAAACCAAGTGAACAAAATCACTTCTTCATGCGAATTATGTAGTGGTCCCCATGACACTCGTGATTGTGTGGAACTCCCAGGAACAGCTTTGGCGGATTACGCATCCTCGCGTACCGACGAAGCGGGAGATAAGTGGTACACTTTCAAACCCGAGCCAAACCCTTACGGTGATTCATACAACCCCTCTTGGAAAAATCACCCAAACCTTAGGTGGAAACTAAATCAAGCCAATTCTTCCAATCCGCCTAATCGTTACCAACCAAACGGTCCACCCTCCAACCGTACTTTCAACAACAATCCTTCTAACAACTATGGTAGTACCAACTATCTTGAAGGATTGATGTCTAAGTTCATGGCATCTCAAGAAGCTCACATATCCAAGTTTGAAGCCGATTTCAAACAAAAGCAAAGCGAGATGACCACCAAAATTGACACATTGTTGAAAGTTCTCAATTACCGAGAAATGGGAGCACTCCCAAGCGACACGGTCAAGAATCCAAAACTAAACGTTAATTCCATATCATCAGTTTCGTCACCCACTTCGTGTCCATAATACTACTCGGTTAAATCAACGAGCACGTGTTTCAAACAAAACCAAATTCTTCAAAAGGACCAATCAAGTAAAACACCCGATATAAAACTGGTTAAAAGCATAGTTGAAACACCTCCTACGCAAGACCTTGATGATGAATTCAAGGAACTTCACCTTGAACGCCTCGTTATTGATGTCTTAGCCCGTGCTCCCTACTATAGTGCCCTCCTAGAAAAGTATGAGAAGTTTAAACTAGGTAAAAATGGGACCGCCTTCGTTCAAAACAAGTTGCCTAAAAAGCTTGATGATCCGGGTATATTTGTTTTGCCTTGTAGGATAGGTAGATCCGAAGCTTTCGACACACTAGCCGATTTAGGGTCAAGCCTCAACTTGATTCCCTTATCCCTTTTCACCACTCTTAAGCTAGGAAAGTTAGAGGAGATGGAGGTATTGATAGGTCTAGCGGATGGAAGTATTGCTCACCTGGTTGGAATAATTAAGGATGTAGTTGTTCACGTAGGAAAGTTAACTATCTTAGCAGATTTTCACGTCCTAGACATGGTTAGTGACACTACATGCCCATTGTTGGTAGGAAGAGGATTTTTAGCAACCGCTAGCGCCATGATAGATTGTAAGGAGTCTTAAGATAGCGGTAGGTGAAGGCGACACTTGGTCGGTATATGATGTTAAGAAACATAGCTATGATTGTGATGATGAACCGACACCACATTGGGTAGAGATTAATAGGAGACCATCTAGATATGGACCTTGGATAGAAAGGAACTTTATAGGACCTCAACGCCCATTATATCTAGAAAAAGATTTCATGGAAAAGACACATTCGGTGGAACAACTCATAGCTAGAGATGAAGAGCTAGATCCTTTTGAGGACCCCTTAATCTTTAGGAAGATGATTGAGTTCTTAAGCGTAATGCCTATTAATATAAAGATGAATAAGTGGAAAAGAGAGGGAGACAAGTGTAAATGGAGGTGGGACAAGCCACCTAAAGAAGGTGACGGATCATGGCATATGAAGATGACTTTGTATGATCCGAATGGAGAAAAGTTTGAAAGGTCATACCGTACTAAGAAAACCGATAGGAAGTTGAAACCTGAGTTTGATCCCAAAGATGTCCTCAATGAGGAACTTACCCGTATCACGTGGTAACCCATGACCTTGAGTCTAGCTACAAGACTCGTAAATAAAGAAAAGCGCTTCTTGGGAGGCACCCCTTGATTTTGTGTGATTTTTGTTTTGTTTGTTTGTTATTTGCTTCCGTATGCATGCTTTATTTTTATTGTTGGAAGATCATGTTTCAAAACTAAATAGTGGAAATACTTTACCTTGTTGTTTGGCCTAGTCTTAACTTCACCTAAAGGTATTTTTGCAAAAGATAAGTGTAAGGGGAAACCCCAAATATGTTTTTAAGAAACAAACCGATCATGATTCTCCACAATATTAAGTGTACATGTGTATTTGTATTTGTTAGAGTCAAATGCTTGTATCGAGTCATAATGAAGTTTTACAGGATTTTCCAGGAAGTAGAACCAAGTTTTTCCAGAAATTTTCCAGAAACTTAACATAAGAATTTCTGCAGGTCACTTCTGACGGCGTCATGAGTTTACTCTTGACGGCGTCACGTGTAAAAATCTGGAAATTTTACCAGTTTTGTTTTTCTAACGGAGTCTTAAAGTTTTTGTTGAATTATTAGTTTTATAATCTCCAGGAAATCTGCAAACATCATTCCACAAGTATTATATCATATTTTGTTTTCTAGGATTTAGTAACATATGTAGATTGCCGCCGATTTTATGCGAGGTTGCCTTGTCTGTTTTCTCAGGTTTTACAGGTTATGTATGACAAGAAGATGATTTATTATTCTGGAAGAGAAGCTACGATTGTTCATTTTCTTGGAGGAAGATCTAACCTGGCCACCTTATTATCCATACCGAGCGAATCAGGGGAGTATTTGATTTCATTCGTTTTACTTATTTCACTTTTACATTCTTTACTTGAACATTGGGGACAATGTTCATCAAAAGTGTAAGGGGAGGGTAAAATGACGATACCTTACAGATACACTTTCGCTTGAGTTTGTTTATTTGATAGTAGATGTGCAATAAAACTATGAGAAATACTTGTTAGTGCAATTTTAGCACCAAATTTAAAATTTTTTACAACATTTAGGAGTGAAACTTTAGCCATAGCAAGCGTCTCATGGATAGGAGATTGTATGACTAGCACAAAACCGTACTATTCAGAAAAATTTTCCACCCAAAATGTGAGGTTCGCCTTTAGATTTGATAGGAAAAGCATTTACTATTAGTGCTTATGAGTGTACCGGTAGCATTTAGATTCTAGAACTTGCATTAGTGATGCATCCCGAGACCGCTAGTGAGACTACATTCGTGTAGTAGGATTTACTACATGATAAGAGGCATTAGGATCATCCTTGTGTTAAACCCGTATCATAATTACTTGACCATTTAAGTCATATTATTTGGCTAGTTAAGTCAATTAATTTTTCTCACACCTTAGCGTTGTACTCATTCTTAGTACACGAAACCCCTAGTACACCCCTCCGAGCCTATCTTTTCTTTTCTAACTTTAAGCATCTTACTTAAAGGAAGAATTTGTTACACCCCACTTAAATGTACACCCAAATCGCCTTAGCCTTCCGTGTATGCACTCATCTTTAGTGCATTATTGTTATTTGTTAAACCCTAAGTTAATTATCTAATTGATTACATGGTTGCTATGTCGAATCATATCCTTGTACATATTGTTTTGGGACAATTGGGACTCATGGGTAAAGTACTTAATTTATGGAGTAATGGGGAAGAACATCATATATTACCCCCATATGTACGTTAATCTTAAAAGTACTCCAAGTGTTTTGATTTTCTTAATTCGAGTCATTAGATTAGTTTATTATAAAGTATGTAAAGATTCAAGTGTAAGGGGAATATTCATTCCCTATGATGTATTGTTTTGGATAGTAGGGTAAGAGTGTATGCAAAAAATAATAATAATAAAATCGAAAAAACAAGAAAAAGATAAAAAAAATAGAAAAAGAAAAAAAGAGAAAAACATACGGACTACCATCCATTTTCATTCTATGTTCATTTTATGCTTTTGTTATTTTTCATTTATTAGCTTAAGTCGAGGCTAGTCTTGGCTTAACAACGCCATATTGTACATGTACTTGACCAAGATTGTTAACTCACCACCAGTAAAGACTGCCTATATCCAACAAAACCGTGTATTTCATATCCCTACACCTAACGTTACAACCCTTTAAAAGACATCTTTGATAGTTTATCCTAGGTGCTTACGCCATGCGGTGGAGGTTTGATCCTTTCCCAAGCCTATGGTAATCTATTTTGCTATGACAGGTAGTGAGAGATATCTTCCATTTCCATATTGTAATTTATACTTTATTACACCCGAGAGATGTAAGTATCTAAACACTATTTGTGAGGTGCTAGTGTATGACCTCCATGCTTGTCTTTGGTCTTTAGTGGAACGATTATTTGTTGTAATTACTTTTATATTAGTGTTAAATCACCCCTAACTTGTATTTTGATTGGAATAAAAGCGCATTTGCTTGAGGACAAGCAAATCTCAAGTGTAAGGGTATATGATGAGGCAAAAAATGAACCACTTTTAGGGGGTCATTTAAGCCCGGAATTGAATTTATTTGGTCAAATATTACCCTAAATCGTTCCTTTTGTGATTTTAGGTACTTTGGGAGTGAAATCTGAAAAAGGAAGCAATTCGGACGTTTTTGGAGCATAAAAGTGAAGAAAACACCAAAGGCTTAATTTTCCATGCTGAGAACAGTAGCTGACGGCGTCAAGAGGAAATTCATGACGGCGTCAAGAGTAAAATTGGTGACGATCCAGTACAAACCTGACAGCGTCACAAGAAGGGCGTCAAGAGATAATTTTGTGACGGCCTGCATAAGGAGACCACGTGACGGTGTCAGACCCAGATCTAGGCAGTCCGAGAAACTATTTGGCGGCGAGATGATGGCGTCAGACATTTTTTCTTGACGCCGTCACCTCCTAAACTCTATATATAGTTTTCTAATTTTCATTCATTAGAGAGGACCTTGTGTGGAGAAACCCTAGGGCCGAACTTTGTGAACCCTAGCTCGTATTTTACAGTATATTCAAGGGTTTTCACCCCTTGAATCCTTTCATGTGCTATTGAGATAAGTCCTTTCTTAATTCAATCAATATGTCTATGTGTTGGTTCTCTATATCTTGTGCTTGTCTTGATTTCAACATGCTAGGCTAGATTTATCTTGTGTTTGCTTAGATCTAATGAAACCTAGATGTTAATTATGTGTTGATTACTTGTTTATGATTGTATTGGATGAATGATTTCAATGTTAGGCTTAAGAAAACTGGCAGATCTCCATTGTGTAACATGCTTGAACGTCTTAGGAAACATGAACCGATGTGTACTAGGTTTTATTGGTTGTATTTAATGCATGAGTAAATTCTAATGATCCCATGTTAGGAGCTTCTTAGCCGGCTCGACATAGGAGTGAAGTAGGCACTCATAGGATTGGGGAAGTAAGTACGCCACCCCATGAATGGTATTAAGGAATACAATCCGTCATCCACGTAACTATAACAAGTAATTAACGTGTAAAAGATATCTAGGGAGTAGTGAAATCTAAGTAAACACATTTCTCCCACTTATTGCTCACAACCTTAGTTTAATATAGTTTAATTTCATTTTTAGTATTTTATTTTGATTGCATCTTAGTATTGGGTTAGCTGACTAGCAACTAATTCCGCCCAAATCCTTCAAACCTGAGATTTTAATTTGCTTTCTAAAAAATATAAAAATACAAAAAGAATCATCCCTCATCTATAGACCTAGTCTTTAGGTTTTCTAATCCTAGCGACACTATTCCTAGCTGAACGATCAATCCCCCGGTACTTGTCATTATACTATACTACATTGATCAGGTACACTTCCTGGTAGGGGTTGTAAGCTTCTCGATATCCCTCGAGAGGTAAAGCCTGGTACAATCCCTACGCATCAATGAGGTACCCTTAACTGATCAACACAATGTGCTTGTTTATGAACGGCAGCATACAGATCAAATTAAGCCCACTTATGACACAAATTTGTTGGAAAATATTGATAGCAATACCATTTCTAATTCAACAAATATGAGTCATAAAGGGGGAAAAAGTGATCAGGATGCTGAACATGATGATGTGTCAAGTTCTTGGTTTACGACTGAGATGTTTAAATCAAATGATATGGTTGACAAAGAAGTCTTTAATGAACTTTCTAAATCAAATGATATGGTTGAAAAAGAAGTCTTTAATGAACTTTCTAACAGATTCTTAAAACTTGAAAAACATTGTATTTCTCTTGCAATCGCAATGCAACAAAAGGAAGAAAGTTTGCAAACTAACCAACCATGTAACAATCCGGAACTTCCTAATTTCCGTGAATTCTTTATGATAAATGATTTAATAGCTCAGCTTCAAGCCTAAAACTTGACAATCACCAACTTGAAGAAACATATCTCTATGATGAATGTGAAAAGTAGTTTAGTCGGAACTAACATGGACATTGATGCAACTAAGTCTAGAATTAGTGAACTGTCAATCTATGTGGCTGAATTACTTAAGGAAAATGAGTCTTTGAAAAGGCATCAAAAGGATTTAAGTGACTCAATCAAAGAAATGAGAACTAAGACGATAGAAAAAACAACCTCTTTGATTGCCAAAAATGATAAATTCAAAGCTCAACTGGTAGAAAAGGGGTTCACAATAATAGCATTAAAGAACGAGCTAAGAAAAGCAACAGGGAATAGTGTGAACACTAAGTTTGCAAAACCATCAATCTTGGGGAAACCAGTTTCTCACTCTACTAGAAACCAACCCGTTGTTAGGCAACAAACTGCGTTTAGATCTGAACGACAAAAATTTTCAAAAACACGGTTTGCCTCCCAAGTTGATGCGGTACAAGTTTTGTCAAAACCAGTCACTCCATATTATTTGCCTAAGATAATTGCTTCTAGTTCTGCTAAGCCTCAACAAGTAGTTACTCCTACACCCAGCTCCTCTAGGATTAGTTCGCAAACAGTGTCGAAACCCATAATTAAGGCTCTAAACACTTATGATATAAATGACTTGCATAAGAACTATGATCTAGAAAAGGCTAGGAAAAGGGCACTACTTTATAAGGATGGAATCTTAGGTTCACAACCTTGCATGATCCTTCCTAGGATATTGAGGAACAATTCTAAGGTTCAACCTGTTAAGTCTAGGATTCACAGTAAGTCATCCACAATGCATAAGAAGTAAAACATACCTAGAACTTCTCCTAGGTGGATTCAAACTGCTAAATCTTTGGAGACTAGGAATATCGATAAGCCTTCCACTGTGCATAAGAAGCTTAACAATCCTAGATCTTGCCATAAGTGGATTCCAACTGGTAGAATTTTTAAAGACGTTGGACTTAAGTGGAAACCTACCGAAAAGATACTTACCAATGGCAATACCTTGGTTGACCATGAAACCCCCAAGGGTTTGGATACTTTTGTCACTAACCCATATCTATGCAATTAAGTTTGTAATGTTTGTGCAGGTAGTCCTTACTCAGTTGCAGGTACATCAATCATTCACCACACGAGAAGACTCAAAGTCTGGAGGCCTAAAGCAAGCATATCTCCTACTTCTGGAGGTATAGAAGGTCAATGTTGATGTATGTTCACTATGACGTTTGATCACATCAGATCAAGCCTCGCTCTTCAACGACAATGACGTCTGTTCACATCAGTTCAGGCCTCGTTCTTCAAAGACTATGATGTTTGAACAATTCAGTTCAAGCCTCGTTCCTCAAATGTCATCATTATGGTGTCTGCTGACAACACTTCAGGCCCCGTTCATCAAAGAAAAGAAAGGTGTACGATTCAGTGTGCCTTATCTTTGGAAGAAGAGAAATATTCTTAGTTTTGACCATTCTCAACAACACGGTTCATGCTTCCTCCATGATTCGTTTAGTCATCAAGTGGATCTACTCATCTTTGCTTCAATTCACATTCACTTTCTCATTAAAAAATGGCAAACATCGTATGGAATTTTTGAGGGGGAGAAGAGTGAATAAACTACATGATTGAGTGTATTCTTATTCACATGCTCAATCAAAAAATGGCAACCTCGTATGCAATTTTTGAGGGGGAGAAGTGAATAAAATACATGATTGATTGTATTCTTATTCACTTTCTCAATCAAAAATGGCAAACCTCGCTTGCAACTTTTGAGGGGGAGAAGTGTGAATATACCACATGTTGATTGATGCTTGAAGAATGGTCTTACGACTCTCCTCCAATACCTAATGTTCCATTAACTAAGGATGACTGGGATTCATGTTTGATGAATACTTCCAAGCTTCAATGAATGTTGATCATCTAGTTCCTGAAGCTCTTGCTCCGGTCCCTGCTGACTCAACTGGTTCACCTTCCTCAATCTCCATTGATCAAGATGCACCATTTAGAAGTATTACTCAGATTACTCCAGTTATTCCTCAAGGTGTTGATGATGACTATCATGATTGTGAAGTTGCACACATGAATAATGATCCATCCTCTTGTTCTATTTCATCATGGATTGTTGTTCCTCCAAATGTGCACTTTGTAAACCAACCACAAGAACATAATGGAAAATGTCAAAACGGCTAAGAATTTAGATATGGAATGTCAAGTAATCATGGAGTTTATTTGGTATCCCTTATTTGAGATTGAAGTTGACTTTCACAAAGGAGTGATCTTTCTTTATCTTGAATTCGGCGTTGGTTGGATGAAGACTCTTCAAGATCCTTGCTTGAGCTTTTACCGTTACAATGACGAAGACTTGGATATCTAGTTATTATGGTGATTCTTCATTTTATTATCACAAAATAACTATCACTTTAAGGAGTGTCACAACTCACACGAAGTTGTCGGTAGTCAATAGGTGATGTACTTCTTATACTCGATGGTTGGTTGGTTGAAGAGTATAGAGTACTTAGGGATTCGATGTTGTACGAACTCTTTACACCGTTCTTTGTCACACATTAGTGCAAGTTTAAGTCACAAGAACGGGGAATTCTACTTCAGTTTCAAGTTTGGTATATTGGGTTTACTTCATCAGTGGTCACTTCAAATAGCCTACATAAGGGGTGGTAAAGATAGTCAGAGAGAGTTTTTTTGTAGCAGTTGATTCTCACCAGATCCATTTTAGCAAATTTTTGTTCTTCTCACAAGATTTCAAGATAATGTGCCTTTAATGTGTTGCTGATTCTGAGGCATCAAAACCAGCAAGGGGGAAGGAGACATACATCTAAATGCATAATGAGTACATGCGATGAACTTAATACTTCTTCTTTATTGAAGTTATCCCGGGAAGACATATGTCACAACCGCAGAAAATATCAGTGTATTAACTTGTGGCGTTTGGTGTATCATTCCAACTACATGGGGGAAGTGGTCTTCTGATACTTGTGGTATGTGTTACTTCAGCTTTCAGTGGGAAGAAATATGAGAAGAACAATTGGAGCGTGAGATGATATTCCTTATCGACATCTTCATATGAGCTGATATAATTTATGGAAAAGTGCTTCTGGTTAATGCTTCATGTACACAATGGTATGATGATTCCGATGAGATCGCAACCATCAGGAGAGAGATTTGTATACATCAAGGACGCACAATAGGTTCACGTGATCGGGCTTAATCATATATTCCGGAGGAGATACCCGCAGAGATGATCAGTGCTTCAACCTGTTACTTTGGTGTCATCATTTCTTCTTATGTTGGATACATGCGTACAATATAGATTGAGTTGGTTTGTGTAAGTTAACTGGAAAGCATTTGGTGAAATGAAGATGTTGATATCTTATTCCCCTGAATAGACAACTGCTCCAAACCATAAAGTAATGTGTACATTAGGGACGTACAACATGGTCATGTGATCGGGCTTCATCATACATTCCGGGATTGATAACCGCAGAGATGATTCATGGTTCACCTTGTTACTTTGGTGCTATCATTTCCTTTGGGTCTTTGAGCGTCATACAATGAGACTTTTTGCATCACTTCAACTACTTGGGGAAGTGGTCTCATGTAGGTGATTGTCGGTTTGGGGGGAAGCTACCAACGCTTCACATTGAGGAGGCAAAAAAAATTCATCGATTTGGTGGGTGTCTAGCGATTAACTCATTTGTGAGATTCTAGTGATTTGTTAACTACTTGTGTTTGGTGAATTGTTGTGACTTAAGTCGTTTCGATTAGTCTGATTGTAATTTGACGTTGTGAGTTAATCCTTACGACTTGACTTATTACGATCGGATCTATTGTAACTTGACTTGTTGCGACTTGACACTTAACGCTAAGTGTCACTTATCCAAGATCTCTCTCTAAGTCTAACTCGCATATTACATCTTTCGGTTTCTTTTGTTGACTTTAGTAAAATCCCGGGAGAGAATCGATCTCTCGGTTTAAGTCACAAGAGTTGTAAAATCCCGTATAAGGTTATATCATGGCATCTACCGCTTCAGACGATTATTCAGGAGCCTCGAAAGCTTTGGTGGTGAAAGTTTAAGAGATGTTGACTATTGATTTCTACAACGAGCAAAACGATACTATCATTTTGGTACTCAAGTCAACATCTTCTTAAACTGATTAGTATCCTTTGTACATATCTTATACCAATACGTAAATAGAAAAATATAAAACCTATAAAAACCATAAAAATCTGAAAAATCTGAAAAAATACAAAAAATATTCGTCTTACAACATGTCTCTTGTGTAATCAATATTATGTACGTTTCTAGAAATGTCATTCAACAATGACACGGAATCATACATATGCTTGAGCAAGAGTTTTTCGGTTTCAAATAAAGTCTTTTCTAAAACATGTCGTCTCTCAAAATATTCTTAAAAATATGGCTTGTAGTCATTTCAGGCTGCAACCCGCACTTCAAAAATATAGCTTGCTATTACTTCAAATAGCAACCCGGTTCTCATAATGAGGAAAACTCGTCGCCAAAAAGACGGTTGTTCCTAGTTAAGGGTGTCGTTCATCCGAGCGTGAATTACTTTATATTCATGCACCCTCGATCTAATGTACGTTTCAGTGCATTATTTCTTGATAAAGAAGAGAAGTCTTTTTTTTATCACCAAATACTTTCCCTTCTATGATTTTTCCGGAAAGTATTTGTGCAAAACTTGGTGGTACCATGAGATGTTGATTAAAAATCAAATTGAACTCAAATGTTTGATAAAATTTTCTCTCAATCAATGACTTTCATATTTTATGAAAATATTTCTGTTTTTAACATCCGTCATTGATTGAGGGGGAGAATGATTTCTCAAAATTTTATGTATCATCAAAACTCCCCACACTTTGCACAGAATAAAAAGCAACAAAACGATTTGTGATGGTTATGTGTCAGAATGAGTACATTTTAAAAGAGTTTTCGTTGATGGTTATGTGTCAGAATGAGTACATTTTAAAAGAGTTTTCGTTAAAACTTCAAATCTTTTGTAAACTCATCAAACCTGACACATAACAACCTCCCTCACAGATTGAGGGGGAACAAGAAAAAGGTTCCTTTTATCAGCAAATATTAAAAATTAACCGCATTTCTCTCCCAAACGTTTTCTAACTTATTTAAATCAATTGGGATCCAAAATCTCGAATGATTTGAAATTTTTGATCGGGGGAGAGAATGTGATGTAAATATGAAATCTGATAATCAAAAGTTATATTTTAGACTCAATAAATAGGCTCCCACATATGTGCTAAACACTTTCGTGTATCGATGCACATATTGAGGGGGAGTAAAAGGCGTTTGTGGAAGTAATACCAAAAGATCGACCATTTATCTTTATGCATGGAGTTATAAGGATGGTTAAGGTTAGGTATGAGTTCCCATGATCCACCAGAACAGGAAGGATCTTCCCAGGGACAATTCTCTAGATAGATTAGAAGTCCTTAGGAGTGATTGAAAAAAAAAGGAATAAAGTGAGAATGGGAAGAGTGCGGACTGAGATAGAGCTAGGACTGGAATAAACCCAACAAGGTTCTAGTGGTGAAGTCTCGGTAAGCACTGAAGGGGTTGAAGAATGAAAAAGAAATGAAATGAGAAAGGGTGAAAAGAAATAGCCCTCCATATATTCAACCTTAGGGCAGAAACCGGGTTCAATTCATAATCTACTGGCGGTTACTAAGGTAACACCGGTATTGAAGACAAGACGTCATGGACCCAGTGATGCACTGCACCAAACTTCCCAAACACTCAAGTTCTCTTAAAAGAGTTTGTTTCATTCTCACGGGGAACCCTGTGCAATGTATCGACCGCTCATTGCGAGCTATGTTGATACCTAAAACAGGAGACGCCTCCCTAGTCTCCATGAGCGGATCAAAACGCACTATTGAGTCTAGAGCCAAAGAGATCATCCATAAATCTTGATAGGACACATTCCAAATATGCTTATTGTTTCACACAATATGGAAAATAAGATAAAATATTTAGAGTCCTACGCATTATCCTTGTGGTATTGCCAGAACATCCGAGTGATATGAAAACATTCACAATGACGATGGAAATCCTTCTAGAGCGAACATCTTTCAAGCTCTTGGTAGGTGACATGTGAGATCCATCCTGGATCAATGATCAAGTGACAACTGGAAAGCAACAATGGTGCGATTCAAAATTGAATCAAACTTGTTCCATGTTATGGATTGACAGATACTTTTGCAAAAACCTTTCGGTGTGCTCACAAACAAATTTTCGAGCACATTGATTGTGTACAATATTTCAAACAAAAGAATTTTTAATGGAAATGTGATTCTGAGTATAAAACACTCGTCGTGTCTCAAAAATTGTTTATTATACGACACGCGAGTGATTTCTATAAATCAATTTTTCATCAATCCGTGAATATCAATTCACCGATTCACTCTATCGTGCTGTCTACTTTGAGACGTTCCGATATGAGAACATGCTAAGTATGAAGATTCCAAAGTGGATTCTTTGGAAAATTCATCACTACAAGCTGGAAATTCCTGTCAAGGAGTGTCTTCTTTAAAAGAGACTCTACCTGATCACAGGTCGGTTTTACAAAACCGGAGGGTAGTCTGTCCTCGCAGAACGAATGACAAAGCCATATTCGTTCTCTATCTTTATTGCTAACTGTTTTATTTCAGGGACACATATAAAGATGGCGTTGATGTCTCCTATTTCCAGCTGAATCGGGTCAATCCATACCTCATGCTCACACATCCTCCACAATATCAATTAAGATGAGAGACTTGCTACAACAAATGTTGAGAGACTACCAACAACGTTTCCGCAACTCTGATGAAAAAGTCTCCTGATCCGCAACTCTAATGTAATGTCTCTAGATCCAGAAGGGTGCGAGCATGATGGTCCTTATGTCACTACATCACATGAAGGCGATACTACTAAGGATGAGCTTGGAGATTTACTGTGGCTGATGATCTCAAAGGAAGCTCAAAGATCACACATCACAAAGGAACTCAAATCACAAGTTCATTGTTGGATGTACAAAGTGTGCTAAAAAGTGAAGAATCAGAACCTACGAGCTACAAGATCAAAAGAATGCTTGAAGAACGAAGAGCTTAAATTCCAAGGTGACCTCACTTAGGGGGAGATTGTTAGGAATACAATTATTCCTATAAAAGACTCGGTCACCTAAATAATGTAATAGCATTATGATAGCTCGTAGTTAGTTTATTAGTTAGTTAGATATTAGTTTAGTTTAGGTAATATCGTGGAAGAAGGACGGGTCTTTACCCACTGTACGCCTGATCTACAGCCTGGGTGTGGGCGTTTTTATCTTTTTTGTAGGACACTATAAATACCCCTCTCCACATGTGGAGAGGGTTGGAGCTTTTCTAGTCTCAATCTAATATTCATATTTTCTCTCATCTCTTTCTCTCTCTAAGAAATTCTCCCAACTTCTTTCTCTCTCTAAACTTTCTTCCATTTATTTTATTAATCACAACAACAAGAACC
The DNA here is from genome assembly GCA_030686995.1 of Artemisia argyi. NCBI lineage: Eukaryota > Viridiplantae > Streptophyta > Magnoliopsida > Asterales > Asteraceae > Artemisia > Artemisia argyi. Next base: position 221,017,550 of record CM060708.1, read on the forward strand.
ATACTAGTTAATATTATGTTTATCCTACAATTTCCATAGCATATTTTCCAATTTTAATTTTTTTCCTAGAATTAGAATAATATTTTAGAATTTTCCTGAAGTTTTCATATTTTTCTGAGTTCATTTGCTATTTTTCTTATTTAATTTTAGTTTTTATTCAATTTTAAATACTTGTTAATTACCAAAAATACCAAAAAATCAGAAAAATCCTAAAAAATCCAAAAATATTTTAGAAATTAGTTTTTATTTATTTTAGATTTTTAGAAATTAATTTTGTATTTTTCCCATTTATTTTCAATTTTATTTGAATTTTAAACTAGTTTAATTAGTTTTAAATTCATCAAAATTACACAAAAGGCCAAAAAATATATTTTTAGTTTTAAAAATAATTTTTAGTTATTTTAGAATTTTCAAAATTTATTTTTCATTTTTCTCACTTAATTTCTATTTTCTTATAATTTTTAATTAGTTAAATTAGTTTTTAATTTATAAAAATTAAATAAAAAGTCAAAAAAATATTTTTCTTTTTCTCAAAATTTTCTTTTATCTATTTAAAATTAGGAAATTTTTTTCAAGTCCGTAGGATTAGTATAGTGATGCGTGGGAATCGCACCTTGCTTTACCTCTCGAGGGATCTCGAGAAGCTTACAACCCCCACCAGGCAGTGTACCTGATCGTTGTAGTATAGTATAGTGACAAGTACCGGGGGATTGATCGTTCAGCTTAGGAATAGTGTCGCTAGGATTAGAAAACCTAATTAATAGTTCTAGAGGTGAAAGATGATTATTTTTGTATTTTTTTATATTTTATGAAAGCAAGTAAAATCTCGGGTTTTGGAAGAGTGGGCGGAATTAGTTGCTATTCAACTAACCCAAAGCTATTATATAATTAAAATAAAATAATGAAAATAAACTAATTATACTAAAGTTGTGAGCAGTAATTGGAGAAATTGTGTTTACTTAGACTTCATTACTCCCTAGATATCTTTTACATGTTAATTACTTGTTACACTTGTATGAATGACGGATTGTATTCCTTAATACCATTCGTGGGGTGGCATACATAACTCCCCAACTCTATGAGCTCTTATCTCCTCCTACACCATGACCCAACACAACTATAGGGATTGTAAACAGTGGCTCATGCATTAAATACAACCAATAAAGACCTAGTACGCCTCGGTTCATGTTTCTTAAGACGTTCAAGCATGTTACCATTTGGAGATCTGCCAGTTTTCTTAAGCCTAACATATAAATCATTCATTCAAAACAAGAATAGACAAGTAATCAACACATAATCAACATCTAGGTTTCATTAGATCTAAGCAAACACAAAAGAGATATAGCCTAGCATAGTAGAATTGAGACAAGAACAAGATATAAACAACCAACACATAGACATATTGATTGAATTGAAAGTACACTTATCTCAATTACAATGCAAGGTCTCAAGGGTTTAGAACCCTTGAAAAACCTGTAAAAGAGGCACCAAAATCGTCTTTAGGGTTTCACCAAAACTTCTCTTCCTTTTAATGAAAAAACTAGAAAACTATATATAGGAAAAACAGGCTGACGGCGTCAAGAGTTACTTGTGACGCCGTCACCTCGCCGCCATATACTTCCTCGGACGGCCTTGATCCACTTATGACGGCCTATGTGACGCCGTCACCACCCACGGTATTTTATTCTTGCCACTTTGACGCCGTCATGAAGCCTTCTGACGCCGTCACCACCTACGATGTTTAATTCCTCATGTCTGACGCCGTCAAGATGGTGGTCTTGACGCCGTCACCTTGTATCTTCAGCCTGGAAATTTGGTACTTTGCCGTTTTCTTCACTTTTATGCTCCAAAAACGTCCAAAATGGCTTCTTTTCCAGAATTCACTCTCCAAACACCTAAAATCACAAAAGGAACGATTTAGGGCAATATTTGAACAAATAAAGTCGGATTCGGGCTTAAATGACCCCCTAAAAACGGATCATTTTTCGCCTCATCATATACCCTTACACTTGAGATTTGCTTGTCCTCAAGCAAATGAGCTTTTATTCTACTCAAAAGACAAGTTAGGGGTCATTTAACACTAATATAAAAGTAATTACAACAAATAATCATTCCACTAAAGACCAATAGACAAGCACGGAGGTCATACACAAGCACCTCACAAATAGTGTTTAGATACTCACATCTCTCGGGTGTAATAAAGTAATATAACATTATGGAAATGGAAGATATCTCTCACTACCTGTCATAGCAAAATAGATTACCATAGGCTTGGGAAAGGATCAAACCTCCACCACATGGCGTAAGCACCTAGGATAAACTATCAAAGAGGTCTTTTAAAGGGTTATAACGTTAGGTATAGGGATATGAATTACACGGTTTTGTTGGATAAAGGAAGTTTTACTGGTGGCGAGTTAACAATCTCGGTTAATTACATGTACAAGATGGCGTTGCTAAGCCAAGACTAGACTCGACTTAAGCTAATAAATGAAAAATAACAAAAACATAAAATGAACATAGAATGAAAACGGGATGGTAGTCCATATGTTTTTTTTTTTTTTCTTTTTCCTTTTTCTATTATTTTTTTTTCTTTTTCTTGATTTTTCGATTTTTTTTTTTTTTTTTTTTTTTTTTTTTTTTTTTTTTTTTTTTTTTTTTGCATACACTCTTACCCTACCATCCGAAATAATACATCATAGGGGATGAGAATTCCCCTTACACTTGAATCTTTACATACTTTACATTAAACTAATCTAATGACTCGAATTAAGAAAATCAAAACACTTGGAGCACTTTTAAGATTAACGTTCATATGGGGGTAATATATGATGTTCTTCCCCATTACTCCATAAAATAAGTACTTACCCATGAGTCCCAATCGTCCCAAAACAATATGTACAAGGATATGACTCGACTTAGCAACCATGTAATCAATTAGAAAGTTAACTTAGGGTTTAACAAATAACAATAATGCACTAAAAATGAGCGCATACACGGAAGGCTAAGGCGATTTGGGTGTACATTTAAGTGGGGTGTAACAAATTCTTCCTTTAAGTAAAATGCTTAAAGTTAGAAACGAAAAGATAGGCTCGGAGGGGTGTACTAGGGGTTTCGTGTACTAAAAATGAGTACAACGCTAAGGGTGTGGGAAAAATTAGTTGACTTAACTAGCCAAGTAATATGACTTAAAGGGTCAAGTAATTATAATACGGGTTTAACACAAGGGTGATCCTAATGCCTCTTATCATGTAGTAAATCCTACCACACGAATGTAGTCTCACTAGTGGTCTCGGGATGCATCACTAACGCAAGTTCTAGAATCTAAATGCTACCGGTACACTCATAAGCACCAATAATAAATGCTTTTCCTATCAAATCTAAAGGCGAACCTCACATTTTTGGGTGGAAAATTTTTCTGAATATACGGTTATGTGCTAGTCATACAACCTCCTATCCATGAGACGCTTGCTATGGCTAAAGTTTCACTCCTAAATGTTGTAAAAAATTTTAAATTCGGCGCTAAAATTACACTAACAAGTATTTCTCATAGTTTTATTACTCATCTACTATCAAACAAAACAAACTCAAGCGAAAGTGCATATGTAAGGTATCATCTTTTTACCCTCCCCTTACACTTAAGATGAACATTGTCCCCAATGTTCAAGTAAAGAATGTAAGTTAAAAAGTAAAGAGAATGAAATCAAATACTCCCCTGATTCGCTCGGTATGGATTATAGGTTGGCCAGGTTAAATCTTCCTCCAAGAAAATGAACAATCAAAGCTTCCCTTCCAGAATATAAATCATCCTCTTGTCATAAATAACCTGTAAATCCTGACAAAAGTAGAAAAGGCAACCTCGCGTAAAATCGGCGGCATCCTATATAAGTTACTAAATCCTAGAAAACAAAGTAAGATATAATGCTTGTGGAATGAAGTTTGCAGATTTCCTGGAGATTATAAAACTTAATAATTCACAAAAACCATAAGACTCCGTTAGAAAAACAAAACCGGTAAAATTTCCAGATTTTTGACTCCTGACGCCGTCAAGAGCAATACCCTGACGCCGTCAGAATGGACCTGCAGAAATTCTTATGTTAAGTTTCCGGAAAATTTCTGGAAAAACTTCGTCCTACTTCCTGGAAAATCCTGCAAAACTTCATTATGACTCAATACAAGCATTTGACTCTAACAAATACGAATATACATGTTCATTAAATATTGTGGAGAATCATGATCGGTTTGTTTCTTAAAAACATATTTGGGGTTTCCCCTTACACTTATCTTTTGCAAAAATACCTTTAGGTTGAAGTTAAGACTAGGCTAAACAACATAGTAAAGTATTTTCACGTTTTATTTTAGAAGCATGATCAACCAACAATAAAAATAAAACATGCATACGGAAGCAAATAACAATCAAACAAATAAAATCACACAAAACATGGGTTGCCTCCCAAGAAGCGCTTTTCTTTATTTACGAGTCTTGTAGCTAGACTCAAAGTCATGGGGTACTACGTGATCTCATCATTGGTTCCACTCTCTAGGTCGTCTTCTAAACCAGTTTTGTATTCCGGACCTAGTTGCAAGCATTCCTTGTAGAAACCAAGCATCCTATTTCTAACATACTCTACTCCTTTACGTCTATCCTCCTCATTCCTATAATAAGCCGCTTGCTTATGTTCCTTTTCGAAATTAGAGAGAAGGCGGTATTGTTCGATCTTGTAGGGCATTTGATAAGCGACCTCATCATTGTCTTTCTTGAACCTAACTATCCCTAAAGTCGGATCATAACTCATCCTAGTGGCTTCAACAAAAGGCTTCCCGAATATAATTTGGCTTAGGCAAGCATCTATCACGGGACGAGTGTCTTCCACTATCATAAAATCAATCTCATAGGTGAGATTCCCTATAATCACATGTACTCCCTTAACCCTTCCTGCAAAATTACTTATCCAATTTTTACCGGGCATCATCCTAAAATTGAGTTGCTTCTTCATCACCCAATTGTAATAGGTCCTAGTCATGATGTTTATGGGGGATCTAAGGTCGATGTAAGCTTTCCATATATGCATGTGCCCTATATTACATGGGATGTTAATGTTGGAGGGATCTCCCATTTTGATCAGGGGGTCGCCAAAGATATATGTTTTCTCGGGACTATCGAATAAATCCTTATGGTATTCCCGTTCCTCCTCGGTTGGCAACTTATCAAAGTATTTCTCTATAGGTTCTATCTCCTCCAATTCCTCATCCTTTTTAACCTCAACTTCACTACTCTCATCCTCACTATTGGCTTCTACCTTAGATTCACCCTTGTCACTCTCCTCTATCTCCCTATCTATCGGTTTAATGGTGACAACATTGACAAAGTGGACATGTTTGGATGATGAGGGGTCCTTAATTTGAATTCCACTATTGGTGTCCCTAGTGTCCTTCCTAGGTGTGGCTAATGTTTGGTTGTTGAGGGCTTTCAACAAGTTGTCGATCTTGTTGGTCATCTCCGTTTGTTGTTGGTTGAATTCGGTTTCAAACCTAGCTATGCGAGCTTCTTGAGATGCCATGAATTTAGACATCAATCCTTCAAGATTGTTGGTACTACCATAGTTGTTAGAAGGATTGTTGTTGAAAGTACGGTTGGATGGTGGACCGTTTAATTGGTAACGATTAGGCGGATTGGAAGAATTTGGTTGATTTTGTTTCCACCTAAGGTTTGGGTGATTTTTCCATGAGGGGTTGTATGAATCACCGTATGTGTTTGGCTCGGGCTTGAAAGTGTACCACTTATCTCCCGCTTCGTCGGTACGCGTGGATGCGTAGTCCGCAAAAGCTGTTCCGGGGAGTTCCACACAATCACGAGTGTCATGGGGACCACTACATAATTCGCATGAAGAAGTGATTTTGTTCACTTGGCTTGAATGCTTCGGAGCTTCGTAAGATTTCATGAGAAACTTGACTTGGTCCTCAAGTTCCATGATCCTACGGTTGGGAGTGCTTGAATTATTCGAAGGCAAAGATATTGCCTTGACCGTTTTGTTCAAATCACGGGGATCATTCCAACTTTCGTTGTCATAGAGAGCAAGATCTTCTATGAGTTCCCATGATTGTTCCGCACTAAGATCACGTAGCTTACCACCGGCCGATTGGTTAATGGTTCGCCTCGTGGAGATGTCGATATGGTCATAGAAAATTTGGACTTGGAGCCAAAGATCTATGCCATGATGAGGGACTTTTTGGAGTAAGTCCTTGAAACGAGTCCATGCTTCATAAAGAGATTCATTTTGACGTTGTTGGAACATCAAGATGTCATTCCTAAGCTTAGTAGTTCTCCCCGGTGGGAAAAATTGAGCAAGGAAATGAGTGGTGAGATCATCCCATGTGGTGATGGATCCCGCGGGTAAACGCTCAAGCCATTGACTAGCTTGATCCCGTAGAGAGAATTGGAATAGGCGTAAACGGGTAGTCTCTCTAGTTTCAACACCTAGGTCTATGGAATCTACGATTTTGAGGAAGTCCTTAAGGTGTTGGTTTGGATCTTCGGAACGAAGTCCATGGAATGCACATCCGCTTTGCACCAACCGGATGGTGTCGGATCTCAAGGGGGTCACATTGTCTCCGGTGAGCTCAATGGTGTTTCGGTAGCCTTGGTGGCTAGGTCCGGAATACTCTCCTAAGGTTCGGGGCCTAAGGGGTTCTAATGGTAGGTTTTGTTGTGGTGGGATGATGGGTTCAAAGATGTTACCACCTTCCATGATGTCGGATGGTAAAGAGTTACGAACAAAGGCACGAAGAAATAAGATAGACTAAAGAAGACCTAAAAATAAAAATAAAAATCTTACTAGAAAGGAATCTAGCAAGTAGACCTAATAAAAAGAAATCCTAACCTAGACAATAACTATTCCCCGGGCTGCGGCGCCAAAAACTTGATGCGTGGGAATCGCACCTTGCTTTACCTCTCGAGGGATCTTGAGAAGCTTACAACCCCCACCAGGCAGTGTACCTGATCGTTGTAGTATAGTATAGTGACAAGTACCGGGGAATTGATCGTTCAGCTTAGGAATAGTGTCGCTAGGATTAGAAAACCTAATTAATAGTTCTAGAGGTGAAAGATGATTATTTTTGTATTTTTTTATATTTTATGAAAGCAAGTAAAATCTCGGGTTTTGGAAGAGTGGGCGGAATTAGTTGCTATTCAACTAACCCAAAGCTATTATATAATTAAAATAAAATAATGAAAATGAAAATAAACTAATTATACTAAAGTTGTGAGCAGTAATTGGAGAAATTGTGTTTACTTAGACTTCATTACTCCCTAGATATCTTTTACATGTTAATTACTTGTTACACTTGTATGAATGACGGATTGTATTCCTTAATACCATTCGTGGGGTGGCATACATAACTCCCCAACTCTATGAGCTCTTATCTCCTCCTACACCATGACCCAACACAACTATAGAGATTGTAAACAGTGGCTCATGCATTAAATACAACCAATAAAGACCTAGTACGCCTCGGTTCATGTTTCTTAAGACGTTCAAGCATGTTACCATTTGGAGATCTGCCAGTTTTCTTATGCCTAACATATAAATCATTCATTCAAAACAAGAATAGACAAGTAATCAACACATAATCAACATCTATGTTTCATTAGATCTAAGCAAACACAAAAGAGATCTAGCCTAGCATAGTAGAATTGAGACAAGAACAAGATATAAACAACCAACACATAGACATATTGATTGAATGGAAAGTACACTTATCTCAATTACAATGCAAGGTCTCAAGGGTTTAGAACCCTTGAAAAACCTATAAAAGAGGCACCAAAATCGTCTTTAGGGTTTCACCAAAACTTCTCTTCCTTTTAATGAAAAAACTAGAAAACTATATATAGGAAAAACAGGCTGACGGCGTCAAGAGTTACTTGTGACGCCGTCACCTCGCCGCCATATACTTCCTCGGACGGCCTTGATCCACTTATGACGGCCTATGTGACGCCGTCACCACCCACGGTATTTTATTCTTGCCACTTTGACGCCGTCATGAAGCCTTCTGACGCCGTCACCACCTACGATGTTTAATTCCTCATGTCTGACGCCGTCAAGATGGTGGTCTTGACGCCGTCACCTTGTATCTTCAGCATGGAAATTTGGTACTTTGCCGTTTTCTTCACTTTTATGCTCCAAAAACGTCCAAAATGGCTTCTTTTCCAGAATTCACTCTCCAAACACCTAAAATCATAAAAGGAACGATTTAGGGCAATATTTGATCAAATAAAGTCGGATTCGGGCTTAAATGACCCCCTAAAAACGGATCATTTTTCGCCTCATCATATAGCTTAAAATTTGCGTTTTATTTCGCGTGTTTACGTTTATTTTATGTTTTAGCCTACGTTTTTAATTCTACGTTGCGTTTTAAGTTTGATTCCTTGAATTACGTGCTTAAGTGATTAATTGTGCTTCATTTTCATATTCAATAGTTTAAATCTCATTCAAATCACTTTTTTCCACTTTCACGACACGTTTCACGAACCGGAAATTCGAAATTCCATTCACACCTTCACACGGACTACGACCTCGGGTTATCCGTATTTCTTGCGGATTTCTTTGAGTAATACTATAATATATATATATATATATATATATATATATATATATATATAACTTTATTTGATTTTATCAACATCAAAATTTTGGTGCCGCTGCCGGGGAAGGTTGAAGTGAATTTTTGATTTTCGTTTTCAAAATTGTGTTTTGAAAACCTTCCTTTTATATATTTTCTATAAAAACCAAAAAAACTGAAAAAATCAGAAACACTTTTCCTAAAGTGTTTTCAAAAATACCAAAAAGAAAGTTATAGCCTCGACTCTCCCGTGGAAGGGGGGCGTTGTAAACCAAATAAGCTTACCAACATAAGAACGCGTGAAATTAGTTGCTAATCGGATTACTTTAATTCTACAACTGAATAAGCGGAAAATACGGAAAGCTTTGACATTAAATTGCAAGCTGAAGAGAGAAACACTCTTCTCTCCCGTTCCGTCACGAGTAGTTTTTAAGGAAACGGTTACGATTAATGTAACGTTAGAAAAAAGAGAATAAAAGTTTTAAGTTTTTGAATTTTTTTTCCAATATATTAAAAAAAAGCCAAAAATAATTCCTAAACAAAAACCCAAAAATATTTTCCTTTTCTACTTTGATTTTCTTTTTCGATAATTAAAAACCAAAAATTAATCTTCTTCTCATCTTATCATTTGATTCTTCTTCTTTAAACCTCTAAACCGATAATTCTTTCACTTTCTCCCTTATATGTTTAATTCTTATGGATCCGATTTGTTTTAAATGTGGAGAACCATTCTTTGAAGGTTCATGTGTTTGGTGTATGTACGAACAATGTGGTAGTGATATTCATGATGAAGCTTGTTGGTTTTGTAATTCTCCCGCGTATGTTCCCGATTACTATCCAACACCACCGCCGCCTCCGTTCACTTGTTTTAATTGTGGAAATCCATCCGACGAAGGATTACCTTGTGGGCAATGTTTTTATAATCAATGTGGATACGCGAATTGTATATGTTACACCCCGAGTGCTGAAACGTCTTACGCTTACGATACGAGCTTTGATAATTATCCTCAAAATGATTTTAATCTTCCTTCTCAAAACTTTTATGAGCAAGAACCGTATTTCAATGATAATTCGTTCCAAAGTTCATCAAATTTGGAAAATTGTGGGGGATCGTTTGAAAATTTATACTATGAGCCGAATTCATGTTACGATCCTCATAGTTTTAACCAACCCCCACAAATTCCCGACGAGTTTCAAGTTCCGATTGAATTTATTGCTGAAATGAAATCCGTTAACGAAACGTTACGAGAGTGGGTGGCTAATCAAGAAACTCATACTCCTGAGCTTCGTGAGAAGTCCTTCTCTATTGCAGAGTTACTTGCTGAAGAGAGAGCGTCTAATCCTTATAAATCTTTTATTTACAATAATTCCGACGACGATGATGAGAAAATTACGATCGTTCTTAATTGTAAAACCTCGCAAAATTCGTATAATTAACTTCGGTTAATTATATAAATAATCTCTGTCATTATTTTAATCACCATTTTTAAGGGGAAATTTGAAATTTTCTTATTATATTAAATGGTCACGATTATGATATCACAGAATTCACCAAACGATGAAACAAGTTCTCGACACGTTTAACAAAACATTAAAAAGTCACTAATCCTAAATTATATACTAAATACAACTAATCGGGCCCTTAATAAAATTCAGCCTACACAACTCCCTTCAGCGTACTATTCATGGCAGCCCACACCAAGGGCCCAACTTTCCATCTTATTTTCAGTTTTCAATCGAGCAGACCCCCTCCAAAACGCCCCATTTTCTTTCGATTTCTAAACACAACATGTATATATTTTTATACCTCCTAATTGTCTACCCGCCAAAGAAGTAGGACGCCGAATTTTAGCTTCTAAGACGAACGTTTGATACGTTTCATAGAGGCAAAGTATTTGGCCAAAATCCAACCCATTCGACACATATAAAAATTCCAAACTCATCCATTTTAACCCCAGCTTGTTTCTACGTGATCCTAATATTAATTCCATCATGTTTTCATGTTAGTAAACATGTTGCATCAGCAATGATCAAGTGCTACACGATTTTTACAAATCGTATACACAAATAAATGATGTCGACATATATATATATATATATATATATATATATATATATATATATATATATATATATATATATATATATATTAGGAACTCAATTCCCATTTGTTTTCCTTCACTCTCACAACCCTTAAAGTCTTCTAAATTGTCAGGAAATCCTTATCAAAATCTCAACACTTACTGACATTGAATAGTTATAACAAGTGGAAAAACTCAATACAAACACCAACTTGATATAGTTTTCAAATATATATACTCCCTTCGTTACACAATTTTCATGCACACATACAATCTCATTTTCAAAAATATTTCAAGTCTTTCTTTGTGAACCTACTGTGGTCGAGGGATTAGGCCAGAATGATGGAGCTTTAGTCGCGGCCTAGGAATGCCAAGTCTTGGTCTCAAGTCTTTGATGGGTCGTGAACCAAGTCGCGTCATCTTTTTCCCTTCCACAGTCCCCATCGTGCTTTACTCTCCACTAGTTTGAGGTGTTGTAAGTCCTACTTGATCATCTCAAATTCATATCTCACGCATATTACATCCCATGCAACGTATATTAATTAGTTTTAAACGTGTATGTTTTGATATTTATTTTACACTCTACATATATAAATAGAACACGAGAAGTGATTTGCCTCTCTTGTGGAAGGCCTAGGGATCACTAAAAATACTCATTTCATGTTTATATCATGTGTACATATTCATTCGAACCTCATGTTGATACTACCTTACCCATATAAAAGAATCAGAAAACATACCAAAATTTACCAAGTGTTTTTCTTATAGAAACAGTCCGAAGTCGCTATATAAACGGCCTCGTAAAACAAAATCTAAACAAACGACCCATCTATATTTTTACACGAACTCTTAGACACCATGACTAGCTACAACTTTCATAAAGATAACTTGTAAAAATAATCGCATATCGACCTTCTAAATCGACCAAAGTGAATTGCAAAACTCGTACATATCATAAACACTTAGAATTTTTCTAAGTCTTTTTACCCAGAAAATAGTTCCAAGTCGAGTTAACAAGCATACAATATTTGTACACAACCTATTTCTCCTTGCTACAAGCTACAAGTTTCGTGTTTATACTTTGTAATAATAAGCTCGTTTAAACCTTTTAAATTGGCCAAAGTAAAGTGATTTAATCCATTTTCAAAATTATTTATTAAAAGCTTAATGGACTGAAAAGCCCAATAAGCTGAAAATAAGCAATCCGTATAAGCTGGACCAAAAATCTCTTTTGATATGATTTTATAACTTTAAAAATGAGTCTAGGGATAAGCCCAACTTGTCTCAATGCTCACGGATCGTTAAACGCTAACGGGCATTTAATTTAGCTCGTTAAAGCCCATTTTTTGCAAATAAGCAGTTGAAATAAGTTTTAATAAGCTTCAATAAGCTCCAGAAAATTTAATATAATTTTTCCCATAATTTTTGAACGTTTGGACTAAAAATGTAACGCGACGACACCTAGAAGGACTAAAACTACCAAACCTTAAAAACTTGGACTGAAACTGCCAAAACAGAAAGTTTAGGATAAAAATTAATATTATTTAATATTCCAAGCTCAAATTGTAATATTGGACATGTAGTGGACTATAATTATAAATTATATATAAAAAGAACTAACGGTGTAACGCTAACACCGTTAGTATAAAAAGTGTAAAAACTGGAAAAGGACAAGGACCAACATATTATATTTGACATTCTTATTTTATTTTCTATTTTACGTCACCCATCACGTCACATGCATTTTTATTACATTATATATATATATATATATATATATATATATATATATATATATATATATATATATATATATATATATATATATATATATATATATATATATATATATATATATATGTATATATATATATATGTATATATATATATATATGTATATATATATATATTAGTTATTTTACATTAATAATATATATAACGATATTTTAGCTAATTATCTTTACGTACTATTTTCGTCATGTTTAAGAAAGGAAAACTTCAGAAATAATAGCACATCTCATCATATTATTATAAACATAATAATTCCATTTGCATATCATCTTTTCATCTTAACGATTTATCGTTATTCGTTTACCAAATAGTATTTGGTTAGATTCTCAGATAAATTTATTTATCAGGTTCCGTATCAAAGACGTTTCCATAATCATTCTCACAATCTCATCCTACTTTATTTTTCATCATCCCAACATCAATCAAGGTGAGTCATAGCCCCATTTCCAATACTTGTTTTTAACTCATTGGGGGAGATACATGCTTACATATACTTTGATAATTTGATAAGTATATGAATAAATTGCATGATTCAAATCAATTTCCTTATTAATAATTATCTGATATGGTTTATGACTTAAGATGTGATATATACAATACTTGATGAAATACTTAATTGAAATATTGATACTCATATGACAATGTTTCCAATTTGATTATTGTGGTATGTGATATATATATTTTACTGATGAATTACTTAATTGAAATACTGATACTCATATGATAATGTTTCTAATTCGATTATTGTGGTATGTGATATATATATTACTGGCGAAATACTTAATTGAATTACTGATACTCAGATGATACTGTTTCCAAATTGATTACTGTGGTATGATACTTGATTATATGATGTTATTCTGAATGATCCCATTATTACCTTGATATTGCATAAGTTACCTTATCGCCATAAAGTCCCTCAATCATGAGACATTAATCACTGTTATGTGAGCGCGAATATAGTGAACAGCTTCGAAACCTGTTAAGGATTGACCTCCTGTCCCACTAATACTTGACGGAATGCCATATGCATATGGTTAGTCGTATTAGTCGTGATACACTATATTTGAGTAAAAATAGAAATTGGCAAATCACCTATTACACGAGGGCAAAATTTATCATTGACTTGATAAAACACCCCTTTTGTTAACGTCTTGCGTGTCATGAGGCTTGGGGCAATATCTATAAGGAAATGTATGTCTTCAACATATATTTAGATGCAGCTGTATAGGAATTTGACCATACTTGAATTGCATATCTGATTAAATTAGCATCATGAGTTTCCAGCTCATGTTAGGATTATTGATCCCTTATTTGAATTTTATTGAATATTTATATGATTTATCTGTGAATATAGTTAACATTACTCAATACTTGTTTCATTACTGTTTGTATTTATCAGTTACCAAATATTCCTGAAATCTATCAAAATAAATGGTTTTCCATAAAACTCTATGAACTCACCAACCTTTGTGTTGACACTTTTAAGCATGTGTATCTCAGGTAATTAAACGGAGCAGGACAAGACACGGAATGGGCATTTATTACTCCGATAAATTAAAATGGTGTAAAAATCAAATATGTCATTCTTTCAAGCCTTTACATCTTTTGAAAAGATTTTAAATCAAATGGTTCATCTTTTATCAAAAATATTATTTGAATGACAAATAACTTTCAAAAAGCTTCTTTTAAGCTGTTTTATGAGATTATAACTTCGATCCTCCCCGTAACACCCAAATTACTTTTTCGATGCTACAAACTTAAATTTGGGGGTGTTACATTAATCCTCACAAAGCTTCCTTTGATTATCTCGTAGAACCCGAGGACTCTCTAAAAATGGGGGACGGGCATCTAAACACTATTCCGGGAACGAAATCAGACGGATTCAATAAGTCTAGTGTTGAGAACCTCGTCCCAATCCCAAGTGAGTCTGGGGAAATTTCTAACGGTGATTGTGAATTTATTGAAGATAAGCCGTTGGATCCCGAGTTCAAGGATTCTTTACCCGATTTTGAGAAATATGTTTTTGATACGGCTGAAGAATGTGAGTTATCTCCGAATGATAATTCAATTGATCCTGATGAGATGTTCTCCGATTCTGATGATGACGATGCTATGTCTTGTGGAGACATCTACTATGTGGACGAATTACCTTCTGAGTTCGTCAGCTTAGAAGAAGAGAATGATGAAGAAATTGACGTTGAAATCCAAGATGAAGCTCTACGTGAAAAATTATTGAATATTAATCTTCTCATTTCTAAGATCGAGGCATTGAATGATCCTCCGACTTCTTCTCCTATCCCCGTTATGGATAGTGATTTCTTACCCGAGCTTGAAATTTTTCGATTTGAAGAGACGAGTAGTGGCAATCCCACTATTCATGCTGATATCTCTCTTCCGGATTATGAGCGTTTTGATTTTAAGATCGACTATGTACTTATTTCCGATAATCTGTCACGTGATCCTCTTTTAGAGGATGTTGATCTATTTCTTGCTGCGAATGACTCGATACCACTGGATATTGAAAATGAAGAGAATGTCCTTCGAAGAAATATTCATGAAGAAATACATAATGATGATTTACTTTCCGATACTGATTCATTTCTCTTCTATTTTCCGTCTTCTCGTCCACCTGCGAAACCACCGGATGTAGTTTTTGAATCAGATACGAATGAAGATATTTTTGGAGTGGTGGACGAGATTTCTGAACAAGATATTCCTGTGCTTGATATTTTACCCACCCAACCCACCCGTGATTCTGAACTTGACTTTGCTTTTATCATCCGAGTATTTTACCCATTCTTTGCTTATCCCATCATTTCTTCACTTTTCCACTCCACCGGGAGTGAGGATACCGTCTTTGACCCCGACATCTTCGTTTATCATGCCGGGTGTCCATTCAATATGATCTCCCCAAGGACAACCTAATTTAGGGATAAAGTCAAGCTCATGTGACTCGGTGATAAAAAACAAGCGCTTCGTAGGAGGCACCCCATGCTTATCCATTTTCATTTTCTTTATTTTCTATTTTCTTAAGTAACGTGACGTGAGGGGGCGACCCTTTCCAAACTCATGTTTTCGTGGTTGTCTGTGAATGTTCAGGAATTTCCCTGAAGATTGAGGACTCTCATGCTCGTGTTTTGTCATTCTCTCCACTCGAGTCTCATTCATCGCTGCTCTTTCGAAAATTCACCATATCCAAAATCTTATCAACTAACGTTTATCTCTTGGCATAAACGGCCTTAGATTTTACATAAGACTACCCGTACCCATAAAACACTGAGGACAATGTTTCACTTTAGTCTGGGGGGTAAATCTTCGATTCGATTTAACCTGACACTATCGTCTGAGCTGTTAACTTGCGCAACTCTGTTTTTCCACCAAAATTTAAAATTTTTGTCACCTTTTTATAAGCAAAAAATAAATAAATAAATAAATAAATAAATAATAAAAAATTGATGATATATGGTATTATAATAAGATTTGACACCTTGTTTTGACTTTCCTACCGGCGAGAGTAGAAATAAATGTTCCGATTTGACCGGGCGTGTTGAGCCTAGCTCGTCTCCCTTAACCAATATAATCAAAAGATTATCGGCTAAGCATCCGCGGATCTCATTAGTTGGGATTTTAAATTGGCGGAGATCGAGGAATTATAAATTTTATTTAGAAGTTTGGTGCTAAACGTGGAGTAGTTGGATCTCTTTAGAACCCACGAAAGGTACTTGTGGCCTCCTTGTTCCCACAAGATTGCACACCAATAATAATAGATCTCTAGGATTAATTAAGTGTATGGGGTTCGGGCAATACTTAATTTTTTTCTCGTTCCCAACAAAATCTCTGCATATGGGGGTTTGGTACACATAGGGGTACTGCCAGTGTTACGGTAAAATAGACTATTGCATCTTGCCGGTTCGAAGCCAATGTTGTGATCTTAGTAAAGGCCGTAGGACTCGGGGTTTGGCATATGATTATGAATATAAATAATAATAATCAAAAGCCAAAATAAGGCAGAGGAATCCAAAGCTACAAAAAGCAGCGGATATAAATCCAAGGTCATAATAAAGCTCTTACATCCTGGTGGCTCATAAACCGTTGTTGTAATTGAAATAAAGGACTAAGGACCAAATATTATTAAAGTGCTTATAATTATGCGAAAATGCCTAGCTTGGACTCCGGGGGTTTCCCTAATAAAAGCTTCCATCTCGGGTCTCAAACATGGGATGTTTCAGCTGTAAATAAAAAGGGGGGCCCCCACAAATCGTGTTAAATCAGAGACCTTCATGTGGACCTTATTTCTGTATGCAGGGGTTTTCGAGGGAAAGTTTGGAAACTACTTAGCATTCAAATTTTGTGCTCTTATCGGACTAACATATATCAAAAACGAGAAAATATGAAGAAATTCATTATTCAAAAAATTAAAATCTTGAGATATAGAATTAGGACTTGGGAACAAGAGGTAATTACACAAGTAACTTTTGTGGGTAGTGTTAGCATCTAACTTGTGGATAAACAATGATTTCGATTTTACGCTTAGTTTGGGGTCTTGTGAAAAATCAAGGATGACGATTTTTATCCGTATGGTCTCTTCTCTGTGAGAAGTGTTTCTACTCGTATGATTGTCAATCGCAATGGCTTCTTTATTTCTTCATGTTCAAAAAAACAAGATTGTTTAGAGCCGAGGGCACAAAATCTCATTTTTAAACTGACGCTTGTATCATAACACAGATATCCTTTTAGCAAAATATGGTATAAGCGTCTTCCGACGAAAATCTCCCAAAATGCTATATTCTAGCTATTTTCAAATAGACCCGAATTGGCGGACGGCTAAATTGTAAAGTTGGTCTATCTATATGCATGTGGCTATCTTTAGTGAGATCATACGAAGGGTATGTTATTATTTTAGATCTAACCAATTTAATGAATTACTCTTCAAGGTTCACATCAAACTAGTGCTAGTTGATGCGAGTTACTTCGGAAACAAAAGGAATAAAGTAAAATTCATTTGGGGTATTCTCTCAATTCCAAATAAAAGCAACTGGATCAACTATGAGTTGTCGATCAGAACATATATGGATAGAACCTATAACAGGGGCTCGAAAAACAAGTAATTTCTGCTGGCCTGTTATCCTTTTTTTAGGTTCATTAGGATTCTTGTTGGTTGAAACCTCGAGTTATCTTGGTAGAAATTTGATATCTTTATTTCCGTCTCAGGAAATCGTTTTTTTTTTCACAAGGAATTATGCATGGCGAAAGGGGGCATTAGAATGGTCTTAGCTCCTGAATATTCAGACAATAAAAAGAAAAAAGGAAAAAAGTTGGGATAGTTATGAATTCCATTGAGTTTCCCTTATTTCATCGAACAACCCAAAATTCAGTTATTTCAACTACATTAAATGATCTTTCAAATTCAGGTGTGTATTTGTGTTTAAATCTGAGATGGTGAATCTTCAATTCGATTTGACCTGACACTATCATCTGAGCTGTTAACTTGCGCAACTTCGTTTTTCCACCAAAATTTAAAATTTTTGTCACCTTTTTATAAGCAAAAAAAATAAAAAATGATGATATATGGTATTATAATAAGATTTGACGCCTTGTTTTGACTTTCCTACCGGCGAGAGTAGAAATAAATGTTCCGACTTGACCGGGCATGTTGAGCCCTAGCTCGTCGCCCTTAACCAATATAATCAAAAGATTATCGGCTAAGCATCCGCGGATCTCATTACTTGGGATTTTAAATTTGCGGAGATCGAGGAATGATAGAGTTTATTTAGAAGTTTGGTGCTAAACGTGGAGTAGTTGGATCTCTTTAGAGCCCATGAAAGTACTTGTGGCCTCCTTGTTCCCACAAGATTGCACACCAATAATAATAGATCTCTAGGATTAATTAAGTGTATAGGGTTTGGGCAATACTTATTTTTTTCTCATTCCCAACAAAATCTCTGCATATGGGGGTTTGGTACACATAGGGGTACTGCCAGTGTTAAGGTAAAATAGACTATTTCATATTGCCGGTTCGTAGCCGATGTTGTGATCTTAGTAAAGGCCATAGCACTCGGGGTTTGGCATATGATTATGAATATCAATAATAATAATCCAAAGCCAAAATAAGGCAGAGGAATCCAAAGCTATAAAAAGCAGCGAATATAAATCCAAGGTAATAATAAAGCTCTTACATCTTGGCGGCTCATAAACCGTTGTTGTAATTGAAATAAAGGACTAAGGACCAAATATTATTAAAGTGCTTATAATTATGCAAAAATGCCAAGCTTCGACTCTGGGGGTTTCCCTAATAAAAAGCTTCCATATCGGGTCTCAAACATGGGATGTTTCGGCTATAAATAAAAAGGGGGCCCCCACAAATCGTGTTAAATCAGAGACCTTCATGTGGACCCGATTTCTGTATGCAGGGGTTTTCGAGGGAAAGTTTGTGTGGAAAACTAGAAGGGGGGTTGAATAGTTTTACGTCGTTTTAATTGTTATAAAACAAATTGTTTAAAAGTTTTCGTTGATTTATAAAATATAGATTCGATGGTATATGAAATCTAGTTATACACAATATGAACAACACTAAGTATATATACTATGAAGCAATAATTATGTAAGTAATGAAATAAGTAAAAGATGGAAAGATCAAACCGAGAGACAAGCGATTTATAGTGGTTCGGCTACAAGGCACCTTCCTTGCCCTACTCCACTCCCCGAGCACCTAACTCGAGAGTTTTCTTCACTATATCAACAAGCTCCCTTATGGCGGAGAAAACCTTACACACCAATTTACACACCACAATATCTTCACACCTAGATCACAACTACTACACACCAATTCACTACTTAATCACACCACTTCTTTCACACCTATCTTCTACACACCATTAATCTACACACCAATCTTCTACACACCAATACTTCTACACACCAATTCTTCTACACACCAATCTTCTTCCTAACTTATCTTTTTCACAACTATTCTCTAACAAATATTCACAACTAATCACACTATGAAATAATAATCAATGATGATGCTCAAACAACTTAGATGTGGAGATCACAACTAGTTGTAATACTTCTTGTCTTGAGGGATAGAAGTATTCTTCTCTTGCACTTGAATGGATTATGTATGGATCACTTTGAAACAAAGATTTAAGAATGTATGATCAAAGGATTTATAGATTGGAAATGGAGATCTAGAACAGAAAGTTCTGGAGTGCAAAAGGTGGGGAAAAAATCCAGGTTTAAGGTGGTATTTATAGGCAAAAGTTTCTGACAGAGGAGCGTGGCCGGTCCCCTTAAATCATGGCCGGTCCCCTTAATTTTAAGGGGACCGCCCTTTATAATTAAGGGGGCCGCCCAGCTGAAACGGCCAGAAACTTTGTCTTTTAGTGGGGAAAGTTTATTTGGTGAAAAACTAACTGATTTTGGTTAAATATTTGAAATCGTATATTTAGTATGATTAAAACATTTTTCCTTATTACCAAAAGTGTTTTTCAAAAATATATAATAAGATTATATAATTAAATAAACTTTGTATTAGTTAATTAAATACCCCTTTGATCATACATTACACTAAACACTTTGTTTATTCATACCTTAAGTGATTTGGATGTAAAGAGAAATATTAATCACCAAATACTTGTTTATGTCATAAGTTTTAGTTCTTTGAGGTTATATTTTGTAATGATCAAAACATAGAGATATTGATAAAAACTTAATAATGTTTTTTAGGCATTATTTATGTCAACAATCTCCCCCTTTTTGATTATTACAAAACCTTAAACTCAAAAGATTTAAAACTTGTTATTAGACAAGTATTATAGAGTTTACCATTTCTCTTCTCCCCCTTTTTGTAAAATCAAAAAGGTTAGGCCGAATAATCTTCGTGAAAGAAGTTTAAACGGGTAGAGAACTCCCCCTTGATGTATGCTCCCCCTCGTTTGAGAGCACAAAGGGAACGAGCAATTGGAATCTTGGCTACAAAAATATTTTGAAGAGAACAACACACATATATATGCAAAAACAACAATTATGCAAATAAAAATAGATTCATTCAAGCATGATAGAAATAATTAGCATAACAACATTCAATATGCTTGTAGCATATTGATTACAATAAAACAAAATTAAAGATATAGTCCTATATTGCCTAAGAGAGCACTTGGACTTGCTTGCAACCCATGGTTGATTTGTTTTATTTGCTTGAGGGAAAACATAAGCATGGAGCTTAGATGTTTGATTGAGGTGGATATGGGGTGTTGTATGGAGCGGAAGAGGTGGATCTCACGATGTTGTATCGTGTTAAGGGTGGTATAGGATGATTACGAGTGAGAAGATATTCAATCCAAGAAATATCTTCACTCAAGTAGAGGATTTGTTTTTGAAGGAATATGCAACAAGGGCAAAAGTGAGTGTGGTTAGTAACTTGATCCAAGTTGAGAGAGTGGGGAAGGCAATTAGCATAGGGTGATGATGGGGGTTGCCCTTTGTTGCGTTATGCAAGATGCATAGCAAGGAGATCACTAAGATCATGGATTTGGTTAATTTCATCACGGAATTTTTGTTTTTCCGTGGCAATATGGAGGGGATCATAGGTTTGGTATGGAAGAGTTGGGTTTGTGTAGTTGGAATTGTAGTTTGATGGTTGATCAAACTTGTATGGATCATTATAAGTGGTTGGAGGTTGGGATGTGTAGTTTGGTTTGAAGGAAGATGTTTGACCAATGTTGTATGGTTTGTAGAGAGGATCAAATGAATGACCTTGTTGGTTTGATGCAAAGTTTGGGAAGTAAGAAGTTGGGGGTGTGGAATGACTTCCAACTTCATTAATGGTGATGGATTTGTTTTGAGGGCTTTTTCTTCGCCAAACGGGTTTTTCCGTCATCCTTGCTAGCCTTGAGGATTTTGATTTTGGTTTGTTTGGAGAGTTCATGATGGAATGAGTGGAGAATTTTGAGGATTGGGGATATTTATAGTGTAGGATTTGTGTGTTTAAGGATGGATAAGGTTTGTTTGGAGGATTAGGACAAAATGTGTTGGTGAAAAATGGGAAATGTAGGTTGAAGTGGGCTAAAAAGCAGAAAAGATTGTGTAAACCCGTCCATCAGATGGCCGGTCCCCTTAATTAGGGGGCGGTCCCCTTAAAATTAAGGGGGCCGCCTTACATAATTAAGGGGGCCGCCCATCTGGTGATTTCCAGATTGCCAGAATTGGGTTTTTGGCAGAAAATTTGCAGAAAGGTTGTGTTTTTGGACTTGGATTCAAGCAAGTTCAATTCCTTTAGGCAATATAGCATCTAATCTAACATTAGATATCATGCAAAAACACATAGGCACAAGAGCAAATAATCAACACATAATAAGCAATAGGAGGTAAGTAAATGCAAGCACACTTAAGCTTCCTAAGGCACCTATCTTGAATTAAAGGCAAGGGCAATTAGTGAGTGAAAGACTAATGATGGATCAAGATGACACCATTACTAGTGAATTTGTCCTAGTGAGTGTCTATATGCAACAAATGTGGAGTTGTGATTGTTTCGACACCTAGAAGCAAAAAGAAATAACGATCCTAAGAAACAATCCAAATGATCTCCTTGATTCAATTTTTGCTCGATCATGAATGTCAAAGACATATATTAGATTATATACCTTGACAATTTATGTGAGAGTTTATGCATGATTTTGAAATACAATGTTTTTAGAATTAGTCAACAATGCAATGAAAATGATTTTCATGTGATTCCTAGATTGTGAGAATAAAGATTAGAGAGAATTGATTGAGTATTTTTTTTTTTTTTTTTTTTTAAAAAAATTTATGCAAAGAAAATAAATCTTCTCAATCTTAAGTTTTGTGCGAAATAGATTCCTAGACTCAGAGAAGATGGAATGAAAGAAAAATAAATTTTCATGCAAGTATAACTTAGAATTAATTCAATGTAATTTAGTCAACTTGTTCCATCATTCCTAATCCTAAACGCAAGTGGTTGAATAATTCACGCTTAAGGGGTTTTGTGAATATATCCGCAATATTGTCTTCCGATGCAACCTTTTCTATAGATATATTTCCTTTTTGTACATTATCCCTAAGAAAATGGTGACGTATTTCTATGTGTTTAGTCCTAGAGTGTTGTACCGGATTTTTGCTTAAATCTATCGCACCTTTGTTATCGCACATAATGGGGACATTTTCTAACCTAATGCCATAGTCTACGAGAGCTTGTTTCATCCATAGTGCTTGTTGACATGCCTTTCCGGCGCTTACATACTCGGCTTCGGTGGTAGAGATAGCAAGAGCGGTTTGCTTTTTCGAAAACCAAGACGTTAGACAACATCCCATAAACGTGCAAATACCGCTAGTACTTTTTCTATCTACGTAGTCTCCCGCATGATCCGAATCCGCATAGACAATGGTTTCTATGCTGGATTCCTTAGGATACCATAATCCTAAGTGTATAGTGCCTTTAACGTATCGGAAGATACGCTTAACCGCTTCTAGGTGAGAGGTTTTGGGATCCTCTTGAAAACGGGCACAAAGGCAGACACTAAACATGATATCGGGTCTACTTGCCGTCAAGTATAGTAAACTACCTATCATTCCTCTATACTTGGTGTTATCTACGGACTCACCTTCATCGTCCTTTGTGAGCTTTACCTCCGTAGACATGGGTGTTTTCATGGGTTTTGAGTCTTCTAGGCCAAATTTCTTAAGCATTTCCTTAATGTACTTAGATTGGTTAAAGAATATTCCATCATCTAATTGTTTTATTTGTAATCCTAGGAAGAAGTTGAGTTCCCCATCATACTCATCTCAAACTCATCATGCATGATTTTGGCAAACTCATCACACATGTCTTGACAAGTCGATCCAAATATAATGTCATCAACATATATTTGAACAATGATGAGATTTGGGTCTTTCCTTTCAGTGAAAAGAGTGTTATCTACCATTCCCATGGAATAATCATGTTTAATAAGAAAAGCTTTTAATCGATCATACCAAGCTTTGGGAGCTTGTTTGAGTCCATACAAAGCTTTCTTTAACTTATAAACATAATCAGGTTTTGCGAAGTCAATAAATCCTGGAGGTTGTGCCACATATACCTCCTCATTGATAAAACCGTTAAGGAATGCACTTTTCACATCCATTTGAAATAACTTAAAATCTAGGGCGCAAGCATAGGCAAGTAATATCCTAATTGATTCTAGTCTAGCTACGGGGGCATAAGTTTCATCATAATCAATTCCTTCTTGTTGATTATAACCTTGGGCAACTAACCTAGCTTTATTCCTAGTAACTATTCCATTCTCGTCTAACTTATTTCTATATACCCATTTGGTTCCTATGATGGTCATATCCTTTGGATTTGGGACTAGTTCCCAAACATCATTTGCCTTAAATTGATTTAATTCTTCTTGCATAGCTATAATCCAACTTTCATCCTTTAAAGCCTCACTAATATTCTTAGGTTCTATTGCTGAGAGGAAACAAAAGAAGTTGTTTTTATCTTGGGCTTGTGACCTAAGGGTTCTTTGGTTAAGATGTCCTATTATATTATCTAATGGATGTGATCTAGATTCTTTAATATTAATAGTTTCGTTATTTTCTAAGTGGATGTCTTCATTATTATTTCCTATGGGTTTTGTTTTACTAACCTCAATGGCTTCATCTTCGACTAAATTATCATCTTCTAAAGGTAGCGTTTTAGGAGGTGGTGGTGTTTCATCAAATGTTACATTTAGTGATTCCTCTACTTTCATGGAGTGTTTGTTAAGTATTATATATGCTTTACTATTTTGTGAGTATCCTAAAAATATTCCTTCATATGATTTTGGATCAAACTTAGTGAGGTAGTCCTTAGTGTTTAAAATATAGCATTTACTTCCAAATACCTTAAAGTAGCTTAAGTTTGGTTTTCTATCTCTTAATAACTCATAAGGAGTTTTTCCTAGAATTCTTCTAATTGATACCCTATTTAAAATATAAGTCGATGTATCTACGGCGTGACACCAAAATTTTTGTGGAATGGATTGTTCATTTAACATAGTTCTACTCATTTCTTGTAGTGACCTATTTTTTCTTTCTACTACCCCATTTGATTGAGGAGTACGAGGAGCGGAGAAATTGTGAGATATTCCATTTAACTCACAATATTTTCCGAATTGTATTTCGTTATCAAATTCCCTACCATGGTCCGTCCTAATGGCAACTATTGAGCATCCTAATTTATTTTGAATCATTTTACTAAATATTTCGAATTTTTCAAAGGCTTGGGTTTTGTCACTTAAAAACCTAGTCCACGTGTATCGTGAGTAGTCATCTACTATTACTAAGGTATATTTGTTTCCTCCATAGCTCCGCACAGCGGATGGACCAAAGAGATCCATATGTAATAATTCTAGGCACCTAGTAGTGGATACTATATTCTTAGCTTTGTGACTAGCATGAGCTTGTTTTCCAATTTTGCATGCATCACAAAAATGCTTGTCATAATTTAGATTAGGCAAGTTTCTAACTAATTCCTTAGAGGCCAAAGATTGTATTTGTTGCATGTTAGCATGTCCTAATCTCCTATGCCACAATGTAGAGTTTTCATCTAGGGTCGTTAGGCATATCCTATCTTCAGGTTTGTTTCCTAGTTTCATAACATATACTCCTCCTTTCCTAATACCTCTACCTATAATTTTTCCATTCTTAACTATTTCGCTATCTTCTTCGGAAAAGATAACTCTACATTTATTATCGCATATTTGGCCTACACTAAGTAAGTTATATGTTAAATTATTTACATGTTCAACATTTTCAATAGTAAGTGAGTCTTGAGAAATCGTACCTTTGCCAATAATTTTTCCACGCAAGTCACTACCGAAAATAACGTTACCTCCATTGTATGCCTTGTATGTAGAGAATAGCTTGCGATTCCCCGTCATGTGCCTCGAACATCCACTATCCTTGATCCATTCGTCAGGCTCCAAGTCAATTCCAAGGCATATTTCGTCGGTTGCATTTGCCACAAAACACTTTTCTTCTTTTGGTTTTTCCACTTCTTCTTTATCACTATCACTCCATGTTCCACTAACAAATGCGCTTTGATTTTCATAACCCGGCGGCTTTAAACATTCTCCAACGAGATGATTTGGACTTCCACATCTAAAGCACTTTCTTTTCACGTAATTATCACTTCTATTTCTTTGGAACACCTTTCTTTCGTCACGTGGTGATCTAGTGAATCTTCCTCGTCTCTTGAAGAATTTCTTGAATTCTCTTACGGCCATCGCATATTCTTCATCTTCACTCTCGTCACTTGAATCTTCATCGTCACAAGGTTCCATTTTGGCTTTTAGAGCAATGGATTTGATTTGTTCTTTCTTGACTTTGACCGTTTCCAAATCTCTTCTTATAATTTCTTCATGGACTTTCAAGTTGCCAATAAGCTCATCTAGTGACAATGTCATCAAATTCTTTGATTCTTCAATAGCCGTGACTTTAGCTCGCCATTTCGGATGTAATGCCCTAAGAAATTTCCTAACACAATTTTTACTAGAAAATGTCTCATCAAGTGCTTTTAAACTTGTGATGATGGTGTTAAATTTAGCAAAAGCATTATCAATTGATTCCTCTTCCGGAATCGTAAATTGTTCATATTGATGTACAAGAAGATCTATTTTGTTATCTTTAACTTGACTATTACCTTGGTGAGTGATTAGTAAAGAATCCCAAATTTCTTTTGCGGTTTTACACATAAAAATTCTTTCATATTCTTTACGTGGTAACGCATTATAAATAACCATTTTAGCCTCATTATTTTTTGCTAGTTTCTTTTTCAAATCATCATTTTGTTTTTCAAAATCTACAATTTCATCCATTTTAGTTTCAACATTATATTGAATAGGAGGAAAATCACCAAAGGTAATAATATGCCAAAGATCAAGATCTTTTGATTTCACATAGGTTTCGAATCTATTTTTCCAATATAAAAATCCATCACTTTCAAATAGTGGTGGTCTTTGCATAGATTGCCCTTCTAAATATTTTTCAGATTCCATAGATCGTTACAAGTTTTAAAATACAATATATTTTAAAAATCTTGCTAGACGTGGCTTCTGATACCAATTGTGGAAAACTAGAAGGGGGGTTGAATAGTTTTACGTCGTTTTAATTGTTATAAAACAAATTGTTTAAAAGTTTTCGTTGATTTATAAAATATAGATTCGATGGTATATGAAATCTAGTTATACACAATATGAACAACACTAAGTATATATACTATGAAGCAATAATTATGTAAGTAATGAAATAAGTAAAAGATGGAAAGATCAAACCGAGAGACAAGCGATTTATAGTGGTTCGGCTACAAGGCACCTTCCTTGCCCTACTCCACTCCCCGAGCACCTAACTCGAGAGTTTTCTTCACTATATCAACAAGCTCCCTTATGGCGGAGAAAACCTTACACACCAATTTACACACCACAATATCTTCACACCTAGATCACAACTACTACACACCAATTCACTACTTAATCACACCACTTCTTTCACACCTATCTTCTACACACCATTAATCTACACACCAATCTTCTACACACCAATACTTCTACACACCAATTCTTCTACACACCAATCTTCTTCCTAACTTATCTTTTTCACAACTATTCTCTAACAAATATTCACAACTAATCACACTATGAAATAATAATCAATGATGATGCTCAAACAACTTAGATGTGGAGATCACAACTAGTTGTAATACTTCTTGTCTTGAGGGATAGAAGTATTCTTCTCTTGCACTTGAATGGATTATGTATGGATCACTTTGAAACAAAGATTTAAGAATGTATGATCAAAGGATTTATAGATTGGAAATGAAGATCTAGAACAGAAAGTTCTGGAGTGCAAAAGGTGGGGAAAAAATCCAGGTTTAAGGTGGTATTTATAGGCAAAAGTTTCTGACAGAGGAGCGTGGCCGGTCCCCTTAAATCATGGCCGGTCCCCTTAATTTTAAGGGGACCGCCCTTTATAATTAAGGGGGCTGCCCAGCTGAAACGGCCAGAAACTTTGTCTTTTAGTGGGGAAAGTTTATTTGGTGAAAAACTAACTGATTTTGGTTAAATATTTGAAATCATATATTTAGTATGATTAAAACATTTTTCCTTATTACCAAAAGTGTTTTTCAAAAATATATAATAAGATTATATAATTAAATAAACTTTGTATTAGTTAATTAAATACCCCTTTGATCATACATTGCACTAAACACTTTGTTTATTCATACCTTAAGTGATTTGGATGTAAAGAGAAATATTAATCACCAAATACTTGTTTATGTCATAAGTTTTAGTTCTTTGAGGTTATATTTTGTAATGATCAAAACATAGAGATATTGATAAAAACTTAATAATGTTTTTTAGGCATTATTTATGTCAACAGTTTGGAAACTACTTAGCGTTCAAATTTTGTGCTTTTATCGGACTAACAAATATAAAAACGAGAAAATATGAAGAAATTCATTTCTCACAAAATTAAAATCTTGAGATGCAAAACTTAGGACTTGGGAACAAGAGGTAATTACACAAGTAACTTTTGTGGGTAGTGTTAGCATCTAACTTGTGGATAAACAATGATTTCGATTTTATGCTTAGTTTGGGGGCCTGTGAAAAATCAAGGATGACGATTTTTAACCGTATGGTCTCTTATCTGTGAGAAGTGTTTCTACACGTAAACCCTGAAAATTATCAAAAGATATGAATTGATAATGAAAGTCAAGCAAACCGTCACATATATAAAAATGAAAAAAAATACAAAAAGAGTAGTAGTAGTTGTTAGTCATGAAAATCGGAAAACGGGGCGTTTTTGAGAATAAATGATTTTAATATCTCTTTTCAACATCATTGCTACTTTACAACGTCAGTAAAGAGAGGTTTTGAAATTATTTATCTCTTAAGTGTGAGGTGATGACATTGCGTGAGGGCACGACAATACCTTCGTGTGGGGGAGTTTTGATGTGTGCTTATTCACACATCATTTTTAGGCCTTTTGATGAGGCGAAAAATGATCCGTTTTTAGGGGGTCATTTAAGCCCGAATTCGAATTTATTTGATCAAATATTGCCCTAAATCGTTCCTTTTGTGATTTTAGGTACTTTGGGAGTGAAATCTGGAAAGGAAGCAATTCGGACGTTTTTAGAGCATAAAAGTGAAGAAAACGCCAAAGTCTTAATTTTCCATGCTTTGAACAGTAGGTGACGGCGTCAAGAGTAACTCTCTGACGGCGTCAAGAGCAAAATTCCATGACGATCCAGAAGAGATTTGACGGCGTCATGAAGGTAGGGCGTCAAGAGTAAAAGTCATGACGGCCTGGAAATGATTAAGTCTTGACGGCGTCAAATGTAGATCAAGGCAGTCCGAGAATAGTTTTGGCGGCGAGGTGACGACGTCACAAGCTTTGTCTTGATGCCGTCAGACCTCTTTTCCTATATATAGTTTTCTAATTTTTCACATTTGAAAAGAGAAGTTTTGGAGAAACCCTAAGTATGATTTTGGTGCGAATTTTACAGGTTTTTCAAGGGTTTCAAGCCCTTGATACCTTACATGTGTAATTGAGATAAGTGTTCTTTCAATTCAATCAATATGTCTATGTGTTGGTTGTCTATATCTTGTTCTTGTCTTAATTCCATCATGCTAGGCTAGATCTATCTTGTGTTTGCTTAGATCTAATGAAACCTAGATGTTAATTATGTGTTGATTACTTGTTTATACTTGTTTTGGATGAATGATTTATATGTTAGGCTTAAGAAAACTGGCAGATCTCTAATTGGTAACATGCTTGAACGTCTTAAGAAACATTAACCGACGCGCACTAGGTCTTTATTGGTTGTATTTAATGCATGAGCCACTGTTTACAATCCCTATAGTTGTGCTAGGCATGGTGTAGGAGGAGATAAGAGCTCATAGAATTGGGGAGTTAAGTGTGCCACCCCATGAATGGTATTAAGGAATACGATCCGTCATCCATGCATTTATAACAAGTAATTAACGTGTAAAAGATGTCTATGGAGTAGTGAAATCTAAGTAAACACATTTTCCCCACTTATTGCTCACAACTTTAATTTAGTTTGTTTTCATTTCTAGTATTTTATTTTAATTGCATCTTAGTATTGGGTTAGTTGATTAGCAACTAATTCCGCCCAAATCCTTCAAACCCGAGATTTTTAATTGCTTTCTAAAAAATATAAAAACACAAAAATAATCATCCCTCATCTTTAGAACTAGTATTTAGGCTTTCTAATCCTAGCGACACTATTCCTAAGCTGAACGATCAATCCCCCGGTACTTGTCACTATACTATACTACAACGATCAGGTACACTGCCTGGTGGGGGTTGTAAGCTTCTCGAGATCCCTCGAGAGGTAAAGCCTGTTGCGATTCCCACGCATCACCTTTAATCAGACCAAATATACCAAATACTAGCCAAATATGCCAAGAGAATGTGTGTTTTTGTATTTGTGTAGGTACAGGTACGGATATGTGAAAAATAGACAAAAACAAAGCCAAAACAGACAAAAACGAGCACGAGAATGGAAAAGGGTCAAAAGCTGGAGCCGGGGAAGCTTAATGATAAAAGAAAGCTTAAAATGATAAAAGAAAGCTTAAAATGTCAAAAGAAGTCCTCAGAGATTCAGAAAGTTACAAGAAAAGTCCCTGGTCAAATTTTGGTGAAATTGGCAATTTCAGTCCTTGTACTTTCAGATATTGACAAAAGTGGTCCTTTGAAGATTATTTGAAGAAAAGTCAAACTTGGTCAACAAAAGCCCTTGGATTATATTTTTGATGATTTGCAGATTTGACCCTCTAAGTTTCAGATTATACAAATTTGGTCCTTGTCATTCTATTACTAATTCTTAAAACCAAACTATTCCAAATCCACAAAACCCTTTAACCCATTTCACTATTAAACCAATCCATCACAATCCCATTACCCAAGCCCATAATAGTTTACAAAAGCCCATCTCGCTTATTACAACTACCCGGTCCACCAAAGTTTTTACCCTGGTCAAACCATAAACCACACCCGGTCAACTAATAATAAAACACCCACTCCTAATTTATTCCCGCCCCCCAAAATTACACATTACCCAGAAATTATTACTGTAGCATGAACCCTAGATTTACCCACCCTTAAAATTACCTCATGATTACTCAATAATTGGCTTCTAGAAACTGACACTTGACAAAAGGAACGATACGTGGACCAATGGGAGAGCACACGCAGGATACATCACATCACAAAATCAATCTAAGGACTGAGAGTTAAGGATTGGGGACCAAGGAGTATCCAAGGGCTAATAACCACTCACAGAAAACACAGAGGCACACGGATTAGTGACTTGGCAGCCTAGAAGCTTCACCCCTGCTTACCTATATAAACCCCCTCCTCACCAATGATTGAGATTGTCAGATTTTAGGGTTAGATAATAGGAGTAGGAGTAGGGAAATTTAGTTTAGCTTATTGTAATTCTGTTTTCAAATTGTACTCTCAATTCAGTTTCAATATAATTCTAATTTTCAGTTAATTTCCTTTGCAATTTATATTCAAAGTTTTTAATTCCCTTGCAATTTATTATCTGTTTTGAATAGCTTTAAATCTGTTCTTCGTTTTCATTTACTACTTTTATAAGCTTATTCTAGCTTGAACAATAACCGGTTGTGAAGTTTAGTAGTTGCAATACTGTGGTCCATGAAAGTCAATGGAGTTTGAATGATGATGATTCTGGGTTAGAATGGTGTTAGATTCAATTTCCTGGTGTGATGTTGGAGCCTATCTAAAGATAGACTGTGTGGGAGCATCTCTCTGTTTGGCTGAGAAGTGGTTTGTAAGTTCTCATTTTTATTTTCAAAGCTTTAAATTGAATTCTTAGTATTATCTAGTGTATATATGTGTTTTATTAATTGTTACTGTTTCATTGAGCTTAATTAATCATTATTTAGCTTTATAGTAGTAGATTGCATCATACTTGCTTATTACTATTTCATAACTATCCACTATTGCATATTAAGATTGTTAGATTAATTGTTATTGAGATCTGAGTTTCTGTGTTTCATTAAGTTTGTTGGATCATATTTAGCACTGCATTTGAGTTTTGGATTGGTGTGAAACACATTAGTTACATATAAGATCAAACCAGTTTCATATTGGGGTGTTTGGATTAGAGTAGCTTTGTTTTGTTAAGTTTGAGACAGAGGATAATATTAGTTGAGGTAGCTTTCATTAGTTGCATTTAGGTCAAATTAATCATCAAATTCAGTAGTTACTTTATGGGAAAATAATAAAAAAATACATTGAACTTGACACTTTTTACCATTGTATGTTGCCAACTATTTTTTTTACCATTGTAACACAAAACTTGATATTTTTTGTCATTGTATGTAAAAAATATCGCATCGTTAGTCCTTTAAACTAACGGTCGTTAGTAAATAACTTAAAATTCCGTTTTCTTCCGATTTTACACGTTTTCATCTATTTTCTTACGTTTTTGTCCGTATTCTTCCATTTTTTTTCGTTTTCGTCCATTTTTTTATGTTTACGCCCGTTTTTTTACGTTTTCACCCGGTTTTTTATTTTTTCTTCCGTTTTTTTACGTTTTAGCCCGTTTTTTTACGTTTTCATCCGTTTTTTTACGTTTACGCCCGTTTTTTTACGTTTTCAACCGGTTTTTACGTTTTTTTTCCGTTTTTTACGTTTTCGCCCGTTTTTTTACGTTTACACCCGTTTTTTTTAAGTTTTCGCTAGGTTTTTACGTTTTCTTCTGTCTTTTTTACGTTTTCGTCCATTTTTTTACATTTACGCCCGTTTTTTTTTCGTTTTCATCCATTTTTTTTAAGTTTACGCCCGTTTTTTTTACGTTTTCACCCGGTTTTTTACGTTTTCTTCCGTTTTTTACGTTTTCGCTTATTTTTTTACGTTTTGGCCCGTTTTTTTTACGTTTTCATCCGTTTTTTTACGTTTACGCCCGTTTTTTTACGTTTTCAACCGGTTTTTTACGTTTTCTTCCGTTTTTTTACGTTTTTGCCCTTTTTTTACGTTTACACCTATTTTTTTACGTTTTCGCTAGGTTTTTACGTTTTCTTCTGTCTTTTTTACGTTTTCGTCCATTTTTTTTTACATTTACGCCCGTTTTTTTCGTTTTCGTCCATTTTTTTACGTTTACGCCCGTTTTTTTATATTTTCGCCTATTTTTTTACGTTTTCGCTAGGTTTTTATGTTTTCTACTGTCTTTTTTACGTTTTCGCTAGGTTTTTACGTTTTCTTCTGTCTTTTTTACGTTTTTATCCGTTTTTTTACATTTACGCCCGTTTTTTTAAGTTTACGCCCGTTTTTTTTACGTTTTAGTCCGCCTTTTTATGTTTACGCTCGTTTTTTTATGTTTTCGCCCGGTTTTTACGTTTTCTTCCGTTTTTTAACCAGTTCGTCTGTTTTTTTACTTTTACGCCCGTTTTTTAACGTTTTCACCTGTTTTTTTTAAGTTTTCTTCTATCTCTTTACCGTTTTTTACGTTTTTGTATGTTTTTTTACATTTACGCCCATTTTTTACGTTTTCGGCCGTTTTTTACGTTTACGCCCGTTTTTTTACTTTTATGCCCGTTTTTTAATGTTTTCTTCCATCTCTTAACCGTTTTTATGTTTTTGTCCGTTTTCTTCCGATTTTACACGTTTTCATCTGTTTTCTTACGTTTTTGTCCGATTTTACACATTATCTTCCGTTTTTTTTCGTTTTTGTCTTTTTTTTACGTTTTCTCCCATTTGTATTACGTTTTCGTCCATTTTTTTTTCGTTTTCTTCCTTTTTTTTAACATTTACACCCATCTTTTTTAACTTTTCACCCGGTTTTTACATTTTCTTCCAGTTTTTACGTTTTTTCGTTTTTGTCTATTTTCGTTTTCGTAAACACAAAAAAACGGAAGAAAACATAAAAGAATAGGCGAAAACGTATAAAACAGAAGAAGATGTAAAAAAACCGAGTGAAAATGTAAAAAAACAGGCGTAAACATAAAAAAATGAAGAAAACGTAAAAAACCGGGTGAAACCATTAAAACACGGGCGTAAATGTAAAAAAAACGGAAGCAAACGTAAAAATCGGGCGAAAACGAAAAATAACGGGCGTAAACATTAAAAAACGGACAAAAACGTAAAAAAATGGACGAAAACCTAAAAAAGACGGAAGCAAACATAAAAACCTGGCGAAAACGTAAAAAAACGGGCGAAAACGTAAAAAAAATGGGCGAAAATGTAAAAAAACGGAAGAAAACGTAAAAAACCAGGTTAAAACGTAAAAAAAACGGGCGTAAACGTAGAAAACGGACGAAGATGTAAAAAAAGGGCCGAAAACGTAAAAATATAGGCGAAAACGTAAAAAAACTGAAGAAAATGTAAAAAAACCGAGTGAAAACGTAAAAAAAACAGGCGTAAACATAAAAAAACGAATAAAACGTAAAAAAACCAGGTGAAACCGTTAAAAAACGGGCGTAAACGTAAAAAACGGACGAAAACGTAAAAAAAGGAAGAAAACTAAAAACTGGGCGAAAACGTAAAAAAACGGGCGTAAACGTAAAAAAAACGGACAAAAACGTAAAAAAAACGGGCGTTAATATAAAAAAATGGACGAAAACGTAAAAAAGGCAGAAGAAAACATAGAAACCGGGACAAAACGTAAAAAAACGGGCGAAAACATAACAAAACGGAAGAAAACGTAAAAAACCACTTGCAAACGTAAAAAAACGGGCGTAAACGTAAAAAAATGGACGAAAACGTAAAAAAATAGGCGAAAACGTAAAAAAACAGAAGAAAACGTAAAAAACCGAGTGAAAACATAAAAAAACGGGCGTAAACGTAAAAAACGGACGAAAACGAAAAAAAACAGAAGAATACGGACAAAAACGTAAGAAAACGGATGAAAACGTGTAAAATCAAAAGAAAACGGAATTTTAAGTTATTTACTAACGACCGTTAGTGTAAAGGACTAACGATGCAACATTTTTTACATACAATGACAAAAAATGTCAAGTTTTGTGTTACAATGGTAAAAAAAATAGTTGACAACATACAATGGTAAAAAGTGTCAAGTTCAATGTATTTTTTTTTTTATCATTTTCCCTTACTTTATTAAAAGTCAAATCATATTTGTTCCATCACTTTTTGCATAACAGTTAATCATTTAGGTTGCATATTCATAGAAAGTAATTGCATAGGCTTGTGTTTTAGTTAATTTCACTCTCACATTAGGATCATATCATAGTTTCATTAAGATTTTAGCAATAATATTTCATTTTGGTCAAAATTCTGTCAAAAACAAAAAGTCAAAATAGTGAGTGTTCAGGTTTTGGTCAGATCTTTGTAAGCTTTTCTAGGGTTTACTTGTGTTTGGAAATACCTTTTGTTTGCTGATTTGTGGACTTTAGCAGCTTGTTAAACATAACAAGAAAGAAAAAGTTAGTTTGAAACACATTTGCTTATTGGAACTTTTGTAATAGGTTGACTGTTTGAGCCTATCACTTCCCTGCACCACATGTTTTTTTTCCAATCTTTAGGTAACAATTTAGGCTAGCAAATAGGTTCTTAAGTGATTCCAATTGGTAAAATTGTGTTCTCAGCAGATTGGAGTGTGAACTGCCCCCATAAGCTCACACTCCATAGCTTATCTACACTGCCTATTTGGCCTGTCACTTGAGTGGTTCAAACTAGGCTCTGATTTCATAGTTTAGGGCTGGAAGTGTGAATTTGAGCTTGTAATCTGAGTTTTGTTGTTCATTTCAGTTCATAGTTGATAGTAGTAGCTTATTTCATTAAGTGGTATCCATAGCTTATTCTGTTTTGGCTTATTGCTTATCTCACTAGTGCTTAATCAAACTATTTTGGTCTATTTCTGAGTTTGATACGTGGGAATCGCACCAGGCTTTACCTCTCGAGGGATCTCGAGAAGCTTACAACCCCCACCAGGCAGTGTACCTGATCGTTGTAGTATAGTGTAGTGACAAGTACCGGGGGATTGATCATTCAACTCATGAATAGTGTCGCTAGGATTAGAAAGTCTCCTAAACTAAGTCTAGAGGTGAGGGATGATTCTTTTTGTATTTTTATATTTTATAAAAGCAATTAAAATCTCGGGTTTGAAAGAGAGGGCGGAATTAGTTGCTAGTCAACTAACCCAATTTACTAAAGATGAAATCAAAATAAAATAACAGAAATGAAAATAAATCTAATTATACTATTGTGGTGTAAACAATGATGAGGAAAGTTGTGTTTACTTAGGTTTCATTACTCGCTAGATATCTTTTACAGGTTGATAGCTTGTTACAATTGCATGGATGACGGGTCATATTCCTTAATACTAGTTGTAGGGTTGTGTACAATATTCCCTAACTCTATAGGATCCTACTTCACTCCTATGTCGAGCCGTTAGAAGCTCCTAACATGGGATCATTAGAATTCTCCTATGCATTAAATACAACCAAAAATCATAGTACACCTCCGATCATGTTTCTTAAGACGTTCAAGCAAGTTACCAATGGAAGTCTGCCAGTTTTATTAAGCCTAACATCGAATACAATCATCCGTAACAACTATAAACAAACAATCAACCCATAATTAACATCTAGGTTTCACTACATCTAAGCAAACACAAAAGAAATCTAGCTGAGCATGTTAAATTGAAGACAAGCGTAAGATATATTCAAACAACACATAGACATATTGAATGAATTGAAAGAGTACTTATCTTTAATAGAACATGAAAGATTCAAAGGGTTGAAACCCTTGAAAAAGCTAGAAAATTCGACCTAGGGTTTTTCCCTCAAAGTTGCACACTAATGAATGAAATTCGGAAAACTATATATAGATGACAATGGGTGACGGCGTCATGTATTGGGTTGTGACACCGTCAACTCGCCGCCTATAATGAAATCGTATTGCCTAGATCCACTTGTGACGCCGTCATGTGTAAAATTGCTCTGGGGCGTCACCAATACTTGGACCATGACGGCCTTGTGTGACGCCGTCATCTCCTATGCACAAAACTCTCTGGATCGTCACGTGTATATTCTACATCCACCTCTTTTGTAACTCTTGACGCCGTCATGTAGAAGCTCTTGATGCCGTCAGGTACTGTTCCCAGCAAGGAAAATTGAGACTTTGCCGTTTTCTTCACTTTTATGCTCAAAAAACGTCCAAAATACTTCCTTTTCCAGATTTCTCTCCAAAAGTACCGAAAATGACTAAAGGAACGATTTAGGACAATATTTGGTCAAATAATCTCGAATTCGGGCTTAAATGAACCCTTAAAAGTGGTTCACTTTTTGCCTCATCAGAGTTTCTGAGTATTAATTGGTCTTAATCCTGTTCATTTGAACTTAATTTAGTCAAAAATACATTTGAACATATATATATATATACATATATATATATATATATATATATATGTATGCATATATATATATATATATAGATATATATATATATATATATATATACATATACATATATATATATATATATACATATACATATATATATATATATACATATACATATATATATATATATATATATATTATATATATATATATATATATATATATATATATATATATGCATACATATATATATATATATATATATATATATATATATATATATATATATATATATATATATATATATATATATATATAGGTATATACATATATATATATATATATATATATATATATATATATATATATATATATATATATATATATATATGCATACATATATATATATATATATATATATATATGTATATATATAATATATATATATATATATATATACATATATATATATATATATATATATATATATATATATATACATACATTGATAAGTGCTCAAACACTCATCATTTTTGGTCAAATCTAAACTGCAAAACATACAAAAATACTCAGTAATGCATAAATACTGAAAATATTCCAAAATTGTGTTTTATATGTTTTAGATGCAAAATGAGCAAAAACAGATGAAAAGCGTACAAAGTTTACAAAATTGGCAGTTTCAGTCCCCCAACTTTCATAAAATATCAAAACTAGTCACTGGTCATTCAAATTATGGAAAATTATCACCAAAGGTCTTTTTATAATCATAAGTTGTCATATTTAGTCCTTTGGTGAACAATCTGAAAAGTTTTGAGAATTTACAATTTTGGTCCCTAGAGTTTCACTTTTTGGCAGATTTGGTCCCTGGTGGGATATTTTTGAAAGAAAAATCATTTTGAGTCCTTGGGAAGTCACAAAAGCCAATTTTAGTCTTTGGGATGAAAGTTTGGGAAATTTACATGTTTGGTCCCTCTACTTTCACATTTTGCATTTTTGGTCCTCGGGATTTAGAATTATGGAAATTTAACTTTTATGGTCCTTGTATTATTGGAGTTTGGAAATGTTGGACCTTATGAGTACTTTTGGTAAAGTGACATTTTCAGTCCCTTTGGTTTGCAGAAATTACACAAATGGTCCTTATGGTTTTATTAGCAAAAAAAATAAACAAACAAACCAAATCCACCTAAAAGCCAAACCTGATCCACAACGCTATCCCAAGCCCAAACCACACCAAATCCTAGCCCACTCCTAAACTAATACCACCCTGGTCGTTGACCCAGTTAAACCCCATCACCCCCCGTTTTACTGTACACCGTCCCTAACCTCCCCCTAATTACCAGTAATCTTGCCTCCCCCCTCCTCCAATTTCCTCACCAAATTACCAACTCCCATTAATACCCTTACCTGCCAAACCAACCCCTCCCCTTTCCTCTTTAATTGCTCACCAAACCTACTAAAATTACCCTGCTCCAATTTTCCTGCCAAAACAAGTTTGAAGAGTTGAGATCGTTTGAAGCTAATCCAAGGGTCAGAAATTGATGGGAAAGTCAGAGCAAGTATCTAGGGCTTATAAAAGAAAAAGAAAATGAAGAGAAAAGTAGTAGTTAAGTAGCAGAGTAGTAGTAGTATAGAATTTATGTAAAATTAAGTTTAAATTTGCTCTTATGTTGTAATTTTTAATTAAGAAAGGTTGTAAACAAGAATTCCAGTGTATTGTTAACCATTTTAAAGTTTTAATTCAAGTTTGCTTTTGAAGTTCTTAGTTTTGCCATTTTTCATTTGAAATTTCTATTTCACTTCACAGTTGCTAGGGGTCTTGATTACTTGGTTGTATAAGCTTATATGAGTCATTAATAAGCTTTTATAAGCTTTTCAAGTATTAAAATTACTTTTAGCATAAAAAACTCAAAAATATAGAAAAATAGGTAAAATTGAGAAAATCAGTGAAAAGAGGAAAGAAGCAAGGAGTGTTGCTGAAATTGGATTTCCATGGTATTAGAACCTCTGGGGAGGTATTAGGATAATGGTGTGTTTGTTTCTTGGTTGGATCACACAGGATCACTTGTGAGTCCACCTTTCATTTTTTTGCATTGTACTATTTAACTGCTTATTGTGACTCATTTTCTGTTGATCTTTGCTTATGGCAGTTGTTATTTGCTAATTAGATATAGTTTAGCTTGATTCTTGTACTTGTTTAGAAGTTCACATACCATTTGCTTATTTACTGTCAACCTAAGCTTATATTGGTTTTTGCTTGTTGCTTATTTGATACTGGGTATATGTGAATGCTACATGCTACTTTCACCATATCTTAGCTTGTTGAGTGTTTACAGTTAACCCCTAATGCCTAAATCTCTCATATCCTTTGAAAAATCCACACAGTCAATCAATAAGGGGGTGTTTGGGTCAGGGGTTCTTTGTGCAATTCAGTGAGGTGTTATTGTTGTTTTTAGTTCATGTAAGTCTATTTAGGGTATATTAGTCCAGTTAAGTGAGAATAACCACAAGTCTTTTGTCTCAAAGTCAAAATCCATTTTAAAATTCTATAACAGCTTACTGTTTTGTGTTTAGCTTTTCATAATCATCAATTTAGTTTAGAACTTGTTCACTTTGCTTATTCTAGTCTCATTAGTGCTTAATGCTTCTAATTTAGTACATTAGGAAAGATCAAAATCCAAAAAAGTCAACATATCATGTTCTTATAAAAAGTCAAAATTGCAGCCTTGGTAATTTTTGAATAAACTTGGGAATTTCGTGTAGGTTTTAATATTATCTTGTAAGACTAGTGCTTTTAGGTGATTAATATTTTGCTGCTCATCTTGTTGCTAGTATTTTTTATAATTTTTAGTTAACTTAGTTAAGTGCTTAATTTGTTGCTTGTTTTGGCCTGTTTTGCATACATGTGCCCTGTGCACAGCTTCATAAGCCCATTTCATTTGCTTGCAACTTATTCATTAGTTGATAATTGTTTAAGCTTGTTGTTGTTTTGGATTGCCTATCTAGCCAGCTTATTGTGCATATGCTTTGTGTTCAATGA
This sequence comes from Artemisia argyi, assembly GCA_030686995.1. NCBI lineage: Eukaryota > Viridiplantae > Streptophyta > Magnoliopsida > Asterales > Asteraceae > Artemisia > Artemisia argyi. Next base: position 221,057,470 of record CM060708.1, read on the forward strand.
TGTGCTTATTCCACTGCTTAATTTTGGATCACAAGGTTGTTCCATTTCACCTTCCATACTGAGCATTCAGTATAAGTAGCTTGTTTCACAAGCTCTTTATGAGCTTCTCAGTGGGTGACATGGTGAGATTTTTGGTTCTTTGAGAAGCCATCATAGTAGGCTTGTGGATTCCAGTTCCATTTTTGGCTAAAGGTCTTTTGCCCCTATCTGAATTTGGCCCAAAAGTTCACTGCAGGCCTGCTTGTTGAATCAGTCCTTGGAATTGCTTATTTTCATGCTTAAGCTTATTTAGTAGACTTTTCTCTTTGTTCTAGCTTAATTTCAGTTGATATCACTTGTGTGCATCTAAAACAACCCCTGGTCTCAGCTTAAAGCTTATCTCAAAGCTTTTAGCTTTGACAGTTGACCAAAGTCAACTGTCAAGCTAATAAGCACTTGTAGTGCTTATTTTTGAGGTTTTTTTTTTCCCAAGTGCCTTTTTCAAAGTAGCTTACTTTTAGGTATAAATCAGTTTTGTAAAAAGAAAATCCAAAAAAGACAAATTTTCCTAAAGTGATAGCTTCTATTTAAGAAGCTTATTGCTTATTAGCTTATTTCTTTAAGCACTTAGTGTTTTTATAATTTTCTTAGGTTCCTGTAGTTGTAAAATAATTTCTGTAATTTTTTAATATTTTTCTCTTTTCATTTAGTATTTTTAATAATTAATATTAGTTTTTATTAATTAATAATTAGTTAATAATTAATAATAATTATTTAAAAAGTCTTAAAAATGTATTTTCAGTCTTAAAATTAGTTTTATATTATTTTAGATTTTTCCAAATTTAAATTTTATTTTTCTAGGTTAATTTCCTAATTATTTGTATTTTAGGGTATTTTAAATAATTAAAAGTAAATAGTAAATTAGTAATTAATTAAATAGTGTAAAAATTATTTTTATTTTTCTAAAAATTTTCTTTTATCCTTTAGTTTGTGAAAAAGTCATTTTCACCCCCTGGGGGTTTTCAGATTTCACTTTTCACGTTTTATTTCGTACGTTCGCGTAAATTTAATTTGAACGTACGCGTTTTTAAGTTTTAAACGTTTCTGGGTTTTCCAACTTTCCAATCTTGTTCATATAGCTTATTTAAGCTATTTCATTGTATAAATCAGAATAGTTTAGTGTGGGGGATTGATGAGTGCTCAAACACTCATCATTTTTGGTCAAATCTGAACTGCAAAACATACAAAAACACTCAGAAATGCATCAAATTACTGAAAATATTCCAAAATTGTGTTTTATATGTTTTAGATGCAAAATGAGCAAAAACAGATGAAAAACGTACAAAGTTTGCAAAATTGGCAGTTTCAGTCCCCCAACTTTCATAAACTGTCAAAACTAGTCCCTGGTCATTTAAAATATGGAAAATTATCACCAAAGGTCTTTTTAAAATCATAAGTTGTCATATTTAGTCCTTTGGTGAAAAATCTGAAAAGTTTTGAGAATTTACAATTTTGGTCCCTGGAGTTTCACTTTTTGGCAGATTTGGTCCCTGGTGGGATATTTTTGAAAGAAAAATCATTTTGAGTCCTTGGGAAGTCACAAAAGTCAATTTTAGTCCTTGGGATGAAATTTGGGAAATTTACATGTTTGGTCCCTCTACTTTCACATTTTGCAATTTTGGTCCCTGGGATTTAAAATTATGGAAATTTAACTTTTATGGTCCTTGTATTATTGGAGTTTGGAAATGTTGGACCTTATGAGTACTTTTGGTAAAGTGACATTTTCAGTCCCTTTGGTTTGCAGAAATTACACAAATGGTGCTTATGGTTTTATTAGCAAAAAAATAAACAAACAAACCAAATCCACCTAAAAACCAAACCTGATCCACAACAATACCCCAAGCCCAAACCACACCAAAGCCCAGCCCACTCCTAAACTAATACCACCCTTGTCGTTGACCCAGTCAAACCCCATCACCCCCCGTTTTACTGTACACCGTCCCTAACCTCCCCCTAATTACCAGTAATCTTGCCTCCCCCCTCCTCCAATTTCCTCACCAACTCACCAACTATCATTAAGACCTTCACCTGCCAAAACCAACCCCCACCTCTCCTCATTTATTACCTCACCTATCCCACTCAACAATTTTTCCCGCCAAAAGGTTTTTGAACGGCCATGATCAATTAAGCCCATCCAACGGCTCAAGAAGGTGTGGGAAAGTCAAAGAAGTGTTCTATAGTCTATAAAAATAAAGAAAAAGTGAAGAATGAAGCAGTTAGCTAGTAGAATTAGTTTAGCTCTAGTTTAGTTTAAAACGTAGGTAATGTAATTTACTCTTTCAAGTTGTAATTTTCAGTTTAAGAATCTTGTATTCAACCTTTCCGTACATGTTTAATTTCCATTAATCTCAAATTTCAGTTCATGTGGTAATTCAGTTTTTACATTTTTTTGTGAATTTGAAAAATTCACTTCAAAGTTATTAAAAGTTTGTTTTAAAGTTTCATTAAGTTAATTGCAGCTCAGTTACAAGTTTATACAAGGTTATAAAGCTCTTAATCATGTGTAGCCATTAAATGTCAAAATTCATTCAAAAATCAATGAAAATCAAAAATAAAAGAATGAGTAGTGGAGAAGGAATTGGAGTATGGGTTAGAAGTCTCAGGGAGACAGTAGGGTAAGTGGGAGTGATTCACCTTTTGCTTTGAGCACCCAGCTCAATGTAAGTTCCAAATTTAGTTTCAAGCATATTTTCTAATATTTTGCTATTCTCAGTTAAGCTTGTCCTTTGTTGATTGATTGGTGTTATTTAAGCTTATTATAGCTTAGTATATGATGATTAGTTGAATTTGTACTTAGATTAGGCCATTTGCTTCCCAAAATCACCAAGTCAGTCCACTTTAGGGGTGTTTGGTTTAACTCAGTTCCATGGGATCTTGTTTTCGTTTCATTGTTGTTTCAGTTTAGGTAGAATGCAGTAGGCTAATATAGGTCAAGTATGTGGAAAACTAGAAGACGGGTTTAATAGTTTTACGTCTTTTTAATTCGTTATAAAAGATAGTTTTAGTGTTTTCTTAGCTTTTAAAAACTTAGATTCGATAATATGAGATCTTAAGTCTTGTACAATATAAACAACTAACAATACACAATATATAACAATGATAAGTAATGAAATAAGTAAGAGATGGAAAGATCGAACCGCAAGACAAGAGATTTATAGTGGTTCGGCTACAAGGACACCTTCCTTGCCCTACTCCACTCCCCGAGCACCTAACTCGAGAGTTTTCTTCACTATATCAACAAGCTCCCTTATGGCGGAGAAAACCGTACACACCAATTTACACACAAATTTACACACCAATTTTCACACCACAACTTCGTCACACCTAAGTCACAACTTCTACACAACTTCCTCAAATCAATCTACTTCACAACTAACTACTCCACACCTATCTTCTTCACACCAATCTAGTTCCTAACTTTTCTTCTTCACACCAAGCTACTAACTAATCACACAATCTATATATCTAGCACAACTATCTACAATCAAATATTCACAACAATCTTCACAAAGAATAATGTAAATGATCTTTGATGATGCACCAACAACTTGGATGTGGAGATCACAACAAGTTGTAATACTTCTTGTCTTGGGGGATAGAAGTATTCTTCTCTTGCACTTGAGAGGATGATGTTTGAATCACTTTGAAACAAAGAATTATGTACTTATGATCAAATGATTAAGAGAATTGAAATGTGGTTCTAGAACAAAAAGTTTAGGAGGGCAAAAGGTGAGAAAATTCTGAGGGATGAACCAGTATTTATAGGGGGGGGGGGGGGAAATACTGTTCTGGAGCGTGGCCGGTCCCCTTAATTAGTGGCCGGTCCCCTTAATGATTAAGGGGACCGCCTAAGGAATTAAGGGGGCCGCCCCTTCAGAACGTTGGTTTTTCTTGTCTTTTAGTGGGGAATAATTTTCTGGATAGAATTTGCCATTTTTGGTTGGAAATTTGAAATCATATATTTATAATGAATTAAACATATTCTTTTAATTCCAAAAGTAATTTTGTAAAAGATATAAGATGTTTAATGCATTTTATAAAAATTCTAGTGATTAGAGAAATTTCCTTTGATCATGAAATGTAATAAACCCTTTGTTTATTCATACCTTAAGTGATATGGAAGCAAAGACAAATATTAAGCACTAAAAACTTGTTTACGTCATAAGTTTTAGATTAATGAGTTTATGCTTTGTAATTATCAAAATATAGAGACATTGTTAATATGCTAACAATGTTTAAGACATTATTTATGTCAACAATCTCCCCCTTTTTGATGATTACAAAACCTTAAACTCATTAGGTCTAAAAAATAATTTTTAGACAAGAATTTAGAGTTTAACATTCTCTTCTCCCCCTTTTTGTAAAATCAAAAAGGTTATTGCTCCCCCTTGATGTATACTCCCCCTCATTTGAGAGCACCAAGGGAATGAGCTATGGAAATCTTGGCTACACAAAACATTAGAGGAGAACAAGGCACATATGCATGCAAAGCAATAGTTATAAAAATAGATTCATTCAAGCATCATAGAAAGCATTACAACATTTAATATGCTTAAGGCATATTAATCACCATAAAACAAAGGAAAAGGCATAGTCCTATATTGCCTAGTAAGAGCACTTGGACTTGCTTGCAACTCATGGTTGATTGTTTTATTTGCTTGAAGGATAACATAAGCATAAAGCTTAGTTGTTAGATGGAGAGGGATATGGAGTGGGGTATGGGGCGGAAGAGGTGGCCCTTACGATATTGTATCGTGTTAGGGGTGGAATGGGATGAGGTCGAGTGAGGAGATATTCAATCCAAGAAATATCTTCACTCAAGTAAAGGATTTGTTTTTGGAGAAAGATGCAACAAGGGCAATAGTGAGTTTGGTTTGTAACTTGATCCAAGTTGAGAGAGTGAGGAAGGCAATTATTGTAGGATGATGATGGAGGTTGCCCTTTGTTGCGTTGTGCAAGATGCATGGAATTGAGATCACGAAGATCATAGATTTGTGATATTTCATCACGGAACTTTTGCTTTTCCATGGTAATGTGGAGAAAGTCATTGTGTTGATATGGATGAATTGGGTTTGTGTAGATGGAGTTGTAGTGGGATGGTTGATCAAACTTGTATGGATCATTACAAGTGATTGGATGATGAGGTGAGTGATTTGGCATGAAGCAAGATGTTTGGCCAATGTTGTATGGTTTGTAAGGAGGATCAAATGAATGTCCTTGTGAATTTGGTGGAAAGTTTGGAAAGTAAGTGGTTGGTGGTGTTGAATGACTTCCAACTTCATTTGTTATGATGGATTTATTTCGAGGGCTTTTTCTTCGCCAAACGGGTTTTTCTGTCATTTTTGCAAGCCTAGAGGCTTTTGGTTTTGGTTTGTTTGGAGAACCCATGAAGGGGTGAGTGAAGATTTTTGAGGATTGGGGGTATTTATAGTGTAAGGTTTGTGCGTTTATGGATGGATAAAGTTTGTTTGACAGATTAGGACAAAATGTGTTGGTGAAAATTGGGAAATGTAGGTTGAAATGGGCTAAAAAGCAGAAAAGATTTTGTGAACCCGACCATCAGATGGCCGGTCCCTTTAATTAGGGGGCAGTCCCCTTAATGATTAAGGGGGCCGCCTTATAAAATTAAGGGGGCCGCCCATCTGGTGATTTCCAGGTTGCCAGAATTGGGTTTTTGGCAGAAAATTTGCAGAAAGGTTGTATGTTTGGATTAGAGTTCAAGCAAGTTCAATTCCCTTAGGCAATATAGAATCTAATCTAATCAAGATATAGCATGCATGCAATAACACATAGGCAAAAGAGCAATTAAGCAACACATAATAAGCAAGGGAAGGTAAGTAAGGGCAAGATCACTTAAAATTCCTAAGGCACCTATCTTAGATTAGAGGCAAAGGCAATTAGTGAGTGAAAAGCTAGTGATGGATCAAGATGACACCATTATTAGTGAATTTGTCCTAGTGAGTGTCTATATGCAACAAATGTGGAGTTGTGATTGTTTCGACTCCTAGATGCAAAAAGAAATAACGATCCTAAGAAACAATCCAAATGATCTCCTTGATTCAATTTTTGCTCGATCATGAATGTCAAAGACATATATTAGATTATATACCTTGACAATTTATGTGAGAGTTTATGCATGATTTTGAAAGACAATGTTTTTAGAATTAGTCAACAATGCAAGGAAAATGATCTTCATGTGATTCCTAGATTGTGAGAATAATTTTTAGAGAAAATTGATTGAGTTTTACAAAAACGTTTATGCAAAGAAAATAAATCTTCTCAATCTTTAGTTTTGTGCGAAATAGATTCCTAGACTCAGAAAAGATGAAATGGAAGAAAGATAAATTTTATGCAAGTATAAATTTGTATTAATTCAATATAATTTAGTCAACTTGTTCCATCATTCCTAATCATAAACGCAAGTGGTTGAATAATTCACGCTTAAGGGGTTTTGTGAATATATCCGCAATGTTGTCTTCCGATGCAACCTTTTCAATAGATATATTTCCTTTTTGTACATTATCCCTAAGAAAATGGTGACGTATTTCTATGTGTTTAGTCCTAGAGTGTTGCACCGGATTTTTACTTAAATCTATCGCACCTTTGTTATCGCACATAATGGGGACATTTTCTAACCTAATGCCATAGTCTACGAGAGCTTGTTTCATCCATAGTGCTTGTTGACATGCCTTTCCGGCGCTTACATATTCGGCTTCGGTGGTAGAAATAGCAAGAGCGGTTTGCTTCTTCGAAAATCAAGATGTTAGACAACATCCCATAAACGTGCAAATATCGCTAGTGCTCTTTCTATCTACATAGTCTCCCGCATGATCCGAATCTGCATAGACGATGGTTTCTATGCCGGATCCCTTAGGATACCATAATCCTAAGTGTATAGTGCCTTTAACGTATCGGAAGATACGCTTAACCGCTTCTAGGTGAGAGGTTTTGGGATCCTCTTGAAAACGGGCACAAAGGCAGACACTAAACATGATGTCGGGTCTACTTGCCGTCAGGTATAGTAAACTACCTATCATTCCTCTATACTTGGTGTTATCTATGGACTCACCTTCATCGTCCTTTGTGAGCTTTACTTCCGTAGACATGGGGGTTTTTATGGGTTTTGAGTCTTCTAGGCCAAATTTCTTAAGCATTTCCTTAATGTACTTAGATTGGTTAAAAAATATTCCATCTTCTAATTGTTTTATTTGTAATCTTAGGAAGAAGTTAAGTTCACCCATCATACTCATCTCAAACTCATCATGCATGATTTTGGCAAATTCATCACATATGTCTTGACAAGTCGATCCAAATATAATGTCATCAACATATATTTGGACAATGATGAGATTTGGGTCTTTCCTTTTAGTGAAAAGAGTGTTATCTACCATTCCCATGGAATAATCATGTTTAATAAGAAAAGCTTTTAATCGATCATACCAAGCTTTGGGAGCTTGTTTGAGTCCATACAAGGCTTTCTTTAACTTATAAACATAATCAGGTTTTGCGAAGTCAATGAATCCTGGAGGTTGTGCCACATATACCTCCTCATTGATAAAACCGTTAAGGAATGCACTTTTCACGTCCATTTGGAATAACTTAAAATCTAGGGTGCAAGCATAGGCAAGTAATATCCTAATTGATTCTAGTCTAGCTACGGGGGCATAAGTTTCGTCATAATCAATTCCTTCTTGTTGATTATAACCTTGGGCAACTAACCTAGCTTTATTCCTAGTAACTATTCCATTCTCGTCTAACTTATTCCTATATACCCATTTGGTTCCTATGATGGTCATATTCTTTGGATTTAGGACTAATTCCCAAACATCATTTGCCTTAAATTGATTTAATTCTTCTTGCATAGCTATAACCCAACTTTCATCCTTTAAAGCCTCGCTAATTTTCTTAGGTTCTATTGCTGAGAGGAAACAAAAGAAGTTGTTTTTATCTTGGGCTTGTGACCTAAGGGTTCTTTGGTTAAGATGTCCTATTATATTATCTAATGGATGTGATCTAGATTCTTTAATATTAACAGTTTCGTTATTTTCTAAGTGAATGTCTTCATTATCATTTCCTATGGGTTTTGTTTTACTAACCTCAATAGCTTCATCTTCGACTAAATCATCATCTTCTAAAGGTAATGTTTTAGGAGGTGGTGGTGTTTCATCAAATGTTACATTTAGTGATTCCTCTACTTTCATGGAGTGTTTGTTAAGTATTATATATGCTTTGCTATTTTGTGAGTATCCTAAAAATATTCCTTCATATGATTTTGGATCAAACTTAGTGAGGTAATCCTTAGTGTTTAAAATATAACATTTACTTCCAAATACCCTAAAGTAGCTTAAGTTTGGTTTTCTACCTCTTAATAACTCATAAGGAGTTTTTCCTAGAATTCTTCTAATTGATACCCTATTTAAAATATAAGTTGATGTATCTACGGCGTGTGTCACAACTCACCATTTCAGGTCATTTCAGGTCATTTCGGGAACTTTGGAAAAACACTATTCATAAATTACTATTCATCAAAACACTATTCATCGTTTTACTATTCATCATTTTCGAGGTCATTTTGATATTCTGAGAAACATTTGGGAAATTTACTATTCACTAAACACTATTCATTCCGGAAAAGTTTTCACTATTCACTTGCATTACTCATTTCATCGTAAATTTAGTTTACGGGTATTCAAATTCGCGTAACCGGATTGGTTTAGGTGCGAATTCATTTCATTAGTGTTGAGAACACTGCATACGGACTGGAGATAGTCTGCATATAATCATAACAGCATTTTCATGTTATACCACTCTCAGGATTTTCAAATTTATATATTTGATACATTTAACGTTTTTACGTATAAGTATTTATAGTAAACGTTAACACCCGGTTTATACACAACGAATATATCTAAATATTCCCACAATGGTCCCGACATATTTTTATATCCATTTTAACATCATAAAAGTTATAACATTCAGTTACCCAGTATTTTGGAAATTTATTTTATTTATAACGTACGCGTATGAATATAACGACGGTTTTCGTGAAAACTAAACATTAATCACCCGATCACTCAGTAAATGTACCCAACATATTTTTAATATGTTTTTAATATTATTATAACATTATTTTCATCCCGGTTAACTTTGTGAACGTTTATTGCTATTAAACCCGGTACCCGATTTTAACGAATAACACGTAATAACACTTAACGCTACACTAGATTTCTAATTAAATACCAAGTACCCCTACCCCCCCTTCTACCCTTGAAAAACCGGCCATATGAACACCCTTTTAACCCTATGCATTAACTCCTAAGTATTAAACTAATAAACCCTTAAAAACCTTACTTTACTAAAAATCTTGAATCATAATCCACACTTTTTTAGAAAGATCAAAAGTTATCTCATCTCTTCCTTCCTCTCTTGCAAACCCACGACCAAACCACCATATATAGATCAAGTGATCATTTTTCAAAAGTTATAACACTAAACTTGTTCCTTTTACTTGCCTAATCAAGAATCAATCAAGAAAAATACAAGAAATCCAAGCATAATCATCATCTAATCATCTCATTTTATCAAGTAAGTTATCAACTTTATTTTTACATGAAACATCTTATATTTACTTGTATTACATGATTTCCATGCTAAAAACCATGTACAACTAGCGATACCACCATTTATTTTGTCTAAAATGAAACATACAAACCCTAACTTTTTATTTATGAATCCCCTTGCTATAATAACTTGGTTAGGAGTCCATGGCACCCTAAGAAGGTGTATGGTAGGATTAGATTAGCTATGTGGTGATTACAAGAGGTTTAGTGATGTTAGAAATTAGTTATAAACCTTGAAAACTTGATTTGGAACATATTTTAGACATGCTGTCCCATTTTGTGAAAATCTGGAAAATCAGTAAACACCAAGTGAACTTTGGCAAAATTTTTAGAAAATACTTTCAAAAACGAATCCGTAGGCGAAAGAACGGATTAAAAAGAGTTTATAACGAAGAAGTTATGATTTTTGTAAGATTGTAGACGAAAAGTATTTTTCTGAAAATGTTTGCTGTTGGACGTTTTTCATTGGACAAAAAGAGACTTTAGACGTAACCCGGAGGAGCCGAGCTTTCCAAAATATATTACTACATACTAAGACGTAACCGTGGACATAAAGAACAAGTAAAACGGACAAGTAACGACAAAGATATTCACGTTTGAATATCGGCTAAAACCATTCTTATTTGACAGCTTTTAATAAAATTTGGCACAAAAACTACGAAGTACTTTTATAAGCTAGATATAATATTAAGTACCAAGCTTTATAACTAATGTAGTATTAGTTATTACTAGTATGTTTTCATCATTTCAAGGCGATATTACAAGGATTACAACCCGAGGATTTCAACACTAACATGGAAATATACGATATATATATAAGTATATATATATATTACAACTAGCTTATTATATTTTCTAATAGCAATATTTTTCCAAATTCTTGGATTATATATTTTTGATAACACAAGTGTTTTTCCAAAGAGTAGAGTGGTATAGAAACATGAGCATGGACATTCATAACATCATTTGGTGATCTAAATGAGATCATTCATCATTCATTTTAGGTTGCGGCAGATAACCGTGCATTGTTGTCCTTAACATTCCGTTGCATTGTACTATTACTTCGAGGTGAGTCATAGCCCCTACTCTTTTAATTGTTCTATCAACTCTTTGGGGGAGATACATGCTACTACTTGCTTACTTGTACGGATTCACATAACATTATACTTGATTTCATTATTCTTGATTACATACATACATGATTGATACATGCACACATACTTACTATTATACTTTGGGAAATGGCACCCAACAATCATACATACATACAGACTTCCAATGGCCCTAGATTAAGTTGCTGGGCACAACCATGGATACATACATACAGACTTCCAATGGCCCTAGATTAAGTTGCTGGGCACAACCATGGATACATACGTACAGACTTCCAATGGCCCTAGATTAAGTTGCTGGACACAACCATTGAGACATACATACAAACATGAGGTATTCGGAGATGAAGTGTAGACTCACTACTAATTGCTTAACTGTTGTTATGAACTTATACATATCTTAATCATATTATATTATAGCAGTGGGTTGTAAACACACAGGTTACAAGTCTCTTATGGCGGGACTTGCAACTGACTGGATTTACGATGCCTTTGCTGTGTGAACATTCTTTATAGGCTTTTCATCTGTACTAAGACAAACTCTATGAACTCACCAACCTTTGTGTTGACACTTTTAAGCATGTTTATCTCAGGTTAGGAAGGTGGTAGCAGGTATGTGGAGCTGAGAGTCTTAGGGCATGCTTTTGGAGACTTTCACTTTTATCGTTTACCATTCGATACACTTTAAAAACTTATGTATCATTCTACTTTGGGATCTTTGTTTTGTAAACTATGACTTTTATCTATTCGAATGGTAACTTTTCAAAAACGTCTCATTTAGAGGGCGTTTTCTATATCTTGTACTTTGTGCCCTGAAGTAGCATCCCTATGACACAGTCTTCCGCTGCGGTATTTTGGGGGTGTTACAGATTGGTACCAGAGCCTTGGTTATAGAGAACTAGGTTGTTTTAGAGTCTAGACTATAACTACATACATGTAGACTCTCCTCCCTATCGCCTTGCACTTTACATACACTTACGCTTGCTGGTAATTTATTTATTTTTGGACCCACGCTATTAGATACTTTGTAGAAACCGTTAGAAACTAGACTTCCCAGTGACTTTAACACTTAAGGGAGAACCTTTTGTTCCTTCGTACTAAGCGTGACATTCCCTAGATGCCCATTTAAGCAACGTCTACCACTGAGATATGTGTGCCTGGTGATATGTACACTTGTGAAAGGAAACATTTATAATTGTGGTGGCCAACATAATTATAAGTGCTTCACGACACACGTGGACATATGACTATGCAGATGTAGATCGGTGTTGGCACAACTTAGGAAACAACTGGTAGCACGGTAATATATGAGGAGGTAGAGGAGCTGCTAATGACACTAGTAACCCAAGTAACGATGGTGGAAGAACTGGTGGACGTGGAGGTAGAGGAGGTGGTCACGGAGTTGAAAACAATGATAACAACGACGGTGGAAATACTGATTTTGAAGCCATCATCGCTCGACAACTTGAAAACTTTCTCCCCACTATTGTCACTCAAGTTGGCGATCATATGAATAACTTGGCAAACCATGAAAGCGGAATTAACAACACCAATGGTATAGGCCAGAATGGTAATGGCAACAACATCATTAGGACTGGATGTACGTATAAGGAATTTACGTCATGCAAGCCAATTGATTTCAATGGTGTAGGAGGCGCGTTGGTGTATACTCGATGGGTTGAAAAGATGGAGACGGTGATTGACATTAGTAACTGTGCAGCACATCAAATGGTGAAGTATTCCATGTGCTTACTATCAGGAAAGTCATTGACATGGTGGAATACGCAGATTCAAGCTAGGGGTAGAGCGGCAGCTGTAGGTATGACATGGGACGATTTTAAGGCATTATTGAAAGAGGAATACTGCCCGGATAACGAGATGCAGAAGCTGGAGGATGAACTCTATCATCACTCTATGATAGGGGCTGGACATGCAGCCTACACAGATCGATTCCATGAATTAGCCAGACTAGTTCCACACCTAGTTACCCTTGAGTCCAAGAGGATCGAGAGGTACATATATGGTCTTGTCCCAGAAATTCGTGGGACTGTGAAAACAACTGAGCCTTCTACAATTCAGAGTGCAATATTGAGAGCAGGGACTCTGACAGATGAGATGGTTAGAAATGGAAGCTTGAGGAACAGTGATAAAAGGAAGGGAACAAGCGAGTCAAACAAGCAAATGGGCACAATAGCTGACAACAAAAGGGCAAGGACCTTTGCGACAACTAATCCTGGTCAGAAAGAGTATTTAGGCCCGCATCCTAAATGTACGAAATGTAACTTTCATCATCAAAAGATTGCGCCCTGCCGTGTGTGTGCATTTTGCAGACAGTCTAGTCATTTTACAAACCAGTGTAGAGAACTAGCAAATGTGGGCAATATGACGAACAACCAAAGGACATGCTATGAATGTAACAGCCCGGATCACTTTCGGAACAACTGTCCTAAGTTGAAAAGAAATCTTAACCAAGGAGGCAATCGTCCAAACTTAGCAGCAGCAATTGAAGGGCCACGAGATGAGGCCAATGAGATTCCACCCGCAATTGGCAGAGCTTACTTCTTAGGAAATCCTATCACCCAACATGTCCGCGGTAGCATAACGGGTACATTCTCTTGAACAACTATCGTATTTTAGTAGCACTTAAGTCTTAATATAGGACCTATACACAACACTGACTAATCTGAGACCTAGCAGCATTAACCTTAGTCATACTAACATTAGTAATTTGATTAGTGTAAGCAATTCCAAAGTCGAGCCAATCTTTCAAAAGATCTTTTTCAAGGATGTTGAATCCAGACCTTGATTTTTAGTTTGGTTCTAGTGACTGTTCTTGTTTGATTGGGTTGCGAAAATCAAGCTAAAAGTTAAAGTCATCACTCAAACCGATTTAGCCTAAATTCATGACTGTTCTTGTTTGATTGGGTTGTGGGATTAAGTGAAAATCGGTTACCCAAAGGATTAACCTAAAGGAGGTCTTTTGAGGATTATGCTCGGGATTGGGAAGGTTTGCCTCATCAAGTCTGACCACGAGAACATACCTAGTTGGATAGAAACCCACATACATAAGCTTTGACACATTTAACTGATTAACATTAACTGAACTTCGGGACGAAGTTCTTTTTTAGAGGGGAAGACTGTCACAACTCACCATTTCAGGTCATTTCAGGTCATTTCGGGAACTTTGGAAAAACATTATTCATAAATTACTATTCATCAAAACACTATTCATCGTTTTACTATTCATCATTTTCGAGGTCATTTTGATATTCTGAGAAACATTTGGGAAATTTACTATTCACTAAACACTATTCATTCCGGAAAAGTTTTCACTATTCACTTGCATTACTCATTTCATCGTAAATTTAGTTTACGGGTATTCAAATTCGCGTAACCGGATTGGTTTAGGTGCGAATTCATTTCATTAGTGTTGAGAACACTGCATACGGACTGGAGATAGTCTGCATATAATCATAACAGCATTTTCATGTTATACCACTCTCAGGATTTTCAAATTTATATATTTGATACATTTAACGTTTTTACGTATAAGTATTTATAGTAAACGTTAACACCCGGTTTATACACAACGAATATATCTAAATATTCCCACAATGGTCCCGACATATTTTTATATCCATTTTAACATCATAAAAGTTATAACATTCAGTTACCCAGTATTTTGGAAATTTATTTTATTTATAACGTACGCGTATGAATATAACGACGGTTTTCGTGAAAACTAAACATTAATCACCCGATCACTCAGTAAATGTACCCAACATATTTTTAATATGTTTTTAACATTATTATAACATTATTTTCATCCCGGTTAACTTTGTGAACGTTTATTGCTATTAAACCCGGTACCCGATTTTAACGAATAACACGTAATAACACTTAACGCTACACTAGATTTCTAATTAAATACCAAGTACCCCTACCCCCCCTTCTACCCTTGAAAAACCGGCCATATGAACACCCTTTTAACCCTATGCATTAACTCCTAAGTATTAAACTAATAAACCCTTAAAAACCTTACTTTACTAAAAATCTTGAATCATAATCCACACTTTTTTAGAAAGATCAAAAGTTATCTCATCTCTTCCTTCCTCTCTTGCAAACCCACGACCAAACCACCATATATAGATCAAGTGATCATTTTTCAAAAGTTATAACACTAAACTTGTTCCTTTTACTTGCCTAATCAAGAATCAATCAAGAAAAATACAAGAAATCCAAGCATAATCATCATCTAATCATCTCATTTTATCAAGTAAGTTATCAACTTTATTTTTACATGAAACATCTTATATTTACTTGTATTACATGATTTCCATGCTAAAAACCATGTACAACTAGCGATACCACCATTTATTTTGTCTAAAATGAAACATACAAACCCTAACTTTTTATTTATGAATCCCCTTGCTATAATAACTTGGTTAGGAGTCCATGGCACCCTAAGAAGGTGTATGGTAGGATTAGATTAGCTATGTGGTGATTACAAGAGGTTTAGTGATGTTAGAAATTAGTTATAAACCTTGAAAACTTGATTTGGAACATATTTTAGACATGCTGTCCCATTTTGTGAAAATCTGGAAAATCAGTAAACACCAAGTGAACTTTGGCAAAATTTTTAGAAAATACTTTCAAAAACGAATCCGTAGGCGAAAGAACGGATTAAAAAGAGTTTATAACGAAGAAGTTATGATTTTTGTAAGATTGTAGACGAAAAGTATTTTTCTGAAAATGTTTGCTGTTGGACGTTTTTCATTGGACAAAAAGAGACTTTAGACGTAACCCGGAGGAGCCGAGCTTTCCAAAATATATTACTACATACTAAGACGTAACCGTGGACATAAAGAACAAGTAAAACGGACAAGTAACGACAAAGATATTCACGTTTGAATATCGGCTAAAACCATTCTTATTTGACAGCTTTTAATAAAATTTGGCACAAAAACTACGAAGTACTTTTATAAGCTAGAGATAATATTAAGTACCAAGCTTTATAACTAATGTAGTATTAGTTATTACTAGTATGTTTTCATCATTTCAAGGCGATATTACAAGGATTACAACCCGAGGATTTCAACACTAACATGGAAATATACGATATATATATAAGTATATATATATATTACAACTAGCTTATTATATTTTCTAATAGCAATATTTTTCCAAATTCTTGGATTATATATTTTTGATAACACAAGTGTTTTTCCAAAGAGTAGAGTGGTATAGAAACATGAGCATGGACATTCATAACATCATTTGGTGATCTAAATGAGATCATTCATCATTCATTTTAGGTTGCGGCAGATAACCGTGCATTGTTGTCCTTAACATTCCGTTGCATTGTACTATTACTTCGAGGTGAGTCATAGCCCCTACTCTTTTAATTGTTCTATCAACTCTTTGGGGGAGATACATGCTACTACTTGCTTACTTGTACGGATTCACATAACATTATACTTGATTTCATTATTCTTGATTACATACATACATGATTGATACATGCACACATACTTACTATTATACTTTGGGAAATGGCACCCAGCAATCATACATACATACAGACTTCCAATGGCCCTAGATTAAGTTGCTGGGCACAACCATGGATACATACATACAGACTTCCAATGGCCCTAGATTAAGTTGCTGGGCACAACCATGGATACATACGTACAGACTTCCAATGGCCCCAGATTAAGTTGCTGGACACAACCATTGAGACATACATACAAACATGAGGTATTCGGAGATGAAGTGTAGACTCACTACTAATTGCTTAACTGTTGTTATGAACTTATACATATCTTAATCATATTATATTGTAGCAGTGGGTTGTAAACACACAGGTTACAAGTCTCTTATGGCGGGACTTGCAACTGAGTGGATTTACGATGCCTTTGCTGTGTGAACATTCTTTATAGGCTTTTCATCTGTACTAAGACAAACTCTATGAACTCACCAACCTTTGTGTTGACACTTTTAAGCATGTTTATCTCAGGTTAGGAAGGCGATAGCAGGTATGTGGAGCTGAGAGTCTTAGGGCATGCTTTTGGAGACTTTCACTTTTATCGTTTACCATTCGATACACTTTAAAAACTTATGTATCATTCTACTTTGGGATCTTTGTTTTGTAAACTATGACTTTTATCTATTCGAATGGTAACTTTTCAAAAACGTCTCATTTAGAGGGCGTTTTCTATATCTTGTACTTTGTGCCCTGAAGTAGCATCCCTATGACACAGTCTTCCGCTGCGGTATTTTGGGGGTGTTACAGCGTGACACCAAAATTTTTGTGGGATGGATTGTTCATTTAACATAGTTCTACTCATTTCTTGTAGTGACCTATTTTTTCTTTCTACTACGCCATTTGATTGAGGAGTACGAGGAGCGGAGAAATTGTGAGATATTCCATTTAACTCACAATATTTTCCGAATTGTACTTCGTTATCAAATTCCCTACCATGGCCCATCCTAATGGCAACTATTGAGCATCCTAATTTATTTTGAATCATTTTACTAAATATTTCGAATTTTTCAAAGGCTTGGGTTTTGTCACTTAAAAACCTAGTCCACGTGTATCGTGAGTAGTCATCTACTATTACTAAGGTATATTTGTTTCCTCCATAGCTCCGCACAGCGGATGGACCAAAAAGATCCATATGTAATAATTCTAGGAACCTAGTAGTGGATACTATATTCTTAGCTTTGTGACTAGCATGAGCTTGTTTTCCAATTTTACATGCATCACAAAAATGCTTGTCATATTTTAGATTAGGCAAATTTTTAACAAATTCCTTAGAGGCCAAATATTGTATTTGTTGCATGTTAGCATGTCCTAATCTCCTATGCCACAATGTAGAGTTTTCAGCTAGGGTCGTTAGGCATATCCTATCCTCAGGTTTGTTTCCTAGTTTCATAACATATATGCCACCTTTCCTAATTCCTCTACCTATAATTTTTCCATTCTTAACTATTTCGCTATCCTCTTCGGTAAATGTGACTCTACATTTATTATCACATATTTGTCCTACACTAAGCAAGTTATATGTTAATTTATCTACATGCTCTACATTTTCAATAGTAAGTGAGTCTTGAGAAATCGTACCTTTGCCAATGATTTTTCCACGTAAGTCACTACCGAAAATAACGTTACCTCCATTGTATGCCTTGTATGTAGAGAATAGCTTGCGGTTCCCCGTCATGTGCCTCGAATATCCGCTATCTTTGATCCATTCGTCAGGTTCCAAGTCAATTCCTAAACATATTTCGTCGGTTTCTTTTGCCATAAAACACTTTTCGTCTCTTGGCTTTTCAACTTATTCTATGTCACTATCACTCCATGTTCCACTAACAAAAGCGCCTTGATTTTCATAACCTGGTAGCTTTAGGCATTCGCCAATGAGATGATTTGGACTTCCACATCTAGAGCACTTTCTTTTCCCGTAGTTTTCAATTCTATTTCTTTGGAACGCTTTTCTTTCGTCTCGTGATGATCTAGTGAATCTTCCTCGTCTCTTGAAGAATTTCTTGAATTCTCTTACGGCCATTGCATATTCTTCGTCTTCACTTTCGTCACTTGAATCATCATCATCACTAGGTTCCTTTTTGGCTTTTAGAGCAATGGATTTGGTTTGTTCTTTCTTGACTTTGACCGCTTCCGAATCTCTTCTTATGATTTCTTCATGAACCTTCAAGTTGCCAATTAGTTCATCTAGTGATAACGTCATCAGGTTCTTTGATTCTTCAATTGCAGTGACCTTAGCTCGCCATTTTGGATGCAATGCCTTAAGAAATTTCCTAACACAATTTTTACTAGAAAATGTCTCATCAAGTGCTTTTAAACTTGTGATAATAGTGTTAAACTTAGCAAAAGCATTATCAATTGATTCCTCTTCCGGAATCGTAAATTGTTCATATTATTGTACAAGAAGATCTATTTTATTATCTTTGACTTGACTATTACCTTGGTGAGTGATTAGTAAAGAGTCCCAAATTTCTTTGGCGGTTTTACACATAAAAATTCTTTCATACTCTTTGCGTGGTAACACATTATAAATAACCATTTTAGCCTCATTATTTTTTTGCTAATTTCTTTTTGAAATCATCATTTTGTTCTTCGAAAGATACAATTTCATTCATTTTAGTTTCAACATTATATTGAATAGGAGGAAAATCACCAAAGGTAATAATATGCCAAAGATCAAGATCTTTGATTTCACATACGTTTCGAATCTATTTTTCCAATATAAAAATCCATCACTTTCAAATAGTGGTGGTCTTTGCATAGATTGCCCTTCTAAATATTTTTCAGATTCCATAGATCATTACAAGTTTTAAAATACAATATATTTTAAAAGTCTTGCTATACGTGGCTCTTGATACCAATTGTGGAAAACTAGAAGGGGGGTTGAATAGTTTTACGTCTTTTTAATTCGTTATAAAAGATAGTTTTAGTGTTTTCTTAGCTTTTAAAAACTTAGATTCGATAATATGTGATCTGAAGTCTTGTACAATATAAACAACTAACAATACACAATATATAACAATGATAAGTAATGAAATAAGTAAGAGATGGAAAGATCAAACCGCGAGACAAGAGATTTATAGTGGTTCGGCTACAAGGACACCTTCCTTGCCCTACTCCACTCCCCGAGCACCTAACTCGAGAGTTTTCTTCACTATATCAACAAGCTCCCTTATGGCGGAGAAAACCGTACACACCAATTTTCACACCACAACTTCCTCACACCTAAGTCACAACTTCTACACAACTTCCTCAAATCAATCTACTTCACAACTAACTACTCCACACCTATCTTCTTCACACCAAGCTACTAACTAATCACACAATCTATATATCTAGCACAACTATCTACAATCAAATATTCACAACAATCTTCACAAAGTATAATGTAAATGATCTTTGATGATGCACCAACAACTTGGATGTGGAGATCACAACAAGTTGTAATACTTCTTGTCTTGGGGGATAGAAGTATTCTTCTCTTGCACTTGAGAGGATGAAGTTTGGATCACTTTGAAACAAAGAATTATACACTTATGATCAAAGGATAAGAGAATAGAAATATGGATCTAGATCAGAAAGTTTAGAAGTGCAAAAGGTGAGAAAATTCTGAGGGATGAACCAATATTTATAGGGGGGGGGGGGGGAAATACTGTTCTGGAGCGTGGCCGATCCCCTTAATTAGTGGCCGGTCCCCTTAATGATTAAGGGGACCGCCTAAGGAATTAAGGGGGCCGCCCTTTCAGAACGTTGGTTTTTCTTGTCTTTTAGTGGGGAATAATTTTCAGGATAGAATTTGCCATTTTTGGTTGGAAATTTGAAATCATATATTTATAATGAATTAAACATATTCTTTTAATTCCAAAAGTAATTTTGTAAAAGATATAAGATGTTTAATGCATTTTATAAAAATTCTAGTGATTTGAGAAATTTCCTTTGATCATGAAATGTAATAAACCCTTTGTTTATTCATACCTTAAGTGATATGGAAGCAAAGACAAGTATTAAGCACTAAAAACTTGTTTACGTCATAAGTTTTAGATTAATGAGTTTATGCTTTGTAATTATCAAAACATAGAGACATTGTTAATATGCAAACAATGTTTTAAGACAATATTTATTTCAACAAAGTAAAGTCTCAAAATTAGGTCTCTTTTACAAAAAAAGTCAATATCATAAAAATCCCACCACCACAGTTAACTGTGGTGGTCATTGAGCCCCATAAACCATCATCTCATGATATAAGTTGTTGTTTTAACTTATTTTGGTTTTATTTTAACTTATAAACATGTTTTCAATCATTTAGATCCAACCAAAATCCATTTAAGTCAACATTGCAAGTTTTCTCAAAAAGTCAAAAATGCATGAACTCAGTTTTTTCCAAAAACTCCAAGATTTTTATAGAATTTAGTTGTAGGAATTAGTCCTTGAAACTTTTAGGATTAGTGACCCCTCAGCTCATCTTCAAGATCCCACTTGTGTTATATTTTTGTGATTTTTTTACTGGGCCCCACACCTTCCCAAAGTCACCTGCAGGGGAGGTGCATCCCCTGCTGCAGCAGACAACCATGCCACCACCACCACTTTGGTGGTGTTTTCTGGCCACCACAGTGGTCCCACATGTCTCATCTTTGTTCCTTTTAACCCTCCTCCTACCCCTCTTCAAGGTTTGACCCTTTGTTTGACCTTAATCCTTGTGGACCCCACTTGAATCCACCCTTATAGTTTGTCCCTTTTCTGAGTTCAATTTGGTTTGGCCATGTGCTTATTTTGATCTTATAGCTTATTCTGAGGACCCCAATTGCTTATTCTCGCTTAAACATGTTCACATAACTAGTTTAAATCAGAATCACCCATAGTGGGTCCCACTTAAGCTCATTTGAGCTTATTTTCCTCTTTGGTCAACAAAAGTCAACTATGGTGCTAATAAGCATCCACAGTGCTTATTTTTAAGTTACAAAAAATTTGTTTTTACAAAAGTTGTTTGTTTTTAGGTGTAAAATAGTTTTCAAAAAGAAAAATCCAAAAAATCCAATTTAATTTTAAGTGATAGTTTCTATTTAATGTAATTTAAATTTAAATTTTAATTTTTAGATTTTTGTTAAGTACTTGGCATTTTTATATTTTTATTAATTACCTTTTATATTAAAGTAATTTTAGTAATTTTCTCATATTATTATTTTATCATTTAGTATTTATTAGATTTAATATTATTTTAATTAATAATTAATTAATAATTAAGTTTAAATAGCAAAATTAGTTTTTATTAAGTAAGACCTAGTTTTTATATTTTCCTAGATTTTATATAATGTAAAATAATTTTAGGAATTTTCTTATAATTTTTACTGTTCATTTTCTATATATATATATATATGTATATGTATATATATATATATATATATATATATATATATATATATATATATACATATATATATATATATATATGTATATATATATACATGTATATATATATATATATATATATATATATATATACATGTATATATATATACATATATATATATACATATGTATATATATATATATATATATACGTATATATATATACGTATATATATATACGTATATATATATATATATATACATATATATATATATATACATATATATATATACATATGTATATATATATATATATATACGTATATATATATACGTATATATATATATATATACATATATATATATATATATATATATATATATATATATATATATATATATATATATACGTATATATATATATATATATATATATATATATATATATATACATGTATATATATATATACATGTATATATATATATATATACATGTATATATATATACATGTATATATATATACATGTATATATATATATATGTATATATATATATATATATATATATATATATATATATATATATATATATATATATATATATATATATAGAGGCGCGTTATATGCAGTACCATTTTTAGATACAGTACTTTACAGTACCATTTAGACTAATAATAATTTAGTATCATTAAAGCTTTTTAATTAATTCAAAAGGGTAAAATAGTAAATATATTTTTACTTCCTTTTTGTTTTTTTTTTTAATTAAAAAACGCTTTTCTAAGCCCCTTAATTTTCGGATTTTTTTTTTTTTTTTTTTTTTTTTTTTGTGAATGCGTTTTCAAAAAAATCAAGTGCATATATGTTTTTTTTTAAAATATTGTATACTTACATATATTTCTTGTGTTTAATTATTTCGACGTCAAACTTATTTTGCTTAAAATGGTAATTGCATATATGTTTCTAGTGTACATTCTTTGATCTTCGATATTTATGATAAAAAACAAAAACATATACATTTAACCTCTAAAAATTTAATAACAAACCAAGAACATAAATAATATACACAAAATTCAATATCAAATAAAATACAATACATGTACAAGTATCTTGTCAAATATAAATGTAAACGCCATTTAAAAACATGTGTGCACTCCTTACTTTCTCATCAAATTAATTAGAACATATGTGCAAGCTTTCCAAGAATGTATGTGCACGCGGGGCTTTCTCATCAAAATTTTGTAGAACATATGTGCACGCCTTCCAAAAACATATATGTTTGTAGCGTCCACGTTGCACTTTCTCGTCAAATTTATTAGAACATATGTGCACGCTTCCAAAAACATATGTGCACGCTGCACAAATATGGTTTTAACTGCAGGGAAACATACATGATTATTGTAGTTACTTATAAAAACACATATGCACATCAATTAATTGATGTTATACAAGCAACAAAACACATATGCACCCTTAGCTTACATTAAGTACCAGTTACATATAAAAATACAAACTACAAGAAAATATGCTCATATACTTATGTTCTAATAAATTTTTGGAGCACATAGAAGAATAAAAGATGGGTTTTTTTATTCAAATTAAAATAAATCATATAAGCTTCTATTAAGAAATAAAAAAAATACACCTAAAAGTTTTTTTTAACCATTTAAATAAAACTTTGCACCACTAAACTGATATTTGATTGGTCACATATTTAAGTGTATGACGACAATAACCAATTAATGAGCACCAAAATGAATATCTGATTACCTTTGTTGCACCAAAATGAATATTTGATTACCTTTGTTGCACCAAAATGATCACAACAACCAATATAGAATTTAAAAAAAAAAAAAAAAAAAAAAAAAAAAAAAAACCCTTTTTGATTCGTTCATACCCATCCTCATATTCCATTATTAAAATTTCGAGGAACAGATATGGCAAAGGCCATATAGAATTCAAGTTACCTTTTGATATATATATATGATCTTTGAATGCATAAAAAATCACGAACCTTTAAAAATCAAAAATGTATTAGTCAGTATTACCTTTTGATTCTTCATTCTTGGTTGTGGCGTCGGTTTATTTTTCCGGTGACTTTGAGATCCAAAATAGGGAGGCGTGATAATTTATTCTTTGAGCATTCGTTTTTCTCATACTTGTTTATTCTCGCTCGATCAGAAACTAGCGATGTTTATTATTTTTTATTTTATTATTTTTTTTGAGGCCGAATGATGGATCTAGAGAGGAGAGGAGAGGCTGCAACTGGTTTTTGGGGTGAGATCTAGGTTTATTAGGAACACAGGTAGATGGGAAGTGAAATATCAGTTTTTAGCATTTTTTTAGGAATGAATACAAAATACCTATATTGCCCTTTTAGATTTACAAATAATAGCATAATCTTTTTATTAATTACATTATTGGCACAAGTGATCTTATCCATTGATAAAATGATCTAACGGTTTAAATTGGTACTGTAAAGTACTGCATCTAATATTGGTACTGCATAGAATACAACACTATATATATATATATATATATATATATATATATATATATATATATACACACTAGATGTCGAAGCCTATGTATATATACCCTATATATATATATATATATATATATATATATATATATATATATATATATATATATATACCCTTCTCATTGTATCCCCTACCCTATATATATATACTAGATGTCGAAGCCTGCCCGATGGGCGGGCATGACTTATAATTATACATCTCGAGCAATTATGTCGCAATTTCGTAATTAAGCTGAAATCATTTTCATATGAAATAAAAGAGAAGTAAGTTTCTTATTAACTAACACATTTTAAAGCTAAAATGTGATAACATCAGTTACACTAATCCTATTTTGATAACAATTCTTTGCACATGCTAAGCAAGATCTTTACATGTGAACTCAATCTGCTTGTTCAAAGTTATACCCGTGATCCCCTATAAACACCCATCCTCCAGTTATATCATGACAAAAAAATATTTTCGAAATTAACAAATTTTCTTGAATGGTGAAAGTCTTTTATATTTAAGCTCTAGCAGGTTCAATATCACTCTTGAAATATACGATGTACAAATTATAGAGGAGCATGACTTATAATTATCATTGAAATATTTTGCAATAGTGAAAGAAATTGGTTAGGATAGATTCATAATAATACATTTTGAATACTAAATGTACATACAAATTTCTTGACTTTAAACAGCATATGGTCACACTTATTAACACTTTTGGCCACTGTTTGCTTAATGGTATGTGACTAAATACCCAAAACAAACATGCTTTGTGTGACTAAATATTACAAAAGGCCACACAAATATAAAATTCATGTGGCCATTGGATGATCAATAGTCACACAAAATACACATTTCTTCACTTTAAACAGCATATGGTCACACTTATTAACACTTTTGGCCACTGTTTGCTTAATGGCATGTGACTAAATACCCAAAACAACCATGCTTTGTGTGACTAAATATTACAGAAGGCCACACAAACATAAAATTCACCTGGCCATTGGATGATCTATAGTCACACAAAATACACATTTCTTCACTTTAAACAGCATATGGTCACACTTATTAACACTTTTGGCCATTTTGTGTTAAATTGTATGTGACTAACTCCAAAAAAACAACACCCATTGTGTGACTAAATCATCACAAACGTCACATTTATTGTATATTCATGTGGCCACAGGACGAGAAATAGTAACACAAAATACACATTTACTTGAATATATCATCTCAAATGTCACATATATTATATATTTATGTGGCCAAAGGCTGAAAAATAGTTGCTCTCAAAAAACATTCGTGTGACTATAAAGTGTTTACCGTCACTGATAATGACTAATCCAACAAAACTTGTGTCTAATTTGTCACACATATTCGGGGTTTTGGTCACTCTTTTTCGATGGAAAAGGGCACGAACTCAACAATGTGACCATATGCCACCTACGGTGGCGGGACCTATGGTGACACACAACGAAAAAAACGTGTCTGACTATATGCATATCGTCACACATTTTTGGCGTGACCAATACAACTTTTTGTACCAGTGAAGGCAATGGTGAAGTAGTGTTGAAAAGCTTATAAATGGGGCAATATTGCTGACATACATATCAATGTAACAAATTCTATATAAAAGCAATGATGTCGTTTGAATTTAGAAAGATAATGAAGTTGTACATCATAATAAAAAAAAAGTATGTTTCCTATTTAAATATGAAACAAAGCTTCTTTATAAACGAAGTTTGTTGCCAAGTTTGAGTAGTTGCCATCTTTGTCGCAACATAGAACCTTCAATCATTTCTCGAATGGTCATAGCGAAACAAACCGAGACAGAAACTGTCTTTGGTTTAATTTGAATGGCATACAAATATTTATAATAACCATGAAATCTACTTGAAGCGTATCATTGTGTTAGTGATTCAATAGTTACCTTTACTACATTCTCAACATCACCTCCTCCGGTTCTGAAAAAAAGTGTTCTGGATTGATATTGCTATACATGATAATTTTACCCAAAGCATTGTCAACTTGAACATCTTGGCTTCCTTTATTCACAAGACATACTCCAAACCTTGTGTGAGTAACCGTAGTTGATTCCTCGAAAGCTGCAAGCAAATGATAAAAGGATAGAATTTAACAATATGAAAGACATAAATCTAATAATTTAAATAGACAACGCTCGCTTTTCACACTCATCCACAAGAGGCTCACAAGCTATTAGTAGATCGATTTATGCAATACTTGTTCCTTTTAATTAGATATATGTGGCCAGTATATTAGCATGAGCCATTTAATCATGTCAGAAAAGTTTGAACTCTGCACTCACCTACAATTGATAAAGTTATAGGGAGGCCACAACTCTCAAAATAAGCCGGAAAATTGAGGCTTATGAACTATAAGCCGAAATAAAATAAGCTCATAAGCCCACATATAAGTTTAAACAAACACCCCCATAATATAAAATGAAGTCAAATATTACAGGCAATGGTGAAGTGAGAACACACAAGGTTTTAAAACTAACAGTAAAAACAACACTCATGATCCTCCCCAATTACGATCATCTGTAGTGCTATGTATCTACAACATCACTCATGCCCTGCCATAAGGTTTTAAAAGTAACAGCAAAAACAACATATCAAACTTAAGCCCCAAGTCGTAAAAAGTGGTAAAAAGCTTGTGAGGTCAAGTTCAAATCCTTTTTGGTGCAAACAACCCTCAAGTGGCCACACCAACCTCCTAAAAAGGGAGGGTGCAAAAATTAGTTCTTTGGTTTCCCCATTTAACAAATACGATCTATCACATAGGCATATTTGCGGAAATGACGTGATTAGTTAATGTGATGCCACTTTATTCATGAGATGCTATAGAAATGTATGCAACATTTGACTTGGTCCAATCAAATGTGACACCAACATAAGGGCTTATGCATGATTATATTAACACAAGGTTTATGGCAATACACCTATTACACCATCTCCCTAATGTTATATCAAGCTGGTCTTAAAATAGTCATACTAAAAAAACATATCCCTGTGATGATATTTTAAATAGTTATATAAGAATTGGTTGTTTCCACAAATCAAATCCTTTATTTAGAATACAAAATAACATATCCTTGAAAATTTGTCAAAACTTATAAGATGTCAAAGATAAAAAAAATAAGTAAAAAAAATAATAAAAAAAAATCCACCATTATCTATTTCTTAAGAAAATAAACATGAGTAAATATAAGATTGTTAGGGAGCCTATCAAAGAAAAAGGTTTGACTTTAACCAGATGAATAAGACGAGTATTAGGCTATTGGTTTCAAGCTGAGATAAAAATGGGCGTCAACTTTAACTGATCAAGTAAATGCACTATATATGCAGTCCAGATGGGTCAGTGATACAACAACATGTTGTTGGGTAAAGTTTGAGATTAGAACTTATAAATGATGTGAACCTATTAGATATACACACACCTAAAAATTATAACTAAACAAAGAATCCAGAAAGTGAAAAATAATGAAGAATTACCGTTTTGGCATGCACTTTGGTCGGGTTTTCTTAAATCATAAGCTGATAAGCACTGAATTCTTTTTGTATTGGAATTAGTTAGAAGGAAGGTTTTTTTTTATTATTTTTTTACTCTTCATTTGCAAACATAAGGATTTAAGAAAATAGTATAACATAGCACATATTAGGCAATGAACATTAGTCGTTTACAATAGTACATGAATATGGATATGAATATTTGTCAGGCCTGGTAATTTGGCCTTGGGTGCAGGTATAATTGGTAATAAAGAATCTCCCTGTATATCAGTTCATGTGTATGTCTTTTTTTGTAATGTTTCTTCTTTCGAACTCAAATTCCAGCCCTTTAATGGACTTTGTAGAAGGATCCGTCTCAACATTAGCCAAATTCTTGAGATATGGATCAGAAAGTGGCTAATAAAAGGTAGAAAGCACAATATTTAGTTAGAGTGAATTATTTAAACCAAAAAAAAAAAGTAACTAAATCCGTTATTACCTCTTCAGCAGTAGGACACTGTTTTTTTGCAACTTACTCTTATTATACTTATTTCATGTTTCATTTATAATTTTGACATATACTAACTCATCCCTTAAAATGAAACCGAATTTAGCTTTTGAAGTCAGTTATGATAACTGACATTATTGCAAGGGCTCTGATTCTAGCCAACTGAATCTAACTCTGGCTACAAAAGAACCGAGTTCTGTTCGATTTAATAGCGCAACAGGTCTATCAATATTATTGTTGTGATAACCGACTTTTTGGCAGCCCCCCACCGACCATACCCATGACCAACATAGGAGAGCTAACTTGAGTTACACCATGAATAAATGGACACGGGAGCTTAAGTAGCTCAAACCAATAAACATAATTCCATGTTAAAAATTACCAGTATATGGAACTCTCGATTATGTCAATAAAAAGGTCTTCACTATTGAGCTCTATCAGTCACACAAAAAGATTCAAGATGCCTGAAATAATCAAATTGGAACAG
Organism: Artemisia argyi; assembly: GCA_030686995.1. Lineage (NCBI taxonomy): Eukaryota > Viridiplantae > Streptophyta > Magnoliopsida > Asterales > Asteraceae > Artemisia > Artemisia argyi. The sequence goes on from CM060708.1 coordinate 221,086,164, forward strand.
CTATTATGTTATCTTAGTTGTTATTAACATTTAAGATTCATTCGACAAAAGTGCACAAATTTCCAATAACAAACATGATATAGAAGTAATAAAATTAAAAAGTGACATTCTTAAGGCAATTATTATACAATACATCACATATTAAAATGAAGATGCAAATTGGGTGCCATAGGAGCAATAACATCAGCTTCAGCTTGCTTTTGAGCATTTTATGCTGCCGTTACTGCTGCTTTTTTTCTTTAACACGTTATTCTCATTTTTTAAATATTTTTCCTAGCCTGATTAAATCTCCACAATCATGATTGTGTACAATAAGGTCTGTACCCCGGTGTGGTTTGAGCCTGTATCAGTAGCAAAGTCAATAAGAATTGTTTCAGTTGCGAAGTAAATGAGTCTCCTTTCATGACCCTAATTTTCTTATAGAAGCGATACTGAAAATGATCGCATGGCGTCATCAACAGGAGTCCTATCAGGGTCTTGGTTTTCCAACAAATAATGACTACCATAAACAATGTTAGTTGTCACAAATCACGAACTAAAAGTATGCTATAGCTTAAAAACAGTCATGTCATCGACTTCGCAAGCCAAACATTATAATTATTAATGTCTGGAAAGGAGTCAGTGTTCATATCTGTGAATTCTAAGCTTGTCTTGGAGCCACATACATACCTGCACAAAATATCAATAAAAAAGTTTCAATAAACTTGTATTGTCTAATAGCATGAACAACAATGATATTAAGTTTAAAGTTAAAATTCATACCTCAAAATTTTCGAACTCAGAATAAGCTACGGGGAGGTTTATTAGACAGTATGAAGACAAAGAATTGGAAACAAATAGTGGAGATAGATGATTGATGAGTTGAAAAAAAATAATAAGTCTCGCTTCACTCTCAAAGTTATCTTTTGATGTATTGGAACCTAAGGCTAGTCTCTTTATCACAACAATGTTTTCATCCTTTAGAACGCCCTGACATTTGACAGAATAAAAGATTTAGAATAAATAATCATGTTGGTATGAGTTTATCATTAAATATGTATAGCTGGATTAATAGGTAGGTACCTTGTACACATCTCTAAACGCTCCTTCTCCAAGTTTATTTTCTTCCCGAAAACCCTTTGTCACTCTTTTGAGATCACTGTAACTATAATCCTTTGGGCCTTGCAACTGTTGCCCCATATAGGCCACCTGGACTTAATTTTCTTATATATATTTCCACAGTAATTAACCTTTTCTATATATTTCTAAAGCCACAGATAGTACATACCTCCTGGTGTTGTTCTTTCTTAACGACAATACCATAAGTGCTCAGCTATTAGTAAGATGATCAGAAAATCTACAACTCCAATCATACCTCCAATAATGGCTCCCTTATTGCTGGAACCCTCTGTGAATGATATTAATAATCAAACATGATTGGAATAAAGATTTAGTTACTTGGAATTTTAGCAAAGATATACATTTTAAATATGACTATATATCGATTTATGACTGGAAAATAGACGGTTCTTTAAAATTCTATAGAACTAACTGAAAATGGAAGGACTGTCAACCAATCATCCCTTTGACAATAAGAACATCAACCAATCACCCATAAAACAATAAAAATATAATCAAATATTAGCAAATTAACGTTGCTAACCTGCTTGTCGAGCATTATTGAGAAATTACCTGGTAAATGACACTACAAAAATGGGATCGATTTGGGTCGACAATGTCGACCCAAAGGTTGAAGTGGGGTCGTACCAAACGGTTTGGGTCGACAATTTCGACCCTTTCGGGTTGTACCAATTTCCTCGTCCCAAAAACGTTTGGAACGACATTTTTAAAACCAATGGCACGACATAGAAAGGGGACCCACTAACCAGTCAAACATGAATATTACGTTTGGAACGACATTGTCGTTCCAAATCTTTATTTATTTTTTGCAAATCATTTATTTAAATACTAAAAATATTTTGGAAAATGCCCAATGGAACGACAATGTCGTTCCAAACGTTGATTTATTTTTCGTAAAATATTTTCGAAAATGCCCAATGGAACGACATTGTCGTACCAAAAATTGATTTATTTTCCATAAATCAGTTATTTAAATACTAAAAATATTTTCAAAAATACCCAATGGAACGACATTGTCGTTCCAAAGGTTTTAAATATTTAAACATTTTTACCAAATGGCACGATTATTTGCTTGCATGTTTGGGACGACATTGTCGTCCCATTTTGTGAAATATGCAACAAAAAAAAATGCTGCAGCAGCCTGCATTTCCAGGTTTTTTCCGAAATATTTTCCGGAAAAAACCTACCATTACACAAGCTGTAAATCAACCAATATTCGCAATACCAATTCGGCAATATGATACAATACCAAATTACTCATCTATGACTTAAATTCGACAAATACGATACGAATTAAACTAACAAATACGAACTTAATACAAAAACAAACCAAGATTCGGGCTTATTTTTTAGACTTGTCGGCTTTTATAAGTTTATCATATCATAATAAACTTAAATAAGCCGACAAGTCTCAAAATAAGCCCCAAAATTGGAGCTTATCTAAAATAAGCCCAAATGGGCTTACATTTAATAAGCTTAGCCAGACACCCATAATCAAGTTCGCGACTAAAATTATTTACACAAGTTTAACATTCATATTAAAATACTAACCAAAGACATATTCACAAATTAAGAATTAATCACTAACTTATTCGCATAATCATATTCACATTCTAAAAAAAGTCACATAACTTTAATACCATACTAACCAAAAGAGGTGGAGCTATTGTCCTGTCCCGGCTGTCCCGAGGCTATCCCGGCTAACCAAATACAAACATATAAAAAAACAACCTAATTAATAACAACTTTTTACGACTACATTGTCGTCCCAAAACACATTAACACAATAAAAAAAACCATACCTTTGAACTAACACGAACACAATTATTAAAAGATCTTGTAGGTGGCTGTGGTGGTGTCGATGGGCTGCTGCCGGTGGTGGTTCACGGTGGTGGGCTGCTGCTGCGGTGGGCCATCTAACCAACACAAACACAACATACAAACAATAATTAAACAAACCATAAATAAAGAAAACATAATTAAAAAATAATAATAATAACATACCTTTATACAAAATAAATTAACAAAAATTAAACAAAGAAAAAAGAAAAAGATGAAAAACGTGCGCAGTGGTGATAGTCGTGTCGAATGTGGTATTAATTTGGTAATGGTAGTGTCGAATTGAAGAAGGAGATGAATGAAGAAGATGAATATAGCGTGGGATTTTTTTTTTGTTTTGGTAAAACTGAGATGAATAGATCTGTCAAGGGTATATCAATAATTGATCCAAAGGGACGACATTGTCGTCCCAATGGTTGTGGCGGGTTTACTAATTTCCTGGCGGGTTGATTCAAATTTTCGTGAAAATATTTGGTGAAAACAAAAGGGACGACATTGTCGTCCCAATGGTTAAGTGGGATTAAAAAAAAAACCAAACTGGTGTGAAAAATTTTGGTGCAAACAAAAGGGACGACATTGTCGTCCCAATGGTTTAGGGGATTTAAAAAAAAAACCAAACTGGTGTGAAAAATTTTGGTGCAAACAAAAGGGACGACATTGTCGTCCCAATGGTTTAGGGGATTTAAAAAAAAACCAAACTGGTGTGAAAAATTTTGGTGCAAACAAAAGGGACGACATTGTCGTTCCTTTTGTATATTAAAAAATGATTTAAGTAATATTAAAAAGGTTAAAATTGATTTAAATTAGTTATAAATTATTTAAATAAATAAAAAATGATTTAGTTAATATTAGATAAATTGAAAAAAAAATTAAAAAGATTTAAATTAATATTAGATAAATTAAAAATTATTTAAATTAATATTAGATAAATTGAAAATGAATTAAATTAATGTTAGATAAATAGAAAATTATTTAACTTTAGTTATAAATTATTTAGATAAATTAAAAATGATTTAAATTAGTTATAAATTATTTAAATAGTTTACAAATGATTTAAATTAAAAATCATTCTTTGTCCGGCTAATATGATCCACACATTCATCTATTTAACATATTATGCATATCCATAACAACTCGACTCATCCGTTAAACATGTTATGCATATCCGTAACAACTCGACTGATCCGTTTAACATGTTATGCATATCCATAACAACTCGATTCATCCGTTTAACATGTTATGCATATCAATAACAACTCGATTCATCCGTTTAACATGTTATGCATATCAATAACAACTCGATTCATCTGTTTCGTTTAACGAATGAGCCGAGTTGTTTCGTTTGCTTGTCGAGTTGTTTCGTTTGATCTGTTTTGTTTGCTTGTCAAGTTGTTTCGTTTGAGTCTGTATGAAATGAGCCGAGAAGTTTAACGAATGAGCCGAGATGATATGGTTATACAGGAGATGTTTAACGAATGAGCCGAGTTGTTTCGTTTGATCTGTTTCGTTTGCTTGTCAAGTTGTTTCGTTTGAGTTTGTATGAAATGAGCCAAGATGTTTAACGAATGAGCCGAGATGATATGGTTGTACACGAGATGTTTAACGAATGAGCCGAGATGATATGGTTGTACACGATATGTTAAACGAATGAGCCGAGCAATACTGGAACTCGTGCTCAACAACAAAGTTCCAGCTTATCTTATTCTAGTTTGAAAGATGCAATTCCTAACTATGGGCCAAGTGTTAACCACAATGTCTCACCATACGTAAAGCAGTTTATTAACTCGCCTGTTTCGTTTAACGAATGAGCCGAGATGATATGGTTGTACACAAGATGTTAAACGAATGAGCCGAGCAATTATGGAACTCGTGCTCAACAACAAAGTTCCAGCTTATCTTGTTCTAGTTTGAAAGATGCAATTCCTAACTATGGGCCAAGTGTTAACCACAATGTCTCACCATGCGTAAAGCAGTTTATTAACTCGCCTATTTCGTTTAACGAATGAGCCGAGATGATATGGTTGTACACGAGATGTTAAACGAATGAGCCGAGCAATACTGGAACTCGTGCTCAACAACAAAGTTCCAGCTTATCTTGTTCTAGTTTGAAAGATGCAATTCCTAACTATGGGCCAAGTGTTAACCACAATGTCTCACCATGCGTAAAGCAGTTTATTAACTCGCCTGTTTCGTTTAACGAATGAGCCGAGATGATATGGTTGTACACAAGATGTTAAACGAATGAGCCGAGCAATTATGGAACTCGTGCTCAACAACATTTTATTAAACAACAACAACAATAATACAACAAACAACAAACAACAACATGATATGGTTATACACTAGACGTTAAACGAACGAGCCGATATGATGTGGTTATACACGAGACGTTAAACGAACGAACCAATATGATATGGTTATACACTAGACGTTAAACGAACGAGCCGATATGATGTGGTTATACACGAGACGTTAAACGAATGAGCCAATATGATATGGTTATACACTAGACGTTAAACGAACGAGCCGATATGATATGGTTATACACTAGACGTTAAACGAACGAGCCGATATGATGTGGTTATACACGAGACGTTAAACGAACGAGCCAATATGATGTGGTTATACACTAGACGTTAAACGAACGAGCCAATATGATATGGTTATACACTAGACGTTAAACGAACGAGCCAATATGATGTGGTTATACACTAGACGTTAAACGAACGAGCCGATATGATATGGTTATACACTAGACATTAAACGAACAAGCCGAGATGATATGGTCATGTCCTCTTATATACATTATATCCTCACAATATAAACACATATACATTCTATCCTTAGAATTTTCCCACCTAACAACTTATCCTCACACTATAAACACACACACACACACTCATCTAACTAATAAAAACTCTCTCACACACTCATCTCACTATATCTCTCTCTTTCTATCTCTCTCTAGCAGTTTCTGTTTTCCGGCGACACAAGCAGTTTCCGGCCACCGTAATCTTTTTCCGGCGACCACCTTTTATCACCTCAACTTGTAGATCGGGCCACCCCAGTCACGATTCTACCACACACGCGCCAACACACCCTATCCACCACTCACAACCACTAATTAAACGAACGATGTCTCGCAAAGACTTCTCCCAGCAATTTCCAAGCCACCATGACTTCTCCCAGCAATTCCCAAGCCACCATGACTTCTCCCAGCAATTCCCATATGACAATCAACAATCCAACAATCCACCACAAGATTTGTTTCCTGTTTTCCAGTATGACAATCCAACACCAAACACTCCACCGGAGTTTCTTTTCCCACCGGTAAACAATCCACCGACAAACAATCTACCTGCAAACAATCAACCGGCAAACAATCCAACACAAAACCCTCGATCTAATGCTGAACAACGGTATGAGCAAGATATGCAAGAAGCGTTACGTGCTGAAGCAGAGGAAGAAGATGAGAGAAGAGCTCGTGAGGAGTACTTACGAGCTAAACAGGCTCGGAGAAACGCTCGTTGTGTATGGCGAATCCAACATGGATTACCCCGTGTGCTAACGAGTGATGACGATTCGAGTGCTTCGAGTAACGAGGGCTATGTGTCTGATGATTCCTTTTAGATGACATGGATAATTTTCATATGTAGTACTGTTGTTGTTGTTATCGTTGTTGTTGTTGCTGTTATCGTTGCTGTTATCGTTGCTGCTGTTATTATCGATGTTATTGTCGTTGTTTAATAAAATGTTGTTGTCATATGGGAATTGCTGGGAGAAGTCATGGTTTATTATCGATGTTATTGTCGTTGTTTAACGATGTTATTGTCGTTGTTTATTATCGTTGTTTCATAACGAGGGCAATTATGGAACTCGTGCTCAACAACAAAGTTCCAGCTTATCTTGTTCTAGTTTGAAA